>OY759158.1:17812978-18257978 GCA_963662125.1 Diplazon laetatorius
CCTCGCGAATCTTTTCGTCCTCGATCTTTTTTGCACGATTTTTTTATTTCCATTTTTCTTATTTCGATTTTTTTTTTTTTTTTTGACATTTCATTCTTTCGTATTTCGGTTACCGCTCAATCTTTTTATATTCCTCGTTCATGCGCGTTCTTCCGTCTTTGTTCGGTTATCTCGATCGGCCGATCGAGCAAGAACGATCTTTCGATCGTGTGCCAGAAAAAAAAAAAAGCCCGTTCGAAAAATCTTCACACGACGTGGACACGTTTCATCCTCAATGGCTATCAGCTTATACATCGACGTAAAAAAAAAAAATAATCGGATAATCAGCAGCCTGGATACCGATTTTTTTTTCTTCTAATTTTTTTTTTTTCGTGGATCGGAGCCAGGACTGGAAGGGGAGGGGGGGGGGGGTTGAATGGATTTTGCTGCAAGGGTCAAACGAACCGGCAAAATAAAACGTGAGAGGAAGAGGGGGAGGGGGGAGGTCGAGTTGAAATCGGGTCACGTGAAGTTATGGCTGATTGAAAAATCATCATCTTTTTTCCCCAGGAACATTCTTCGACTCGCGAAACTCCCTATTACGCTACGGGGGCAAAAAAATAACGAAAAAAAAAAAAAAAAAAACAACATGTTTTCAACCGAATCCGAGCCAAGAGTTTGTCAAACGTGATATTTTTCGAGTTGGAAAAATATGAGATACGAGCACGATTTCGGTTTTAAACTTTCACGAGGGATGTTTTTTTTTTTTTTTTTCGTTTTTATTTTATTATTTTTTGTGAGATTGACCCTCCACAGTCACACTGCGTTAGAATCGACTCGGATTGGTTACTCTCGACGTAAATATCTTATATTTTCTGGCTGCCAGAGGAATATTTGTTTTTTTTTTTTTTTTTTAACACGTTGAATGTTTTATTTGTTGTAAATAAATTGTTTCGCATGTTATGTAAAAAGCTTGTTTCGTTGTTGTTCGAAAAGCTTGTGGCGTCATTTTTCTTTAACCACTTTGAACGGATTGTTTGCTCACAATCCTTTTGTTTTTTTTTTTTTTAATCTTTCAACTGATTGGATAGAATCCATCCAGTGTGATTGTCCTGTTACTAGTTGGAAATTTGACTGGTCAGGGTTGAATACCTTTTTGTTTTTTTTTTTTAAATTTTCCAGTAAAATGTGTACGACGAATCGATTTGAAATTCGACACGTAAATCTATTGTTAATAAAAAAAATCGTCACACGCATTCTCATAAACAAACGACCCCCCCTCTCCCCCCAATTCAATTTTTTGAAGAAAATGAATGACAATCGCCTCCTCAATTATAATGATGCAAAAATATTCTCTCTGCTAAATTTCTCGTTGTTAATTAATTTTTCAATCATCAAAGCTTCTGCCCATTAAGTTTCGTTCAAATACACCGATTTTCATCATCCCTACACATACCAATTTTTTTTCATCATGACCCGAAAAAAACTGTTTTTTTTTTTTTTCATTTTTTTTTCTTTCAAATCTTTTTTTTTTTTTGTTTTTTGTTTTTTCACCGTGTCACGAACGACACGATTTTTCCATAGATAGCGCAACGCGCGCATCTGCAATACGTCGTGCAAATCGAATTTCGGTCGTTGGTCCGGGTCATGGACGTGGTTTCTCGATCGCGGCAGTTCCCCCCTTCTCCCCCCCCCCGCCCCCCATACACGCTTCTGGCATATAACGGCACGATGATGTTTCGAGATAGTAAACGTACACACACACATACATAAATATATATACACATATATGAAGGTACCGCTGTGCGAATCCGGTTATCTCATCGTTGCCTGATTGGCCCTTCTGTCTGTCCCCGTCGTTTTCAATCTCTTTCTATATCTATATTCATCACAGCTCGGACCTTTAACCCATGGGGCCTTCCTCCGCCCCTCCGGACCCTTCTGCACTAACGTATATACATATATACATATATATATATATATACAGTCCAGTGTACAAACGCATCGACTCTGCGATGGAGTTTGAATCTGGCCAAAGTAACGCACATGTACCAGTTGCTAAATATATATATACATATATATATATATATATATATATATCTATATAGACCATCGAGCAAGTCTTTTGATCTGTCGTACGTGATTTCAATCCAGTTACCGAGTCTCGTACGTACAGTCCTGCTTCTCGTTTTTTTTTCTACTTTCCCTCCCCCCCCCTCTGCCCCTCCTCCCGGCCCCCCAGCGTCTCTTCGGGTCCATTCCCTTTCGGATTATCCCTTCGACCGGCTTGAATCGTCCAGCCGTGTATCATCGGGCTCTCTGTCTCTCCGACTGCATCGTTCTGTAAACCGATGAACAACTTTATTCACATTCATTCGAAGTGAACCAAGCTCGTCACGCTTGTCCATCAAATTCATCGGTCACATTATCCAAACTCGATTTCGGGAACCGCCATATTGTGTCCGATTGATGACAATCGTGACCGATGACAATCCATTCGGTGGCCATCGAAATAACAAATGAATCCAAGATTTTATCGTAATTCGCAATCGAGAGACTCCGGTCGATCTTTATTTATGAAAAAATATTCGGATTTTTTTTTGTTTTTCGTTCCCTCGTGAAAAACTTTGGTGACAGATTTTTCGTCGGAGAGGAAAAAAAAAAACACGAAATAGGCGATTAAAAACAAAAAAAAAAAGAGAAAACAAAAAAGTGTGACAAAACCACGGGAACGAGCTTTTCACCACTTTGTAACTCGACGAGTGCTCTAATTCCTGATTACAGGAGCGTGAGATGACCATGGTTACTCATTACAGCCCGTTGCGAGAGAGCTGTTTCGCGGTGAAAACTCACGGATCGGCTTACCCAGACTAGACGACGGCTTTGCGACGGAAAAAAAAAAAAAGAAAAAGCTTTTACAAAAAAAAAAAAAAAGAAAACGCATTACACGCACTTCGTGTCATCCGGTTCCATTAGACCGTGAATGGAAAATCAGTTTCGAGGGCGATGTGGATGATAAAACCGAATAAACCCGTTGAGAGCGCGTTTTGCGCGTTGGAAATTATGAAACGCATGACACATGTGACTGCGTCGGCTAATACCCTCGTTTCGTGATCGAAAAAAAAAAAAAAAAAAACACACAAACCAAACATAATTCCAATCCCCTCTCCATCGCTCTTTGCAACAAAAAAAAAAAAACGAGAAAACAACATGCTTTCCCATTCCGGGTGCCCGGCTCGTTTGCTCGGGAACATTTCGAAGGGGGTGTGGGTGGGGTGGGGGGAAGGGGGAGGTCACAACGAATCCAGAAACTAGCTGTCGGATTTGGCGAGATAACAAAAAAAAAAAAAAAAATATTGCGATTGAATGACAAGCCCACGCGCGAGAGTTCACGAACCAAACTGTGTATATACGAAAAAAAGATTTCTTATCGGTATCCACAGTAACGTACTATTGCGCTTTCGTGTACACGGATTTTATCTTTGTAATACGTATGTATACACACACATATATATTCATATATCTATATGGATGTATGTATATACATTTATATACAAACGGTATAATATAGTACAGCAAACCCCAATAGGTTTATAAAATTCTCGTACGCACGAAGCATTTTCGTTACGCGCTCGTTCGGCGCACGATCAACCCCCTCCGAACCCCCGGGCACTCTTTTACTACTGCCGTACCGTGCGTACGTGACAGTAATACCTATAAATATTACACATGAACGAGGGTGAGTTCCTCGAATGTCATTCCCTACTCGTCGATCTCGCAAACCTCTCCCCCACCCCCCCCCCCTCGCCCAACTCGATTCTCTTCTATCGCTTTTATCCGCCATCTATACGAATTCGAATGGGCTATTTATGATGTACCAAGTATCGGCCAAATTGTCTCCCTATCGAGACCACCCAC
This sequence comes from Diplazon laetatorius, assembly GCA_963662125.1. NCBI lineage: Eukaryota > Metazoa > Arthropoda > Insecta > Hymenoptera > Ichneumonidae > Diplazon > Diplazon laetatorius. Next base: position 17,816,876 of record OY759158.1, read on the forward strand.
ACAGTCGTTCACCAGCTACATCTTCGTTGTCTCATCTTCTCAATCAAGTGTATTCTTGTTTTTGTCCACTTCTTTCTAAGTAGAAGAATTATGTGTAGTCTATACTCCTTGTATAACTATATATGGAAGTGGGTAGGTATAGTGAATTGTATAAATATATATAGTTTATATTGTGTATGAATAAAAACCTATTTTAATATGTATATGAAATATAAACTATGTATAATTTACTATACATGCCTAATTTTATGTATAGTTATTATATATATATATAACATATATATGATTTTTATTATACAGGACGAGGCACTGATAATTGCCACTTTTAATAACTTCAAAATTATAATAGTAGCAAAAAAAATTTTTGAGACACAAGATGCATGAGACAACGGGGGCTGTTGTATGACGTTAGATTTTCGTTTCCCAGGTGGAGTCGTTTCAGAGATAAGAAGTTCGTCTTCATTTTTTCAAATGCAATGTAATTTTTTTTTTTTTTTTTCATTTGCGTATTTTTTCCAGTCTCGAATGATGACGTCATCGCGACCGGATAATAAATCGGTCCGACCCACGTAGAGGGGGAGGGGGGGAAGGGGACAAGTCTCAAAAATACATCCGGACGGAGATCGGAGGGTGAATGATAAAACAGATAGTACGCAATAGCACGCCGTGGATTAGTGAATTTTTATGATAATCATTCGTGTGATCGCAAAACTGGGAAATAACAGTCGACACAGACTTCCGGAGTCTCCGCGGCGAAGATTCATCCCCCTCGAAACGAAACACGTACGAAAAGTATGGATGATACTTATATCCCACGAACTTTCCGCATCGACCAACCCCCGAGTGACGAAGGATTTTCATTGTCCCTCTGTGTGGGTTGGCCCTCTGGTGACGCACCACGGAAACAAGTCGAGAACGCCCAAGTTGGAAACGTTGGAAGTACAAAAACTTTTTCCACCCCACTTGACACCGGCAGTATAGCGCTCGACGATAAATAAATCATTGTGCAATAACACAAATTCACGTGGACGAGAATATAAAATGTATCGAAAGAAAAATAAGGTTGAAAAAATGGGGGAAAAAAAAAGTTGTGCGAGTATTATACAAGTGGGACTCTGGTCACGAGAGTTCTCAGTTCTTCGATGATATGATGGTTTTATAATATATAGTAATAGAACGTACATCGATGGTAAATAATAATAGAATTATTATTGGATTGATAATTATCGAATTATTATTAGATTATTATAATGTCATTGAACTATTGACAATTTGACAATGAAATAAGCTTAATCAATTGTCAACTATTGACAATTTGACAATGGAAAAAAGCTTTTAAAAAAAGCGTTATCATAATTCTACACAGAATTATAAATCAATGATTTTCAGATTTTTTAAATTTAATTTACTCCTACTAAAAGACCTTCCTTGCCAAATTTCAAGACTCTAGGTCAACGTAAACTACCCCACAGACTTTGACGATCAGTTCATTGACGAACCTGGCCAACAAAGTCATCCCACAAAGGTTTCCCCAATTTTTTCTCATTCACAAGTACGAAACCCCTGAAAAAAAAAAACGTCAAAAGAAAACAATTCACCGTCGAGTGGAATTCGGGGGATGAATCGAAAACTCGCCCCAGGATCACAAAGAGTGAAAGTATTTCAATTGATTCGTCGTCCATAAACGTAACGTGTATAAACCGTGATAATGAATAATGTGCACACACTTATTAACGCGAGTAAAGTAGTCGATAGTGTGAACAGAGGGGGCAAAAGGAGGGGTTGTTCTGTTGTGGAGCGCGTGGAGCACACAACGAGTTGCAAAATCACCGCGGCGCAATCTGCTTCTATGGGGTCCTCTATAAGGGCCCAACAAATCTGCAATCAAATCCCCGGGTTCCATCCAAGTTCATCCAACCTTGACGCCCAAATGGATCGCCCTTATTCCCGATTCTTTTTGGTCCTTCTCTTTTTCTTCTTTTTTTCACGGGACTGTACATAGCCGAGGCGCGAATAGCACAAGGAGAAACCCCAGGGTGTGAGGTCCCGAGACCTCGGTACGAGCCCCCGGTTGATGGAAAGTGTGTGCAACTCCAACCGGGGGACGAGAAAAGGCAGTGCGTCGCCGGGTACAAAGGCGTCACATGTCACCGAAGGTGGCACGAAAATCCCCCGGAGCTAGACTCCCCCTAACCGAGCTAATAAGCGACCCCAAAAGGGAGAGCCCGACGACGAGCTATACTCGTGCAAAGCAACAATTGCAGAGCGATAAACCAGTGCAGGAAAGAGAGAGAGAGAGAGAGAAATATACAATCGTTTGAATTCATATTTGGTATGGTAATTAGGATGGAAATAATTGCAGCACAACGAAACACCATGGAGGGTCGTGAGGGTGAGTCCCTCGAATTTCGGTGAGCTGCAATTTTCTCTCACTCGTTCCCAAGTGTATTGTATATATATATATATCGCACGTATATGCACAGAGTTTACATTGGGAGGGGGGTGGGGGGGGGCAATGTATAGGTTACGTTGTACTCGTACCCCGCTCCCTCAATGTAAACTGGGGGTAGTTCACGATTGGCTTGGGCAATCCAAAAGTTTTTGCCAGAGTGAGAGAGATGGAATATGGAGCTAGAAAGAGAGAGAGAGAGAGAGGTAGAGTTGAATATAGCAAACCCCCTCGATGATATAAATCGACCACGTCGAGTTCCACCCCCCGAGGGACCCCAAGCTAGTCTCCAACATCACTGTAGCAAAATTATGGCACGACGATATTTGGGCAAGCTCGATTGATGCTGTGTGTGGTTTACGAAATACCAACAACCCAACCGAACCATTGATAAATGTTGCATATACCGCGTGTACAAAGTTTCGTGCAACGTCTTTCAATGATTTCGGACGATGTAGGATGACGATGAAGTCGTGAACCAGGACAGGGATGGAGAATAAAGAACCATTGGGTCGCCATTGGTGGGTGCGTTGCACGTATAATGGTAAAATAAATCCTTTAACGATGACAATCGGTGAACGCCCTTTGGGGACGATGGCTTCGTATCACTTAAACACGTCGACCAAGTCGACAAATAGAGAGTGACTCAGTATGGATGTTACTTATGGTGGAAACTGCTCTATTCCTGGTAATGGGCGAGATATCAACCCCCAACCCTCCTTCTGTTAACGACCACCGTGGAGAATCTCCCTGCTGTGTCGTTTTCTGACCTCTACCCCCTGTAGACCATTTTACCAACCCTCTATGTCTCTCTCTCTCTCTATTTCCAACCCTGCCTAGAATTCACCCATCCGACTTGCAACCTCAATGAATTCTTCGATATCGATTCCAGATGGGAATGAACTGCGAGACGTTGATATCCTGACGTAATGGGTCACATAGGATCGATCGGATACATAATAAATGAAGAAAAAAAAATTGGTATGACTTTCTTGACAATAGTTACGACTCAATTCTGTGACGCATCGAAGGGTAGTTTTTTCCTGCGTTGCAACGTCGATGAAAAAAAAAAACGCAATATTCTACATTGCACGATAATTCAATGACGCGTTGGGAGGGGACGAGGAAGGCGGAACAGTTATTTTTTTTTTTTTTCTATTTTTTATTTTCATTAACATGGCCGAAGGGTGTATCGAGATGGATTTGTTGTGTAGTTTGGCTCGGGGCTGTTTGGTAACGAAGGATCTTTCTCCCCCCCACCGACCGCAATGTTCGGGATAAAGCCCAGCGGGGAGTGGATGCCTTCGGGGCGCACGGGGGCCGAAAAATGGCAATCGTAAGATGAGAAACGACCGAGTGAATTCGGTTGAAGAAAAAAATCGATGAAATAAAATTCCGCTAATAGCGAATGGACAATGTGACTCTCTCATTGTTAAGTTTTCCCCTGGTTGACATCGAGAAGGGTGTGTTCTTGGATGTATTATGCATCGTATGACGATATTTCATCGCACCAACTGACTCGACAAATAACAATGATCAATGTTGTAAATTGAATGAACAGAAAAGAAAAAAAGAAAAAAAAAAGAAAAGTTGTAAACTGTGGCTGTGGCAGTTGGCGAGGTAATTTAACGATCACCGATATATATATATCGCATTAATCAAATTTTATATTTCCTGGGAAGAGAGAATAAGTACGAGAAGTTGCGATGTAGGAACTTGGAATCTTTTACGACATTTGTTTGCGGTTGGAAGAATCGTCGAATGGACCGAAGGGGGAGGGGAGGGGGGGGAGACTCTCACAGGGGTAATATCGACGATCGAGGGAGTTGGTCGATGGGTCTGGGCGACGGTTAATCAGAGCCCGGTGAATCGGTATCGAGTGCCCGGACCATCGCCAGAGAGACCGTAAATATCCATCGAAGAGAGTTTGTCTACTCGTAAAAAAAAAAAAAAACGACGGACAAGTCCGAAAGTAGCTCTCGAACGGCGAGCCAAGAGGGTTCGTAAAATTCTCCGGGCTTGAGAGACGAGTTGGTTCGCGTAAACAAGTTGGCCAACCGAACGCCGCGGCCAATCGACGAGACAATTTTCCCAAACTATATAACCCTCTTTCTTTCTCTGTCTCTCTCGTTCTGTGTTTTCGAAAAACATCCGGGATTTTTCGTATTCTTCGAACGAAGAAGAACGAGCGAGAGAGAGAGAGAGAGAGAGGTGAAAGAGCTGTGGGAGAAGGATGAAATGAATGGAAACCGAATGAACGTCGAATGAGGGTCGCTGTAACCCGGTTAAAACGCAAGTTGACCGTTTCTAATCCCGTCCAGAATCGTCGACGTTCGATTAATCTCCGTGGGTTTTCCACTCTGCCCTCAGAATTCAACGATAAAACGATTTTTCCTCGCCAAAGTCCGGCGTATGAGACTTCACACGATGTTTATCTTTGAAATTCGTCACGAACCAAGTTGGACGTATAATATTTATCAAAGAGTTTTACAACGCTTTTTTTTTTTTATGGTGAATTATTTTTTTTTTTTACGGGGGCTATGCGATCGGACGTGGTTGACGCGAGTGATCGAAGAAAAGTGGATGAATGTGTGTGTGTGTGTGAGAGAGAGAGAAAGAGAGAGAGAGAGAGAGAGAGAGAGAGAGAGATGTAGAGAAGGAGAGACGGAAAGTGCAAGGAGTCGTGATATATCCAGGGAACCCTCTTCGACCGGTCAATTTCCGGTGTGTTCCTCACGATGGCCGCTCTTACACATCGTGTACCCACTATCCCGCGTCCGGTGCCCCGGAATAGAAAAAAAAAAAAAAAAAAAAAAAAACAAACCAACTCGACGTTGGCACCCGTCCACGCGTTGCCACGGGGGCCAATAAATGGAGCGTAACGTCATTCAAGATTGAGCGTCGAGAGAGAAATTCTCTGGAGTTTGCTCACGGCCGGTAGCTGCCAGAAAAATTTCATATCCAACCGTGGTGGAGAGAAGAAGCGCATTCGCGCATATTCCACCCCCCCTCCCCCTCCATCCCTTGCCCTAATACGAATGCATGAAAATCAAAACTCCCACAACTTCGATATATATATATCCAAGTAGAAAATTATATATAGTCTATATATAGTTTATATATACTTTTTTTTGCTTGGGTCTCGAACCTCAACACAATAATAATAATAATAATAATAATAATAATAATAATAATAATAATAATAATAATAATAATAATAATAATAATAATAATTTATCATCCATTTCAACGATTCGCTTCTAAGACTAATATCGATAAATTTTTTTTTTTTCACCGAAAAAAAATTTGTAATACAATAAACACCGAAGCATCGAAGCGACGGTTTAAACGAGAAATGTAAATTTCACGGGAAAACATAGAAAATCGTTATACGTGGGATGGACCATTTCGAGGCCAAAACCCGTCAAACACGACGTGACATATTTCGGTCCCCCCTTTCCCCTTCCCCTCTGCCACGCATTCGTGACCCATGGCTTGGCGAAACATGCACGCTTCGCTATTTACGATTTCGACCTTTTGGACTATAAAATGCCTTACGAGGGGGGGGGGGGGACAAGTAACGCGGGTTATATGACCGTCGTAACGTATCCGTATGTGTGGCATTGGCGCAACCGAGTGACGGGTAACCCCGTGAACGAGGATTCAACGAATGAGAGAGAGAGACGAAGAGTAAGAGAGAAAGATAGAGAGAGAGAGAGAGAGAGAGAGAGAAAGAGAGAGAGAGAGGAAACCGCACCGACGCATTACAAAATTGTCAATGTCAAATATTTATTCGCAAACATTGAATCGACGTGAACCGCGAGAGCGAGTCGGACGATCGGAAACGCGCCAGCCCATGATGGGTTTCACATCTCCCGCGGGCACCGAGGGTTGCCGCGCGTCGCCCGGTCTCGGGTTACACCTATTTGTATACCCATACCCATGCAAATACCACACCACATATATATATATGTATGTGTGTATGTATGTATATACGTTGGCCTGTGCGTCATGAACTCTATGCATATTGCATAACGCGATTCGGTTGATCGGCAAATGGAGAAACTCCATTAGCCTTGATGTCCCCCCCCGTCCCCCCCCACCCCCAACCCCGCAATGTCTACGGTCTACTTCTCTCAATTGTTACCCCATCAACTGTTTTTTTATCATGTCGTTCGACGAAATTAATTCTCAAACCTTCATCCAACGAAATAAACTCCCCGTTGTAATAAACACACATTTGTCATTCGTAATTGAATTTGTCGTTCTTTTTTAAAAAATTTTTTTTTTTGTTCTTTGAAAGGTTTGGGGATGACGTACGTATTATGTTTGATATTGCTGGATTGTTGGGGTTTTGTATTCTGCTCGAGATCTGAGTCAGAGAGGATTCTACATTACCGATTTCATTGGATACCATATTTGTTTTTTTTTTTATTAATTTTTATTTGTTGATCGTACTTTTTTTCAACTATTTATGAAGAATCTAGGGAGCAAACAGAATCAACGATGCTTTTGTATTCTATCTCGAAATGATGGATCAACGATTACCGATCGAAGTGAATAAAAACGTGAAAACTTTGTGAAAATAAATAAATATGGTCGAACTTTAACCTTTAATAGTTTACATATATAATTTTTGAAAATTTCAATTAAAGAGACAATATATAAGCTATAGACGCCTAATTCCATATATATATCTATCATGCATAATTTTTCTACTCGGACCAACATTACGTAATATCGTTAGCATCGAAATGCTGATGTGTGGCAAAGGTTCGTCTCACAAATTCGAAAGTACAAAACGTTACTCTGACGCAAAGCACAGGTGTGAATGGAAGTCGGATGGTTGAAGCAAAGCAGAGAAACATAAATATTCGTGACGTCAACGTTGATGTCAACGCAGTTGTATGTCGCATTGCGACTGTCGGATTTCGCACGGCGAACGAGGTGGAGAGAAGTGAGGGGAGGGTAGCGGGGGGGGGGGGGGGGTGGTGGTGTAAAGGTGACGTTTGTACGTATTTCACGTTAATCGTCCGTGTTCAATATTGCACGTTCCAATTTTGTTCCCCTTCGACCCCAATGGCTTTGATGCTTACAACAACCCCATCGCAGAAATGGCTTTTCCACGTGACTCTCATGCACCACCGCCTTTGTGCCTCAACATTTACCTTTATTATTACCTTCATGGCGACCCCCCCCCCCCCCCCCCCGACCATCCACGACCGGGTCATCAGATTTTTCCATTAACCGAAACGCCACCTTTTTCTCTCCCTCGTTCATCGTCAAACACACCGTTCGAACACGTGTTTGATATTGCAATTTTCCGGAAAAGCGCCTGGATTGCGCAACGTCAACGTTAATCATCGAAGAAATCAACTTTTCCATTAATTTACCGAGAGTGAAATGTGAAAAAAAAAAACGTCAAATTGAAAAATCTTGCAACGAAAAAATGAAAAAATTCAGATAATTACAAAACTATTGGAATGGCAACGTTGATGATGTGACGGGGCAATCCAATGAACGGATTTCAAGACGATGACGTCATTTTGCCACTTTTTCCATGTTCCAGTGACATTGGAAGACTTTGGAAATGTATTTCCCGGTGATTGCCGGATCGTGAAAGACGAAGAAAATAAAAGAAAATAAGATGATCCCGTTTGGCGATCCATTTTGAATGCACAAACGAAAGGGGAGGAGGGGGGATGGCTCACGGACCGACAAAAGCTTCGTGTTATCCACGATTTCCGAGGGAATCCGAATCCGAGCATCGAGGGGGGCAGCACGTAATTTTCATAACTTCTGGAAGAGACAATAACCGAGGCAGCGGCTGTTCTCGTCGTTTGCCCCGCTGGGCTCGATCCCGTCCGCTCGAAATCTACCAGCCGGTAAGACCAGAAACCTCCGCTAAGTCGTTTTCCGTGGCTCGAAGAGGGAAATGAGAGAGAGCCAAACACGATTTTCGCACTCTCTCACTCGGTTTCTCACACCCGGAGTCATCCGAGCTTTCGTTCCTACGAGATTCTGCAGCAGGACCACGAGCTTCCACTCGAAACCCTTCATAACTCGGGGATATTCACGCGGCGAATCATCCAGAGCCGACTTTCACCCTTTCCCTATCTTCTTTTCTGTCTCTCGCTCTTGTTCTCCTCGGCTGTCTTTGTCTCTCGCTCAGTCGTGGCTGCAGAGGTGCGATATTTCCTTGCTTACTTCCGTCGTGGCTTGCTTCCTTCCACCAACGGCCCTTTAACCTCTCGACGGTTCTCGCCAAAAGCAGGAGCAACGACTCCAGAGGTCTCGGAAGCGCCTGTGGTAATATCGCAAACAAATCTAATTTGTGTATTTACGAGGATCCCCCGGAGGCTCCTTCCTCTATCTCTATCTCTCTGTCTCTCTTTATCTCCGCAACGTTGGATTCGCCGATTTATTTTCCCCACCCAAATACGGCGTATCAACGCCGAGATACGCCGCCACAGGTTATCATCTCTGCAAGTCCTGAATTCCACCGTTCAATGATATCCAAAGTTCACACTCAGCAGACCCGAAGAATTGCCTTGCAGCTCCCGCAAATCCACAAAATCGAACTCAACGTCTTCGTGATGTGAATCAATAGGAATCATGATCCGGTAGAACAGTCGGGAAGAGGGTTGGTCGTTTTAATGCCTTCGATGCTCGTTTCATCGGGCTTCAAGGTTTCTTCCGGACGCCCGAGTTCTTCATCAGGATGTAGATGAAAAGGATGAGGAAAGGGTCTCGTCGATGTATCCCCATGACACGAGACCTTCAAGGAAAAACCCTTGGCCCAAAGGAGCCAGCCGAATCAGTGATCCGGCAATGGATAACTGGATCAACCCTCCCAAAAACCCAAAAACAAGTCTCCTTGACCAAGGAAGTGAAAATTGCGCCTTTCGCCAACGTTCCTGGCCAATGAAGGTCCTCTACCAAAACCAACCTCAAGCTTCGACGACCACGGCCCGGACCTTGTTGCAAACGTGCATTTTTATTGCACTCGCCCGATTGACGTTGTGTATACAGACACAACGTGTGGATAGATCCAAGAACGAACTAAAGCGCGGGATTCAACGGAATGAAATTACCGAAGGCGGTGAATTTGCTTTCTGCTTTGATGTGGAGCCAAGTTCGACAACCACGGCTCGTCGGAGTAATGCTCTTGGGCACCCTTGTGCCTAGGGGGGGGGGAGGGATCGTTGGTTAATACAGCCGAGGGCCATAAGGTTATAACGTTGTGGGTACACGAAGGTTTCGTGGCATCGCGAAGATAAGGGCTGGGGGTGAGAAGGGGAGGGGGACCGAAACATCTCGAGCGCACAACTACCCTTCGACTATAACAGCCCTGAGGTATATTCTGAGATGCACACCACGTCAGCAGGGTGGCTCAAGCTTTTCGGCTTTCCGGTCTCGTCGTATCAATAAAATCACCCTTCTTGACACGCGCCACACACTAACACACATATACATATTCTTAAACTCTGACGTGTCTCGTGCAAACAAACTATCTGTCGTCAAGGATCCCTCTTACTTTGACGCACTCGGGCAAACGCTAAATTATCATGAGCACCCACTTTCAAAGTTCAAAGTATCGTCCCCCCCCCTCAACCTATCAAATAAATTTTGACGATCCAGTGAGTCACCGAAGTTCCTCCCCCTTTTCTCGTTTTTTTTTTTTTTCATTTCTTTCTTCTTCTCCCAACTCTCCCAAGTGACACAAAGCCAAATCAATAAAACGATTGAAGCATCCAATGAACGAAGATAGTGCCAGCCTCTTTTGTCATGATCCAATAGTCGTTGTTTCAATGACTGCCACCCCCCAAATTCGTGTCGCGTCATAAACGAGCTGTATCCGACCCTCTCGTAGACGCGACGTTAATGTATTATGTTGATATTCAAAAATAAAAAATAAAAAACAACCCTTTTGAAACAAGCTTTTTATTCGACGATTATGACGAGCGACGAACGTGATGAGAATTTTACGAGGGTTAGGCTAGAATGTTTTAACGAGGATTGTGAAATGATGACAGCAGCCGAAACAGCTGAGAGGGGTTTCGTTGATGACGGGAAAAACCGATGAAGGGCGATATTGGCGAGATGGATTTTCGGTTGTGGGGGGGAGTCGGTAGTTAGGAATTCATTGGGAAAGGGGATTTCGTTGACGCGACTGTTTGGGGGTTGGGAAACGGTAAATTTGAACGGGGGACTGATGGGGCAACGAGCGGATGACGGGGCAACGAGAGGTCGTTGCATATTGCCGAATGAAAACGGAGAGTCTCGAAGCGACGAGTGACCCGAACACAGCGAGGCCTTACACGTTGATTTACAACGACTTGGCACGCACGGGTTTTTCTTATCGCGTGAACGTATCGCAATTATAACGTCGGCGACCCACTTGCACGGGGGGTTTTCTTATCACCGGTCTTCGCAATCGCGTCTACCGCGTGTTATCCGCAATTTCGTCACCCGGCTGCTGGACCGTGAATTCTCTCGGACTGTTGTGAGAGACCGAGAAGAATCGGGACATTGGTTGGGGAACAAATTGCTTGTTCGGAGTCGTTCGTCCGAGGATAATGCGGAGATCGAAGAAACGACGGAGAGAGAGAAAGAGAGAGAAAGAAAGACAGAGATGCTGCATTATGCGGCAGGTCCATTGGGACTCGTGGATTCAATAGTTTGGATGTAATGATGATGCTTAGTGGGTGACATCATCTGATATCTACAGTTTTTTTAAAAATTGTTTTTTATGGCATGAGGAAGTTGTGGCAGCCCCAGTTTTTCCTAACTCGATACATTTCCAGAAAACTTATGAAACTAAGTAAACCTAATGGACATTCATCACATTTTGGTACGCTATTTTACTTTTTTTTACAATTAAAAAGAAACAGGAGAGACGGAGATTGATTCTTCGGGTTAAAAATAGACAGATTGATTCGACTTTGATATATTGGGTATATAGCTAGTAGGAAAAGGTTCTTTGGTAGTTCCAATAGATAAAAGAGAGAGAGAGAGAGAAAGAGTCTTCGATACCAAAACGATTGACAGAATAATGTAGAATACGAAAAAAAAAAAAAAATTGAGATTCAACTGTTTTGAAAAAGAGTCTCGGCAAAAAAATATATATATGTGGATAAAGTAATCTTTTCGTTTCAACTTTGTACGGTTGTTGATGTTAAATAAGCTGTAGATTCTCGGTTAAGCAGTTTCGCTTCGTACGGTTTTCTACAAAAAAAAAAAAACAAAAGAAACGAGAATGAAAGAAAGCAAAAAAAATGTATTGTAATCATACTTTTGCAGTGTTCACGAAGAAAAATATGTATGGATAAATCGAAAATTCAACTGTAGGATTTAACCCCGAATCCAGACTGTTATACGATAACGTACGATTGGGAACTCTCGTCAATTCTCCGGAGGATCAGGATGCGATTGTAACGATACGAACGTTCCATTTCAAATTGGATGGCGATCAGGGCGGGGAGGGGGGGGGGGGTGGGGATGTGGATGGGTATACGGTCGAGGAAAGCTCTGGCTTGCGAGTCCGGTATATCGACGGAAGGCGGAGAGGCACGCCATGGACATGAATATTTCTCCGATATTTCCGAAGCTCTCGTTCCATCTCACTCTCTCTCTCTCTCTCTCTCTCTCTCTCTCTCTCTCTCTCTCTCTCTCTCTCTCTCTCTCTCTCTCTCTCTCACTCTGGTTAAGCTCGCGATACGCCAAAGTCGTATTCACGTCGTATAACGTTGAATCGTGTGCGAGTGAGAACGTGAAAGCTCGTGAAATCCATGAGATATCCAACGATTTCGCGGAGAGGTTACGGGAATTATATTTTTCGTAATACCGACGAGACCTTGCGTATCTATATATATGTTTTAGGGTGTGTCGAAAAACGACAAAGTTTTTCGATTCTTCTGGCAGTTATCACATCGGAAGTAGATACTACCGAGATGCATCTGTGAAAATTTCATCCCAATCGGACGATATTCAGAAGTTCCGCTTTCACGAATTTGATTTTTAATCGAAAAACTTTGCCCATTTCAACACACCCCAATATATATATGTATATATCCACAATTTCGCCAATGATGATATCATAAAAATCCAAACGAATTTTCCGCGTACCAAAATCGTGACATCATTTCGTTGAGCCACGTGTAATCTGCCCCATAGACTTATTCTAAAAAAAAAATATAGAAAAAATAAAAACGATTGCGGCGCTCGAGATGAAAACGTTAACGAGAAATAAAACGGTCGGACTATAATTATTCTTCGGAAACGTTAGATAATGGATAAGACGAAGCACCGAGGTGGGTAGAACTCAAACGATATAAAGGTAATTTGCCCGGGCGGTGTATCTCGAGAGCGTGGAAAAGATGAACGAGCTTGGTTGGAAACTATACACGGAAACCACACTGCAACCCCAACGAGAGAGATCTCCTCTCTCTCTCTCTCTCTCTCTCTCTCTCTCTCTCTCTCTCTCTCTCTCTCTCTCTTACATCCTCTTCGTTGCTAAAGTCGAGGGTGTCATTTTTTTAAATTTTTTATTTTTTCCCTGATTGCCAACTTGATGGGATCGAGAACGAGATGTTGAAGATATTCCGTGCGTTCGTGCATTGAGTTATATGTGTAGGAGAAGGTTTACGATGCTCGAAGTGGAGAAGGATGGAGAAAGAGAGAGAGAGAGAGAGAGAGAGAGAAAGAGAGTTGGGCTTGAGGTGTACAGTGAAACAGCTCGAGCCACTTGGTCCTCGTCGTCATCGTCCTCGTCCTCGTCGTCGTCGTCGTCATCGCCGGTGCACCGTGATCCGGAGCAACGCGCACACCGAGAGATAGAATTCGAGATCAAAGGTCTTCCCACCCAACGGGAAGAGGAGAGGGGGGGGGGTCTCGCCGCACGGCCGTGCCGAGTCGAGCTCCTCTAATTCGTCGGCTAATTAAGTGGTCGCGGGATGCAGCTGAACCGGAGGGTCTCTGGGTAAACCACGCCGGATGTGTTTCTCAACCGACGGATAGACCAACTAATTTCCGGACTGGCGGACAAACGCGCGACATATATATATATATATATATATATATACATAAATATATATGTATATATATATTTGCGAGATGGCTCAGAAAAAGAAAAGAAATTAAAATCAAAAAAGTTCACTCGTCCAGTCGACTGATCGTTCAAAAAAAAAAAAAAAAAAAAAAACTAAATAAAAACACAGACGTTTATATATCGACTAGCCGATGGTGATGTTCAAACCGATGAATCCTCAATGTCATCCAATTATATTCGTGATCCCAATGAATTAAATAAAATTTCCATTTTTTTTCAACTCGAGATTTTTTTTGTCTAGAAAAAAAAATAACCAATTCCACAGTTTTTTAAATCGTCGTTTGAGAAAATGTTATCACAAAAGTCGTATATTATGTGGGACTCATCTAATTGAACCCCGCGGACGCAAGTCATCGATCGAGGGAATCGCTCGGTGAACCGCGACAACGATCTCCCCCCCCCCCCCCCTCTCACTACTCGGCAATTTCAAGTCTCCTCGAGCGTATGTACACACGTTTAACCAACATACATATATATATATCTATATATATATACACATACACGTGAAACAATGAACTTGTCAACGGTGACGCGTCGCGGTTGGATAAACCCAAACCCGAGCAAAGCCCAGGCCGAAGAGGAGAGGACACGTAGTCGTGAAATGAAAACGAAGAGCCCGAGCATCGTGCCTTTCCTCCGCCTCGCGGACCGACACGAAATGTTCGTTCTCTTCGTCTCCCAACAGAGAAAGAGAAAGAAGCTGGTGAAAACGTTATTCTCGACTTGATATCGATACTAAGAGTCTAGAGTAAATTGTATCCACACACACACACACAAAAAAAAAAAATCCTTTCGACCGCGCTATAAAATTGTCACGGATTTTCGAATCCGCTCACGTATCACAAACCGAACGAAAGCCACTGGTAGTTTGATGATTGTCCAGGAAACCTTCGATAAAATACATATATATATACATATATCTACAGGGTGTCCCATTTGAGAAGACGCAGTCGAGTGACTCTTTAGGAAACTCGTTCAGGAAACAACAAAATGGGTCCAATGAAAGTTGTAGGATTCAATGATGAACACTCATGAAAGTGCTGATGAAATCTATATATTCTTACAGTTTTCACTTTTGATCCCATCAAGCACAACGCCACAAGTTTTCCTCCAAAAAAGTTATTCAACCGCATATCTCTTCAAACCAGGAATGGCCATTCATTCAATGAAAATGTATTTCAAATACATTTCGGATCAAATGATAACGAATTTCACTAGATTTATCAAATATACTTCAGTTAATTCTACAATCATAAATTCACGTAATTTCCTCATAATTATTGCAAAAATGTGAAAATATTTATTCTCGCATGATAATTAATCATAATTATTTGTTTTGAAAAATTATTTGAAATACATTTTCATTGAATGGGATGCCCATCCCTGCTTCAAACAGAACACCCTGTAAACATATAAGTTCACCAGGTATTTGAAAATCCAGACGTGAAAGATCCAGAGCGTCAATGTGATGAGAATCAACGATTGGTCACATATATATATGACTCTAACAAACCAACTGCCCTGCTCTAGGATTCGGCTGGCAGAATGGGACCTTATTTGCCGGTATTAAACCGATGTGGTCCACAAGTACCCAAACTAGACGGGCCATATATATATATATATATATATATACGTGATGCGGCAAGGTAGAGCCGACATTAGGGATACAATGACAGCCAGAGCTGCATCATCAATCTGGCATCTCTTTCTCTCCTCCCGCAATTGGACCTGTCTTCCTCTTCCTCTTCCTCTTCCTCTTCCTCTTGCTCTCCGTCACGTGTGTCTCGTGTGTCCTACGTAGTCTTCGTAGTCTCGTAGTCTCGCCGTTGGACCATGACGACGTACGGGAAGGATCTCTCTCTCTCTCTCTCTCTCACTCTCTCTCTCTCTGGGCTTGCGAAACTGGTATGCGGGCAGCCAGTGTTAATTCAGCCAAACACGCGCGCGCGCGCGGGGGTCCAGGGGCGAGGGTGCAGGGGAAGAGGGGGCGAAAACGTTTGTATTTGGCACACACGAGGTCCGGGCTCTGTCAATTATTCGAACACCGTGGTCCGAATTCGGAGGGCCAGTTCGAGGCCGTGTGTGCAACGACTGAGACGAAACTGGACCCCGACGAGAGATACATCAACATCCGGAAACCGATGCGAACTTCGGTGTGTGACGGTTCTCTCTGTTTCTGTATCTCTGTCTGTCTCTCTCTCTGTCTCTCTCTCTCTGGCTGTCTAACTGAGAGACCGAGAATTGTGATAGACTCCCGAGACTCGCCACGTGTCTCAACGGACTTTGAGGGGGAGGGGAGGGGAGGGGAGGGGAACACCACGGGATTTTCCGAAATTACCCGACAGCTCTCAATCGCGAATAACGTATCGTGCGTTTGCACGATATACAAGTCTCGCCGTAGGTTTACGGAATACTCTCTCGGGAAACACGTTAATGCGAAGCTGGGAAAATTACGGTGAGGGTAATATGCCTCTCGCACCCCTCTCTCTGTCTCTCTCTCTCTCTCTCTCTCTCTCTCTCTCTCTCTCTCTCTCTCTCTCTCTCTCTCTCTCTCTCTCTCGCTGGACCGCGACCGCGATTATGGAATCTTTGGTTCTCTTGCTCTCTCGCACGGAATCATCGATAGGCACACGTCTGAGTTTTTTTACTTTTATTATCTTTGTTTCACGTTGCTTTTTGACGACTTTTGACAATTTTGTTAGGTATGTCTAGCTGAATTGGGGTGATTAATGTACCAAATCTTTGGCATTCAATCGTGGAAAGTTAGTTTTTGATAAAAGACAATGGGAATGTTTATTATTTTTGTTGATGTAAAATTATTCAGATGCCCGGATCGTGATCGGATTCTGTGATTTTATTTTTGATAAGATATTGCAGGTTTTTTCGGGAATATCTATTGAATATTGTTGGATATTGGGAATATTATCGATAACTATTTGATATTGAATTATTGTCAAACTATTTTTGCAAATTAGCGATGAATGAGAGAAAAAAATCATCACGACGAAAAAATAATAAATATTAAAAAAATAATAATAGACAATTGGAAAAACGGCAACATTTTTAAAACCAACTCTCGAAGCATCTTCTTCTTCAACGTCAAATCAAGGTGACACATTGTACCGCACTAACACCCACCCAAACACACACACACACACACACACACACACCGTGACGTTGGATAAACTCGTTGGTCATTATTCGCGCAAATCCGTCCGTAAATCACGGCTCGGGGCGGAAAAAAGTAAAAAAAAAAAACTGTCGTGAAAATGCGACGTCAACTTCTGACTGCTCGAGGCGCGGTTTCACGGAAATAAAAAGAATTTTCTTTTTTGTTCTTTTTTTTTTGTTTCTTTTTTCGTGAAAGATAATCGCTTTGGGGTATAAGCCGAGTCCGAGTTACGTGTGTGTTAGTCCGGTTGGCAAAAAAAAAAAAAAAATAAATAAAGTTCCGAGCATTTGCGAGACACGTCGAGGCGTCGCCACAGGATCAGGAGTGACCATTATTTTTCATTGAAATCCAGATGTCCGAAGCGACACGTTGAAAAATGAATCCCGAGTGAATGTCGGATGACTGAAAGCGTTGGAGGGAGAGGCAGGGAAAGGGGGTGGCAAAGACGTTTCTCCGATTAATTCAAGAAGCCACATGTGTCAGCGAAAAAAACGACAATAACGAGAAATCTCACATGCGCCAAATGAGAAAACACAATCCTAATAACGAAGACAAAAGAATAACGATGTGTTGTAAAGCCAAAAAAAAAAAAAAAAAAAAAAAAAACCAGTAAAAAGTCCATGGGAAGAGATTGCCGGCTCTCTTGTGGAATACCAACGATGCACTTTACTTCCACGTCTGAAAAGCGAGATTTACCGATACAGCGGAAAACGTTCGCGAGAGAGTGGAAGAAAACTCGGTGGGGAGGGGGTGAGGGCGAGGGGGGGGTGGGTGCGGAAAACCGTCGGGGGTTAAGGGTAATGTCCTGTTTCTCACGGGATTCCCGAGACCGTTCATGAATGCATTACGCGCTTTACCTTTTCCGAAACCGCTTCTCGTTTTCATTTTTTATTTTTTTTTTTTGGTTTCCTGTTTTTTTTTTTGGATTTTTTTTTTTTGAGTCTTGGAGCAGCAGCATCGAAATTCCAAATCGATATACGAGCGAGCTACGTTGCAACGACGACCCATCCACACGTTTTTTTTTTATATATATATATATATGTAGCGTGTGTGCCATATACAGTTACCGTAGGTACCATACCGTGTTTACTATACATATAGATACAGATCAACTTAAGCTTGCGACAAACTATCCGAGCCACACACACATACACACATTTGCCCTACGTAACACGTTATAACTCTTCTTACTAACACGAGCGATGCAAGAAAACATTGAAGAAAATCGACAAAAAAAAATATATATATATCGTAAAATATACATTAAATAAAAAAATATATATAGATATATGCTCTAACGATATGAAGAATAAATAATAAATGTAATGTCAGCTAATCCGTTGCTCCAACACTTTTTTAAATGCTTTTTTCATTTATTATTATTATTATTATTATTTCTATTATTATTTTTTCGTTTGTTGTTTTTGTTTCATTTATCAAGCTATCCGAGATATTTTTTAGATACAAAAAAATACAAATAGTATTTTCGTTCTACCTGCTGTGATGTGGGTTTCATATCATTGTTATTTTTATTTTTTATTTTTTTCTTCTCATTTTTATATTTTCAACTACCAGAAAAAGCACCCGCGGTCATTTCAGATTTATATTTGTTTTTAAATTATTATTTTTTTTTTTTTGGCTACCCCAGACACGAATTTCGAAATTTTTTTTCCCGCTGTTATCACCGCGAGGTCGGAGAGACCGGTGTGTCTTTCACTTTGTTGTAAATAATGGAAGCGAAAGAAGAAAAAAGAAATAAAATATGTATCATGCCCGAAGCCTGGAACTGTATACGACGGTAGGTTAAGCTCTTTACGATTCTTCATCGGTGGACTTGCTGCATTGGAAGAGAAGTAAGGCGAGAGAGGGGGGGGGGGGGGGGTGGGTGGGGAATAAAGGTGAGCGGGTAGCTGACGGACGCAGCAGCAGAAACGGCAAAGGTCTCGGGCCCCCCCCAAGGCAATCCGACAATATTTAATTTTCTGCACGAGGAAACATCGTACGCTCGGTTTTATTGCGCATACGTCCTGAATCGTTTCGTCTGACGTCTCACGCAGTACAACGCTTTGATATATATATATATAAATAGATATATATATATATATATTTATATATATAGATATACGTAAGACGTATTTGTGGTATCGACAGTTTGCGTCAAGCTTTTCCAACATATTTTTCCATGGAGACGGTCCAGTCTGGCGAGTAAATCATAGAATTTATATCCCAGATTCGCGAACCTTCGGATTTTCAATAGCCTCGAGAAAATTCAAATGAATGAAAGGAAAAAATAACTCATGTGTCGAAAAAAAATGTGTTCTTTGCATATATCATATGTATATGTCGACAATAAATTCAGTCGACAGTAAATAAAATGATAAGTTTGTAAAATTAATTTTTAGGAATCTATGAGACCTGAGACTTTCGTTTATTATTTTTCTTTGAACTTCAAGTAAGAATTTGTATTCTCGGATGTTTTTCTTTTTTTTTTAATGAATCATCTGGACGGTCGAATTTACGTAGGCCCATTCGATTCGACAACGACAACGAGATAATTTGTCAAAGTTCATTCGTGATTCGTATAAATTTGATCTTGAAGAAAAGAAAAAGAAAAAAAAAGTGCGTTGGCGTGGGCAGCAGCACATTGGATAGTTGGGGAAGCGACGTTCAGGGAGAGACACGAGAGACCTGACCAACGCGACCAACGTTACAAAGCAAGGAGCACGATTTTTTTTTTTTTAATGCGACGGTGAGATGCGACGCGAATGAAAAAAAAAAAAAAAAGAACAAACGCGTGCACGCATGCGTCATGGACGATGGTGTGCATCGAGACTGTGCACCGCCCACGTGATCGTCGAACGAGCGGACCCGTAGGATTGTAGTTTGATCGTTATTGTAATTTATATTGAGAAGGCTGAGTCACCTTAAAAAAAATGGAATTTTTTTTTCTTTTTTTTTTTTTTCGTAACATGATCAATGCACATTTAAAATCGATTTTACTCTTATAAAATATTTACTCTGTAATCATCAGCTATGGTTTAACATTTTTTTCATAGCCATATAAGGCATCTGAGTGCTGTGAGATTTATCACAAAATGTTTCACTCGTTCGTAGCTTTTGGACCATACGACTCGACGGATTTTCAATTCCGACGTCTCATTTAATTCGTAACAGTAATTTCGACGATGAACTCTCATCGGGTTTTCACGCCAAAGTGCGGGGATTTGGAATTTCGATTAACAATGTGGAAAAAGAATTGATGGGGGGATCGATGATGGGTCGATTCCCGTCGAGGATGGCTCTCTTCGTTAAACGTTTGCGAGAGAGGCTATAATCCAATTCCCGAGACAATTAAGCCGTTACCGAATGGTTTCCGGTAGTCGGACGCGTGATCCGAATGCTCGAATTATTTATGAACTTCGAGTTCGTGAACCGAATCGACGTACCACGAATTGGATTACATTTTTATTTTCGATATTATCGAAACGATAAATGAAAGGCGATGATTCGGTGGATACGGATTTTTTATAATCCTGTTCCTGAAACTTTTTTTTTTTCTTCGTTCCTGACAAAAAGAGGGTCCAAAGATCAATCATGGCTTTTTCAAAATTTTTAACAGTAAATATAGTAAATGTAGTTTGAAAAATCAAAAAAAAAAAAATTATATTGCGATCCTTTCTTTTTTTTTTCAAAATGGCTGACGGTTTAAATGTTGGCCACATTATAATTGATTCCCTTTTTCGAGAATCAGGTCAACGAAAAAAAAAGGTCATACAATTTTTATTCTTTTAAAAAAATTTTTTTTTGAGAACGACAAACAAAAATTTTGATTAGAGTTTGTAAAGAGCTTTTTCCACGTGAGCTTTTGATGGTTGACAATTGTAGGATCTTCGAACCTGAGCTCACACGATGATTGGCCGACTAAGAGAGAGACAGAGAGACAGAAAGAAAGAGAGAGAGAGAGAGAGAGAGAGAGAGAGAGAGAGAGAGGCGAGAATACGATTTGAGTTAGTTAGTTGTTTGAGATTACCACTCGGCACGAGACGAGGGACTACAACCGGAATGAAGATTCAATTTGCCGGTTATGGCTGTTCGCTAACCAGTTTCCATTGCGATTTCAGTCACACCGGGCTACCGCGCGCGGTGCGCAACCATAACCAACCAAACCCGTGTGAGCCCGCGGCCCCCACCGAAAACCCTTTTGCCGGTCGAGGTAATTGCTTCGCCAAAGCCGATCGATCGGACGCGAGCTCTCGAATGCACCGTCGACCGTATTGGGCCCCACCGCTTTCACAAGGCTTACCGAAGACTCTTTCATTACACATATATATATATATATATATATACATATATATATATATATATATATATATATATATATATATATATATATATATAAATTTCTGTCCTCTTTTGCTCCTTAGAACATTTTTTTTTTCATGAAACATTCAGTTTTTTTTTCCCCGTCTTGTTTTCTATTTTTTTTTTTTTTACCCCAACCGGTCAATTATAAATTATGTGAAACAAACAAGCCGGTTGTAATTGCGAGTTTCGTTTCACGTTTACCCTGATAAATATCGCAGAGCTTTTAGCCCCGAAGATCTATGTACTTTGGTGTCGCACGAAGTTTTTTATCGTACACGCGAAATCGTCTATGGCAATTTACCGAACCCGACCTTCTCGTCGTTTATAAAAACGTTCTAAGCTATATGCACACATATATATATATATATATATATATATATGGTACGCGATTTAAAAAAATAAAATAAAACAACAAAATAAATGCTTCGAAGCTTACGGAAAAAACATTTTCCGCACTTTCGAGTCAACGCTGAACGATCGGAAAATTCAATAATAACAATAACAATCAATGACAATAGTAACAAACATTTTTCTAAATCTTTGTGTTGCTCACATAACGCAAAACTCGTCATCAAAGAATTTCGAACGAATAAACAAAAAAAAAAAAAAAAGACTTTGGTAAAAAAATATGATTTCAAAATGAATCTAAAAATAAAATTAAATGAAAAATAAATAAAAAATATAATAAATCGACGATTTAACCGTGATCGATCGATCAACAGTCAACAGAAACCGGTTTTACCGTTCTCAATGTTGAATCTCGATGAATCAACGAGAAATAGAATTTCCTTTTATTTTTTTTTAACTCCCAATCAGTCATTATCGAGATTGCGTCGAAGTTACAAAAAATACACGGGCTTCTCTCTTCGTGTGTCCACAACGTTCTGCATCAGCTCGTCGCGATGCAAAATCGATGGTGAGACGGAAAACAAGTGAAATGAGAACACAGCGAAGAATCCCCATCGATAATCGATAAATCGTTCGATTTAATACGTCACGGATTGGCCTTTCTCACCGACAAGTCGACGAGTAAGTCATTGCTGTTGTACCAATCGGTTCGGCAATATCGACAAACATAATGTTCCGAGCTTTCACGTTTTAACGAGACGACGAGAGAGGTCTCGGGAGAAAACTATGTGCTCGCACTGGGTCAACTCACTGCCACACCGATACAATCAATATATTCCCGATGAATCACGACATCCATTGTTACTACTTCTCATCATCGTTTACCAATTTCTTCGTTATTTTTTTTAAATTCTTTTCCACCATAATGCAATCAATTTTATCTCGCAACTTCGGAAAATTAAATTCTGAGATAATTGCTACGAGATTATAAACGTGATAACGATGGAGTCCGTGTGCCTCGTCGACGAATCCCTCTCTGAGTTAAAAAAAATTATGTATAGTCTACAACGTTTGTGTATAGTCGTCTATATGTATAATAAAATATAATTTGTAGATATATAGACGATAATATGAGCTATAAATAAATTATTTACAGATTATATGGTTTATGTATAGTCTATATATAATATCGAATAATCTGTATATAGATTATAGTCTACATTTACATTATACGTAGTCTATACAGTCTATATATAGAATATAGACTATACACATGGACTATACATTAGACTGTCCATAAGCTGAACCAGAAGTCGATCGAAACTCGGGTCTCGATGGATCGATTTATTCGTTATCTCATTGCGAATCTATCGCGCGAGCCGAGGGTGACTTTGAAACAAGCACAGCCGGTCGAGGGGGCGGTTGGGGGGGGGGGCGGGAGAGGAGGAAAGGGTGAGGGAGATAAATTGGCGATTCGAATCTACGCCCCTGGCAAACCCGCCCGATGCTGTATAAATGTGTGGCACATACGTGTGGGTTACGTTACGAATGTTACGTACGTACGTGCGTTCGGTGCGCACCGTACCGAGCGTGTCATCCCGTGGTCGGGGACGATAACGAAGCGGCAAAAATATTGGTCGACCGAATAAATGACGTGCGTGAGCCATTCAGGATGAACGTTCGAGCGTGAAACGATATAGAACGAAATGAGAGAGAGAGAGGGGGAGAGAGAGAGAGAGAGAGGGAACGATAGCGCGGAAATAACAATAATAAAAAAAAGGAGCCTGGATGGATTGGCCCGTATCGCCATTCGTATAGTGCGTTTATTATGTTGGCGTGTATTACTCGATTGGAGTAATAGTGTATATATATAGTGATAGTATAATATATGTATATATGTATATATTATACGCGCTAGAGGCCGAGAGCTACGTGGTATTATTTTGTGCGAGGATATGAAACGGGGGCTGCCATTTCGTTGCCCTGATTATAAAAACGGATTATCTAACCCTTCGAGCAAAAACTGGGTCAATTGGACCCATACCACGACTTTGATCGAAACAAACAATTTTTTTTTGTTTTTTTTTGTAGAATTTATCTTGAAGTCTATGATGATATTTGGACTTTTGAACTACATTATCACATTCCAAGATGGTGAAAGTATGTTCGTGAATTTTTTTTTTGAGATCAATTGCAACTCGTGTATTTGGAATTGTGACTCGTCGCGAGTCTGTCAGGGTCATTCTGACCCGGTGTGCACTCGACGATCGGGAAAATAGGTTGAATGATAATTGAAAAAAAAATCGAAATTAAAAAAAAAAAAAGCTTGGCTCGTTCATTTGTTCCAATCTCATCAGGCTCTCTCGTTTCGAGAGAGAGAGATTGTGCCCCGTCATACTTTTCATATCTCATCCTCGACGAGATTATCCTGGATGACGGAAAAAAAGTTTGCCAATCTCGTATTCTCGACTTTTGTCACGCGATACGATCTCACGAAAAAAAAAAAAAAAAAAAAAAAAAAATTCAATCGCAATATCGATTTCATTCGATAGAGATTTTTTACGTTCAATTGCAACGCACAATTACAGATTCATCGTGTGACATTAAATTGTTATCAATGTGCATCCCAAGTTGGCGAACAAGATGTGTCGATGCGACGACTTCGAAGTTTCCGAGTGGCGCGAGAGAGAAGTGGGTTGGCTATGACCATCGAGCCGTGAGACGATTGTCGTGAATAGCGAGTCGGATGCTGCGCGGCGGGCGGGGGGGGGGGGGAACGCTCCTTCGACGCTCTTGATCGCGTTAAATCCGAGGTCGCTACGGTGAATGGAACGTTCAACGAGCCAACAACAAAAGCGATACACCAGCAGCAGCAGAAGCAGCAGCATCGAGCGACACGAAAGTTTCGATGTCACGTCGACGAGATTCGAAAGTTTGGATATTTCAAACGAACGTTATTCTTCGCGCCACAAGATTGTGAAATTGAATTTTTCGAAAATATAAGATATATTGTGCATCGAGAACGTGAGGAGGACGATTCCTTTGGCAACGTAACGATTGATCCTTGTACCAAAATGTTTGATGAGATTTCAGGAATTTTTTGGAATTTTTTAGAGCACTTCAGAGTACTTTTTTAGAAGCCAGAAAACAACTAATCCAGATTACAAAGTAAAGGTGCGAAAGAAATAACGTTTTACGGACTAGGCGATGAAAAAAAATTTGACCAAAGCAAAGCATTACATATATAAATATTTATACACATTTTATATGGTTATTTTATTTTTAACTGTAATCCACTGGCGGAGCATAAATAAACCGATTGGAAATGCTTTGATTGACGGTTTGTCAACCTTGATTCCGGAGAACGATAAGTCGATGAGGCGCGAGAACATCTTCTGAGGCCATAACCGAGTGTAGATGTATATATAATACATAATATATATATATATATATATAATATAATATAGATGGCGAGCATGCGCGCGGTCAGTCGAGCGCGTACACACGTCCATAATCTTCGTATGCGCATATATCGAGTTAGTGATGCTCGGTCGGTCAGCCACGATTACAGCAACCATCGAGTCATAATACTTGGGAGCAAGTCTGTCGTCTATCGTTTGCGAAAAAGAAAAAAAAAGCATTATGAAAAAAAAAAAAAAGGCAACTTATAATTTTATTTGCGATCGACTGCAAACAGCAGAAAGAGTGAACTGGCAGATAGCCCCGATCACGAGTTTTATATTCTATCTGTCTGTTATTTTAGAATTATTATTAATTAATTTATTCATATATATAATTAATTTTGGTATGCTCTACCCATTTCGAAAAAAAGAGGACACAAGGTTTGCAGAATCAATGCAAAATAAAAAAACTCGATAACTTTTTTTTTGGTCTTCAATTAAAAAACCAATGATTGACGGTGCCTGTGAATTTTTGGCGATGAATTTGAAACGCCGAATGTGCGACGACACAATGGGCTCGTAGTTCGTAATGGGAGACTGACCCCCCCAGGTGCACGGAACCTCGGGTCAAATATTGACGCATCGTTGACACGATCCGTCGTTGACCGTGATCAAAATCATGGGGTCGTGGTACAACGACGTTGTAGCGAATATATCGACCGCACGGATTGTTCTCGGACACAAGGAAGAAGCCTCGGGGCGACGAAATTCGTCCCGGTATATATCGCGGTCACTTGCAAAATCGTGCGACCGAACGGAAGAGGTTGGAAAATGGCCGTACGCTATTCGGGGACTCTCGAGATTATTCACTGCGTAACGCGATATCAGCGATATATGTATATATGTATGTATGTAGATATATATATATATATGGCTGTGCGTACCTTGTCGGTGTCCCAAGGCGTCGAGACGTTCTCGGTTTCGAGTCCATTCTCTTTCTCTCTTTCTATCTCTCTCTCTCTTTCTCTTTCCACTTTTCAATCTCGTGAATCTGCTATCCGTTTCGTCGTATCGTGTTGCCGGTGCAACCAGCAACACCAGACACTCGTCGGCAATGTAAGTAGGTACCGTGAATGTCTATTCGGCACTGAGATTGAATCGGTCAATGGGGAATTTAAATTACAAGAAAAAAAAAAAGAAACAATGGAAAAAGATTGTGACAAATATCGTTCGATATCGATTTTATGTTGTATATTCAATCAGTAGTTGATCAGCCAATTGGTATCTGATATTTCTTAGAATATCAATATCGAAAAAAAAATGTATACTCAAAGTTTATCGGTGAAAGAATTTTTATCAGATCTGGCAATCGGTATTTGATATTTATAAAAATATCAATATTAAGAAAATTGATATTTGATATTATTTTAAATCTCAATATTAAAAAAATTGATATTCGATATTTATCAAAATATCGGTATTAAAAAAATCGATATTTGTTATTTTTCTTTGATATTAATATTTGAAAAAATGTTGACGACTAAAATTCATCGTTGAAATAATTCTTTATGGGATCTGCTCAAAGCCAATTATTTTATCGATATTCTATTTTTTTTTTAATCTCAATATCTATAAATCAATATTTTACTTCCTGCATTATAAACATCATCCCTAAATATGCTGCTCCACTATACATCTCCAATATACATAACTCGTGCTATTCCAAATTCTCGTCTTGGCATGAAAACGAATTGTCCAAAGTCACGTGAATTAATCGAGAATAAACGTTCGAAACTGGATATACTATATATCCGTTCCAAATTCAACGTCGACCCGAATCGAACGATATTCCAGAGATTCCATTGTCTCGTAGTTTTCCGATGCTGCGAGTGAAGAGGAGCCCGGCGTATTGCAGTTGCAGAGTCGGATGACAGCGTCGTGTTCCGGTCGAAGAAATAAGTATATATATGTATATATATATATAAGAACGACCCGCGGTACACGTTACAACGGTGATTGTACCGGGGGCGTCTCTTTTACCTCGCTTGCCCGTATCGTATCGCGTGATCGAGTAAACGATCCTTTTTTTTTCTTTTTTTTGTCTTTGTTTTTTTTTTTTTTTGCAGTACCTACGACGGTGCGGGTGCACAGCGAAGGCTTGTACATTCACACTGGGAACCGGGGGGTTGCAGGTGTTTCGCGAGAATCGCTCGTTGCACGCTATACACACCCCATCTGCTGTTATCGAGAAATATATACATATATGGGTGTGTTGAAAAAACGCAAAATTTTTCGATTCTTCCGGCAGTTTCCAAATTTGAAGTAGATACTATCGGGAGACACCTGTCCAAATTTGAGCCCAATCGGACAATATTCAGAGGTTCCGCTTTCACGAATTCAATTTTGCCTTCGATTAACACGTAAAAATTTATTTTTTTCCGAATTGCAATTAATTTTTCAGGCAAACGAAAAATTCCGGGGGCGGTAAGTAAGCGCAATACACAATACTAAGGGCATGTGAAACAAAAATATTTTTTGTTTTGCTTAAAAAAAAAAAGTTAACAATTCTTCATCGTCAATTTTCAATAATTTTTCGTCGAAAAAAAATTTGTCAACCCTTTCTCAACACGCAAAACAAAAATTCCCCCGCTCAAAGTCACTTCAATACCACGTATTGCACTTACCCTCCATCCACGAAAATTTTTCGCTTGCCCGAAAAATTAATCGAAACTTAAAACAAAAAAAGTTTACGTGTTAATCAAAGGCAAAATCGAATTCGTGAAAGCGGAACCTCTGAATATCGTCCGATTAGGCTTAAATTTTGACAGGAGTTTCCCTATAGTATCTACTTCAAATGTAGAAACCGCCAGAAGAATCGAAACACTTGCCTTTTTTTCACCACACCCCAATATACACATACACATATAAAAACCGTCCAGTCTATCTTCCTTGTTCTCGTGGAAGCCAAAACCGTACGGAAAATCCAGGAAGATCTTCCTCACCCAATGGCGGAGAGAGGGAGGGGGGAGGAGAGGGGGAGGGCTCGAGCTCGGTCTACGCGAACCCTCTCGTTCGTTTCCCCATCGACTCGCCACCGACGTCGAGCAACGTCTGAGAAGTAATGGACCGTAGAATCCACGTGTGTGTTGAAACTGCTTCGGGTCCTTGGTACGAGATCCCGTCAGGGTGAGTACAGAAACGGGGAAGAAGGAACGTGAAACGATGTGAAGATATATATATATATATACACACACAAACATATATATATATATGTATGACTGTTGAGTTGGACGCCAGGAGGCCGGACAAGAGTCAGGTACGAAGTGAAAGGAAGACACAGCCATGGAGAAGGCGAAGCAGAAGACGAAGAAGAAGACGAAGAAGAAGATGAAGAAGAAGAAGAGGACGAAGAACAAGACGAAGATGGTAGACGCCAGAATCACCAACCAGTCTTCGAACGGTGTTACCCCGAGACAAAGCCATCGTCTTCGCATTGTCCGTACCAAACCAAGCAAATCAACCGCCAACGGGTTCGGCTTCTACGCTTTCCAACGGTCCTCCCCCCCCCCCTCCCTCCTCCTCCCTTCCCTCGCCGCGCCATCTTTCGGTCTTGCTCTCTCGAGTCGGGTCCACGTTGGTCCCTCATTCCGCGCTGGTTCTCTTCATCTTCTTCGTCTTTGCTGGAAACGGCAACCAGGCCAACCTTCTTCTCGTATACTCGCGGCAATCCTGATGCTGCTGCTGCTGCTTCGACTGCTTCTGCTTCTGCGGTACCGTGAATTCCGAAACTCGGTTCCTTCCGCGTGAAGAACGAACGAGAACGCCGGGGGGGGGGACGGTGTAACATCGGAAGGGAGTATATATTGCACGTCGAGATGCGAATCTCTCGAATGCGCCACCAACCACACAATCGATCATCCGTTTCTTCCCCCCCCCCATCCCCCTCCCCCCCTCAACCACCACCCGC
This sequence comes from Diplazon laetatorius, assembly GCA_963662125.1. Classification (NCBI taxonomy): domain Eukaryota; kingdom Metazoa; phylum Arthropoda; class Insecta; order Hymenoptera; family Ichneumonidae; genus Diplazon; species Diplazon laetatorius. Next base: position 17,845,688 of record OY759158.1, read on the forward strand.
CATTCTGGCCATTGCGTTCACGCTCCATATCACAGCGTTCCTCATCATCGTTTCGTTCAAATTTTCTCACGATTGTCGGTTAGAAGTGATCGAAATTTCTTCCCGACCGAACGTGTTCGCGATCATGTGAATGCTGAAATCGTTGAAAATTCGGGTGAAAAAAAAAAAAAATTATGTATAGTCTATGGATGAATTATATTTGGAGACTGGGCTTGTATAGTCTATCTACGCATTATATATAGACTATACATAGGCTATACATAAACTAGACAGTCTATATATCGACTATATGTAAACTATACAGTCTATAAATAGACTATACATAAACTATACAGTCTATGGATCGACTATACATAAACTATACAGTCTATAAATAGACTATACATAAACTATACAGTCTATAAATACACTATACATAAACTATACAGTCTATATATACATACTATACATAAACAATTAGTATAGTTCCGTATAGTCTATATATATCTACACGGCCAGTGACATACACAGCTTCCACATAATTTTTTCATTTCAATTGGGAAACGAATCGACAGACAAATCACGTCCAAATATCACGAGAATCTCTCTGCCCGGTTGTGCGGAGAGCATACGTGTTTGTGTGTGTGTGTGTGTGTGTGTGTGTGTGTCACTATGATTTATTCTGGTAACACGGGCAATTATGTACCCTCGCGACACTGGATTCAACGCACTTTACATAAATGCGATTGCAAGTGGCTTATGTATCTCGTTATAATCGGGAGGTATACGAATCTCCGGGGTCCACGGCTGGTTATATACATAACCTGGCTGGCGTCCCATGTACGACTAGGCTGTCCAGCATGTATCCACATATATATGTGCACATCCAGGCGTATCCTATGCCACACCGTATACCTCGTACTCGTGCATATAGCGTAAATACCCTCTCACTCGACTCTCTCTCGCTCAGTAGCGAGTATTCGACACTGCTGTGCACTGCTGTGCACTACTGTGCACTGCTGTGCACTACTCTGTATATATATTTCAAGAGACGGGCGTATAATTATCTTGCTATCTATGGCCGGGTCACCGTACTCAAAATCTATATCCCATGGTCGCATCTCCGTATATACATATATATATATATATATGTATATGCATACATCCACAAATACAGTAAGGCTTCAATGGACACCTTACATGAGCGAAGCCTCGTTGTGTATCTCAGCCCGCCAGGTCCAGAGTAGGCCAGTCGTTCGAAATACACAAGTGTATGCATCGTAAACCCTCTCACACTGGGTTCAATGCAACAGTCGTTACGGACTGTAACCGTACGGTAAACACATGCACATGCCAACCATATTAGTTACACGAAAACGTCATTCACCGGTTCACGAGACTCTCACGTGCTGTCGATGAACGAAACATTTTATTTCATCATGGAGAATACATTTTGTAGGTATGCGCAGTTGGAAATGCACCTGTTTGCATTTGTGTAATGTGGCGAACGTCGATGGATTGTCGGTGAAAGAGAATACACCCCCCCCCCCCCTACTTTGTTGTGTTGTTCAACGACACAGTTGCAGAAGTAATGAAAGTTCATGCAGGTAAATTAGTTCGTGCAATGCGGTACGTGGATATCCCTCTGGTGGTCGTAATGTTAAACAACGAAGAGGAATACCAACGGAGTTTCCTAGTGTACCGGGCGTTAAAGGGTAAAGTAGGGGAAATTGTGTCGTTTCATCAAGGTGGAATGTGTGTATGTGAACTACTCGGGACTGTGGGGACTCGTGTGGGTTAGGGACTATGAAGAGTCGAGTTTTGTTGGCGGGTTAAAGGGTTAATCGTCAGGAGTGAGACGAGAATGAGTGCGAGAGGTAGAACTGTTAAAATGGCGGGCTGGCATCCATCGGACTCGACGACTCCAACGGAATTGACGATCCAACTATGCGAACTCGTCGTTCAGACTGCATCGTCAAACAAAACGAAAATTTTAACGACGCGAACGTTGGTAATTTGTTCGAGGACACTGTTTGTAAAAACTGGTACCAAAAAGTCCTGGCTTTGGTTTTTATAATGTGAGGAGAAGCATTGAGAAACGATCTGAAATGATTTTGGAATATTTCTTAGGGATTCTATTTTACGTTCCAATTGTTTTTTTTTTTTTAGTAATGTATCGAACATTTATTTTGCTAGGACTATTTGAACATTGAAGAGACTATTTTGCCTGTAATTTTCGTTTGTTCTCCAAAAAGGGATCACTTTACAGACTACGAGCTTAAAAAAGAAACAATAATTTCGAAAAGTTTTCGAATTGTACAAAAATTTCGAAGAATATTGCAAAGCCACGAGGGAGACATATTGTATATGTGGTCGAGGAGGTCAGAATGAAGCTTCGTGCGTAAATATGGTGGAAAAGCACTGGGACACACAAGCTTCGACGGTGTCACATACTCCGCAACGTGCGAACGACTAAACTTTTCGCATTAATAACGGAGTTCCGACGACGAGGTAAGCAAGAGAGAAAGAGAGAAAGAGAGGGAGAGAGAAAGAGACACATGGGTTTGGGGAAGGGTGAGGGTGGGAGCGAGGGGGGAGGGGATAAGAGGCTACCGGTGTACACCGGAGAACGAAGAGCCGTTCCATGCACTTACCGCTAACCGGAGGATGTCACGTAAAGACCCGGTCTACGTGATTACTCCGTGGCACACCGGTTCGCTGCGTTCATTCTTTCGTGGGGGTTTCACGTGAGTTAAACGCAACCTCGAGAAATTTTCCCAGCTGGCCCGACTCGTACGAATAAAACCTCGAATTTTTCCATTAGCATTGTTATTATTATTATTATTTATTTATTTTTTCAACCAACTTCAAAAAAGGAGGAAGGTTTTCCATTCAATTGTATTTTTTTGTTGGTTTTTTTTGTGTGTGTACTTGTGTATGTCGATGTCTCAAAAAAAAAAAAGTATGAGAGATTGAGAGAAAAAATTGAGTAAATTAAAAAAAAAATTTTAAAATAAAACCCGATCTCAAAAAAATTTGTTTAAATATATTTTTCGATTTCTTCAAAGATAAGAGCATTAGAGGACAGTATACACATTTATTGATACTTGAATATTTACAATACATCTAATTAAAGTGATTTTTGTAGTCGGCCCCAGTCAAAGCAAGATTCCAAAAAAAAAAACAAACAAATATATATATAAACCGACTAACACTCTTATCTTTGAAACAATAAAAAAAACTAAATCATTTTCAACTCTACACTTCAAGTTTGTACCTACAGTCAAAATTTAAAAATCACTTTTCATATATTTTTCTTTTCTAAAATCGTTATCTCACTTATTCAACTCTTTCGAATTACCATATAATCGTGAAATAAATAATGCAATGGAGTGTCGTGCACGCTTGTGCATTATCAATCGGGCATCTGATGTGGCGGGGGAGGTGGAGGGAAAGCGAGACTCCGAAGACAGCGGGGGGGGCGGGGGCGGGGAGGGAACTCCGTTATGTTTATGGTAATAACGTGAAACGGTGCAACGCACCCACACTAGCGGTACAACATATCGTAACCCACGTGAGCTACTCGAAGACCAGAACTCAAAGTAATATAAAACCCATGTGCCCAAGCAGTCGTTGACTGTAACGTGTAGTGAAGTAACCTGACCGAGGTCGGATCGACGACCGCGACTCCCTTCCCCCGCCCCCCCTTCCCCCCGATCGTCCACAAATCCGAAAGCAGTTACAATTCCACTTTCCCGTACTGCCAATGGTCGATTGTGCGGCTTCGTAACAAGGCACGTACGTTCGACGTAAAGCTCTGTCTCACACACACACACACACACAAACACACACACACACACACACACACATGAACGAAGCTCGTCGTGGGTGCTTCGGCCTCCAGCCTCTCTCATTGATACGGCCATTGCAATAATCCACCGGCACGCCGAGCCAAAGAACAATGGCACCCGTCGACTCTAATCCACCACCCCCACCCCCCCCCCCTCCACCCCCTCCGTATCTCGATACGCGAGAGTTTGTGGAACGCCGCGAAACTCGTGAGCGCGTGCGACAGAGTTTCGCAAACCCCAACGGATTTCTAATAGCAATACGCTGATACGGAATATTGATTCGCCTGGCGCATATTGATATCCCCGGTTAAACGCGTACACACAAAACGTTTTGTGTATATATGTGTGTATACCGGTGGCCAAATGTAACCGCCAATTTTGGAACACACGTAGAAACGTATTTATGTATATATGTAACGCGAATGTGTAAATGGAATAAGGGATGATCCTCGGATGGTGGGTTATGATTTTCGGTAAGATTGGGGAGGGAGAACTGACGAAAAAAAAACTCGGCCAATAACTGTATTGGTCATCGTGTTTTTTTGATTGAATAAAAATACGTTGCTGATATAACTGTATTCATCGTCGTGTTTACGATTTGTAAGAGAGAAAGCAATAAAACGTTGCCAGTAACTGTATTCATCGTGATGTTTACAATTGGTCAGGGACAAAAAAAAATAAGAAAACGTTGCCAGTAACTGTATTCATCGTGATGTTTACAATTGGTAAGAGACCAAAAAAAAAAAAAATAATAAAACGTTGCTAGGAACTGTATTTATCGTCGTGTTTACGATTGGCAAGAGCCAAAAAGTAAACAAAACATTTCCACTGACTATTGAAATATTTTCAATATTCATCGTCGTGTTTACGATTGGTAAGAGACAAAAAATAAATAAAACATTGCCAATAACTGTATTTATCGCAGTTTTTTCGATTGCCATAATAAAATAACATGGCCAATAACTGTATTAACATCGCCGTTTTTTTTATTAATAAGACACAGAAAAACATGGCCAATAACTGTATTAACATCATCGTGGATGGAATCATCATCATCAATGACTGTATCTCGTTGATTCTCGTCGATTGCGATTTCGATGCCCCCCCACTCCCCCCTCTTTTCGATCCATCGGATCTCTCTAACCGTCGAGTTACGAACAAACCCGCATCCAATATCGAGAGCAACCCCGAAACGCGTTTGCCATCGCGAAATCAAACTCTTTGGGATAGAAGCCTCCATATAGAGAAAATCGCGGGCCGGATTTTAGCTTCCGATCCGTGAACAGCGGAAACTCCGGTACAATCGAAGCCACCGCGGGGGTGGTACACGCTGGGGGTGGGGGGTGTTTCCCGCCGATCCGGGTTAGCCCAATCATTTTCCCCCCCCAAAGCGTTTTAAACGATGCTTCCCTCCCCCCCCCCCCCGCTTCCACCGACCTCCAAAAAGCTCTCTACGGGTTGCACCACATCTCCCACAATCATCGGGGTAGGTTTTGCCACCCTCTTTCACTCCTTCTTCATTCATCCGTTTCTCTCCCGATTCGAGGGGAGGATGGGGGAAGGGGGGAAGGGGGGCAATAACGCTGAGTGCGGCCCGGAATCCTCGTTTCGTCGATTCTACGATCGCCATCGTTTTTACGCTCTTATCAGATTTTCGACTACCTGTTAACGTTCGCATTGTGTGTGGGCTGAACGGGTTTCACTGGACAGGAACGATACGGACGGTGATGTGCCGAGGATTTTTTTTTTCTCTCTCGATCTCTCTCTTTTTTTTTGTGTTTTTTTTTGTTCCATGAAACATCGGTGTGTGGTTCGTTGAGGGCAAGTGGTCGACCCCAAACCAGAAACACTTTCATCACTCTATATGGACTGTGTTTCGTGTTGTTGTTGTTGTTGTTGTTTTTTTTTTTCTATCCCATACTTTGTCCCGCTTCGAACCGGACAAAGTTTTTGACTTTTATTTTTTTTCACTATATGGCACTCTGTCGAGAGTTTAGAGAGAGACGAAAAAAAAAAAACAAAAAAACAAACAAACGAATCCGTGTTGCCATGGGCCACAAAGAAATCATACGGAAAAATTTAGTTGGATATTCCATCACTCCAGGGTCAATGTACTTTAAGCGATATCTTGATTGGAAAAAATATATCTATTGAAAACTAAATTTAAAAAAAAAAATTGACGTGGGCTAATAAATCCACGGCGAAGCTTTATCGATAAATTTCACGTCATTGACGAACAAAAGTCGTGATATATGCGTTCGACTTACGACTTTGATGAGCCTCGAGCAAAAGTATTATTATCGTTTGGGATGATAATAATACGAGTATACACGTTGGAAAAGTTTGAAAAGTCGTATTACACGAAAAATTTGGGCCATCACGTGCATCATTCGATCGTCTAATAGCTTACGAAACACAAGAATCTTCGATGACTGACGACCATATTTTGGAGTTGGAAAGCGGAAACGCGAATCTTCGCGTGGAGGGAGTCTCTTGACAACTTTTGTCTTTGTCACGCTCGTTCACGTTCATGACTATACGAAAATGTCCCAACGTTCTGGCTCACTAAACTTTGTCATTCAACCGTGTGCTCTGTCTTCGTCTGATAATGATTAACGAAGTTGACAAAATAATGGGACAAAGTCTCTGATATTCATTCTTCTGTTACATTCTAAAATTCTATATACATATGTATGTTTTCACATGAAAATTATAAATAATTATGTGAAAAATGATCCCCACAACTTGATCGAAATGGCACAGAATGCCCCATACATATATATAGTCACAGTTTAGAAATTTCCAACAATTGAAACGTCGACGAACATTTTCCAATGATAAAATCAGACGTTATAGATCCCTGTCAACATCACCGAGGGTCAACTTGTGTTGCGAGTTGAAAAAAAAAAAACAAAACAAAAGCACACGTATCACATTGTGCATCCCATTAAGCTCGTCTCATCTCACGATCTGGTTATAGCGGGAACTCTCGGTCTCTCTTCGAGTATCATCATAACCATATATATATATATATATATATATATATATACATATACATATATGTGACTACGATATACGTTGATAATAGTTCGTTATAGCACAACCGTCGCTGTCCCTTCTTCCGGTACTCGCTTCCTCTTCGTCTTTTTATTTCTTTCATTTTTTTTTTCATCATTCGTATTGTCCTCACACCGTGTTCGTTCTTCGTGTGCAGCCGAGACGGTTCGCGTCCGATACTCACTGTCGTGCCAACGGATTCCTCGACGGCACGTACGTAAAATGCGTGTGGTGCTTGTGCGCATGCGCGGCTGTGATGAAGAAGCGACAAAACTAAAAAGCGAGAGAGAGAGAGAGAGAGAGAGAGAGAGAGAGAGAGAGAGAGAGAGGAAGAATGAAACGACGACGAGAAATAACTCTGTGGCATGTTTCTGCATCACTTATTTCACCGTGCAATGCAACGCGGCTCATGGAAAACCCATCCGTAATTTTATTCAACGTCAGTCGCGATTTCGAGTCAACGTATGTACAATACGTGAACCATGTTCGCTGCTTCTACGTGTCCATACAGTTTCGTACAAAATTTCGGACCTTCCCCCTGACCCCATGGGTTGGTTACGTTTCTGTCACACGATTGTGAAATATATCAGAAACTATATTTTGCAACCCCGTGGCACAAGCTGACGCTTTTGCTACGAGGCGAATGTCGGAAATTAAAAAAATATATATGTACGTATTAAAACTTTTGATATATATATATATATATATATATATATATATATATATATATATATATATATATATATATAGGTATATAAATGCACGTTTGACGTCTCGCTGTCGTGACGTTGTCAATTATTCCAAAGTCATCGTCGAGAATCACGTTGAACCGTCAAAACGAAAGTTTCGTTTCGCAGACGTATCAAATTACGTGAAAAAAAAACGTTGACGCCTAGGCAATAAAGGATTTGCAAACTTTCTATTCCCATGACGATCGAGTTTAATTCAACGAATATATATATATATATATATATATATAAAGCAAAATACGTTAAAGCGAAACAATTGAAGAACTCGAGAGTGCAAAGTGGATTTTATATGATCATCCAGTTCGTTAACATTAAAGAGTGAGAGAGATGGAGATGAAAAGTGAAAGATTCATTTTGATCCGAGTCCAACGAGTTTCTCACAGTCGCACAAAGACTCACCGTAATTTCCGTTTATTCCAGCAATGAAATCGCAATTATACTCAACAAAGTTACACATCGTCGTCATTTTCCGGATAAACCGGAAACGCAACCGAGTTTGGTATAAATACGAAAAAAAAAAAAAAAAAAAAAATTTCCAGAAATCGAAACAATCGAGTTTTCGAAATGTCATTTTACCGGAAGTGTCACGAAAGATGTTGTTGTGTTGTATCAAAATCAACCGAAACACTCCTTCCCCCCCCCTCTCCACAATAACTAGACGATAAAAAGAATCCAATAAAAAAAAACGAAGCCGAAGAAGAAGAAGGAAAAGCGAAAAAAGGGAAAAGCAAGAAAGAAAAAAAAATGGCGTGACGGTAAGTGAGTAATAACTCGAGCGTGGGTGCTTAACCGGATATTAATGAAGCGTTGATGAGAGAAGCCCGCGTAGTTGTTGGATTTGTGGGGTGGGTGGCGATGGTGGTGGTGGTGTAGTGTGGAAACGGTCGAGAGAACTGGACGATGGTGTCGAGTCGGTTCCGGACGTTTAAACGGACAAAACCGCGACTGGGGTGTGTGTATCACACGAGTTCCCACAAGCTTTTGCTTCTCCGTCACTAACGTTCTGTGTTACACACACACACACACACATACACCCCGTCGTACACCCTCTTTCGCTACCTCCTGCCCAACTTTTTATCGTCTCAACCGATTTAAAAAAAAAAAAAAACAAAAAAAAAGAAAAATGACAAAACCAAGAAAAAAAAAACGTATCAGCTCGGTCTTGCCGGTAAACGTGGAAACAAAAGTGTCGGCATACCGTTCGGAAAAACGCACACGCGTGTTTTAAAAGCGTATAAGCGTATAATGACACACACACACACAAACATAGGGGAGACCGGGGCATAATGGTATAGCGGGGCAAAACGGTACGGGGGCAAAACGGCACGGGGGCATAATGGGATCGGGGCATAATGGGATAGCAAAAAATGAAGTTTCTTGGGTGCTTGATTTGGGGCAAAATGGGATAGGGGCAAAATGAGACACAAAAATGAAGTGTCGCAGCCTCTCGTGAAATTAGTGGTCTCCGATTTTTCCTGTCCCATTTTGCCCCGATCCCGTTTTGCCCCAACCGCCTCTTTCTGAGGAGCCTGATTTTCACCGGCCCATTTTGCCCCAGTCCCGTTTTGCCCCAATGACGTATTTTCCGGCAGTGTTGATTTTCACCATTCCATTTTGCCCCGGTCCCATTTTGGCCCGGTCCCCATTATGCCACGCTATACCATTTTGCCCCGGTCTCCCCTATAAAACATGTGAAGGAATATTGGTTTGTGCCTCGTCTCTGTATTAAATCTTGTGTATGGGTATTTTCAATGTGTGTGTGTGTGTGTGTGTAAATGTGTTTGTGTGTGTGTGTGTGTGAAACCCGATACCGGGACGCAAGTTGAATCAACGGGCCGTTGGAGAGCGCACCTGCGATTATCCGACAGTGTGTAGCAACGATGAATTTAATCTGCGGCCGCGGGGTGTTCTTCTTGCCGGTTGGCGGCATCGGTAGCAAGCAGCAGCAGCAGCAGCGCCATCGCCGGGTCCCAAAACCGGTACGGCGTTATAGCTGCAAAAGCTGATTTTATATATATATATATATAGTTATAGAACTTGGTGGGGACTCTAACGCGATCGTGTCTATATATATATGTATATATACATACGATGGAGCAAAGAAAACCCGATGCAATTACGTTTCCCCCGAGTGTATCACGATAACTGCATAGCTTCGGAGCATACGAATCTATATACATATATATATATATATATATATATGTATTTATATAATGTATATATGTATATGTATGTACATATATGCCATTTAATCGGACAAAATCGCAGCGAGTAAAGTTGAATAACGTAGATTCCAACATATGGGGACTCGATGAGACGACTCTGAGACGTATTTACGTATTTTCATTCGATGAATATTGTGCAAAACTATTTCGTGTCTTCGATAAAGTCAAACTTTAATCATCTCAAGTGGCAAAAATATATATTAATAACTCATCTCTTAAAAAAAATAGAGTGTTACTCTGTATAGTACTGGCTATACATTGTTCTTATATATAAAAATATATTCACAGTTTGTATTTAAAAAAAATATATATAGCTAATAAAATCGGAAATACACATAAAAACCATATTTTTCTTGTACATGACTCACATATGTTTTCCTTTTCCACTTGAGACACACCCGCCGATGGAATATATGCATATATATATGACCGCGATGACACACAACGTCTGTGATGCGGTTATGATCATAATCACATTATGCTCAAACGAAACGGTATAATATCACGGGCTTTGACAACGAAGATTTTCCCAATGTGTGGTTTAAAGCGTTTGGCAAGAGACAAGCGTTTACCGAAATAACGTGGAACATGTTGTGCAACGTCGTACCTATGTCGTAACATCATCGACGTTATTGCCAATATAATACATATATATATATATATGTCTGTTCATATATGAATATACATGTCACGTATACCTGGTATAAACGTTGCTGAAATCTCAAGTGCATAGTTAGAGATGATTCGCAAAGACGTCACGTATATATATATATATATATATATATATATATATATATATACACATATATGTATATATACATACATGTACGTTATGTTGTTCGACGTCGAAAGGAGTAGCGACAGTCCCGTCGACCCGTCCCCGAGTCCTTGTTAGCGTTATGCCGTGAGACGCCAGTGAGGGGGTCGGTGAGGGGGTGGTGAGGGGGTGAGGGGGTGTGGGGTACACCCGGGCCCGTCAACAACTGCCTCGTGATCGCGTTGCCATCGAGGTTATATGTACCTAAGAAGTTGTGAACGGCGTACATTGCCCCTGTCCACCCCCCCCCCACCCCCTCCCCCTGCACCCCCGCAACGTATATTGCCACATAGGCGTTGCCAAACGATGGCAAGTACCGACGTGTATCAAAGTGTTGGAACGGTGCGAGAGCGAAGGTTGTGCAAGTGTCTCTCCAGACGCGTTTTGCGGGTAAGATGATACCCGAGGAGACATATATATATATGTATGTATATATGTATGTATATTACGGTGACGAGGACCCGAAGCGTCGAGACTATACAGTTTCTCGGGTCGTCTCGTTGGCTCGGTCATATACGTCATCGTCTTTGTTTGTCTCCGGTCTTGCTCGCTGGATATATATGTATATATATATATATATATATATATATACATCCCGCTGGAGTATCGCAGTACCGTACGAATATATCAATATATATATATTTATGTATATGTATTGTATGAATATAGTCGAGTTGAGGAGAGTTTGAGGACAGGTGGAGGTCGTGACCAAACGGAATTACGTTTTCGATGACTTCGCGGTGGAATCGAGAGTCCGGGATATGACTAATTTGAGGAAACGCTTACGGTCCCGGGAATGACCGAATGAAAAAAAAAAAAAAAACAATTGTATATACAGAGTTTGATTAAAAAAAATATATTCAGCCTTTATATAAACTATTTATGGGATTGGGCGTCTATGTTCTATGGATGAATTATGTATAGCCTATGCATAGACCATATATATGCCCGGTCCCCATATAGTTTGCATACAATTTTTTTACTTGGGAGTCTATATATAAACTATATATGGAATTGGGCATGTAGTCTATGCACATAGATTAGACTGTAGACTATATATAGTATGTTCCACGTGAAAAAAAAAATATGTATAAATTTTACATGGGACTGGGAATATATAGTTGATATATAGATTATACGTACGCAGACTATACATAGATATAGATACATAGATACACTATACATGCCCAATCCTATATATAGTTCGTATATATAAATTTTTTTTTACTCGGAACCGCATTATCGGACAGACAACTAACCTTCCCCCCCCCCCCTCCTCGCTTGTGTGAGTGTGTGCCAGTCGTCAGGTCTAGATTCAGACGTCCTCACTCTTTTTTCCTCCTCACATTTCAAAGTTTTTGTCTTTGATCCCTACAATCGCAGACTCGTGTGGAAAAGTTCTTTGCACCGGACCCGGACAAGCACCGTCAACCGGGTTATACGGTGTGTACTCGTAACGGTGTTACGGCAATGACCGTTTCCACGACCGACCAACGGTCAAGTTCTTTCAGACGCGACGAGCTCGCTAATCGCTGTCATTCGCGAGCAGTTATTACAGTTATTGCACAATTCTCCGAAGGAGGGGGGGGGGACTTCTTCGTTGGACAATGGCGGTTACACACGCATCGTATAATTAACCCTAGACCGGGTATTCCACGTCGAAATATTGAGAGGGATGCAAAAAAAAAAAAAAAAAATAGATGGCGATGGATCAGCAGTTCCGGAAGCTTTGCCGTGAAGTTGGAAAGCCATCATCATCAGAGTTGTATCGGTAACGAGAACGCTACTGCCACTCGTTTGCAAACCGTGTCACAGTTCATAACACACGATGCTCGAACAAAGTTCAGCGAAGTTCGAGGACCTTCGGCCCGGAGGCGATTCTCGTGAAAGGGATGAGAATAAGGGCTCACCCAGTTTCCTCTCGAGACGCCACTGCGTTATGACTTTCATACAGTCAACGAAGAATACGTTATGCAAGTTTGTACAAACATTGACAGAAAATATGCAATATCAGCATTACACAAAAATCTTCATTTAAAAAATACATAGTACTAAAAAAAACCTTTATCGTTTTTCAAAAAGGGAACGATTGTTTTTTTTTTTTTTTTTTCCATCGATTTTCGATGTTTTACATTTTTTTCGGAGCGACCGGGTTGGGGTAAATTTTTGAAAAAATTCAGGGGATGTTTTTCGGTTATTCTGATGTGAAGAAAAAATTGACGACCGTTTTTGAAGGGATGAGGGTTTCGAGGCGTTGGACTTGAGGCGAATTGCCCCGTACATATGAAAAGCATGTGGGTCCGCTCCAAACGGGAAACACAGCACACGGTGAGGGAGGAAGAAGGAAGAAGAAAAGGTCCGTGGCCGGCGGCTTACATCGTTTGGTATGAAATATGCATGTACAAGGTCGAGGGAGCTGCAATTTTCGCGGGATAAAAAAAAATATATAACAGTCGGGCGGCGGAGCAGTTGGAAAAGTTTTAACAGCCAAGCCGGTGGCGAAGCGTATGGGGGGCGTCGTGAACTCCTCGCGCATGGTACCCATCACCATCCTCTTCGCTGGTAGCCGTCGGAGGGAGGTCCGGGGGAAAAAATGAAAGAGAAAAAAAACACACGCGAGAAACTGAAAGAAGAGCTGTACGGTTGTTGGCAGCTTTGGCAACGAACCACCGTATCTCAATCCTTTTGTTTTCAATTACGTTTTATTCCTACGATGTTGAGCCTTTGTGGATTTCTTCACGCTTTCTCTATGTCATGTCTTTTGCCACAATTGATGTACATTTTTCAAAATTTATGCTACAAAAAAAAAAATTCTTGAAAAAAAACATGATTTTGTGAAAAAATCGCATTCACACATTTTTTAGTTTTTATTTTACTTTTGTAAAAATCTATGAATATTTGTTTTTTCTTTAACAAAATAAATTCATACGCTATAACTATCTATAAATGTTAGTCCATGTTTCTATATATATACATATATATATATATATATATATATATATATATATATATATATATATATATATATATATATATATCTATAGAGTTGATGCCAAGTTAGTTTCTGTTATTATGTGTGTTCACATTATACATTTGTGTGTGTTGGTGTCGTTTATGAAGATTGGATAATCCTCTCTTGTGTCATAATTCTCAATTATATTTTCTTTGGACAAATAAAAAAAAAATAAAAATAATTAAAAAAAAAACGATTTTCTTGACTGTCTCGACCTGTCGACGTCTTTCTTCGTCTTTGTCAACGATGATTCAAGGTTTCGGCATTTATTTCTCCCGCCTCGCCCTCCCCCTTGATACCAAATCCCGCCGCCGGTCGTTCGTTATCAAACGCCCCCGTTGCGTTATCCGACTTGGGTCGTTCGTCCGTCGGGTCCCTCGCTCGTCCCGTTCGGGAATATTGATGAAATTAAGATTTAACGTTTGTTAACGAGAATGCCGGGGATGATATGATGCTGCTGCTGCTGCTGCTGCTGCTGACCGGTCTACCGGTTATCGGTCCGACGTTAAACTCAAATGCGCATAGCACACACAAACACACACTCACACAGACACACACACACACAGACACACACATTTCTCTTCACCGACCATCACCTACTTTTGCAGATCGGTGTGGCCCGGCTGGCTCGCTTACAATTTTAGTACGTGCGAATTATTCGTATAATTTATGATAGGGCGGAGGGACGGAGAGGGGGATGATGGAGGGGGGGGGGTAGGCGGAAAGCCGGACCCGCGCGCCTCTCGGTTTACGGATGAATAGTCGCGCGGCGAGCCCGCTCGCTCGTAAAGGGACCCGGACGCGATTTCGTCGTAAAGATATCGAGCAGGGGGTGCAAGGGGGTGAAAGAGGGGAGAGGGACAGGAGAGGGGAGGGGAAACTGGCCGGGGGCGCGATCGCGGACTCTCACGAGCGATCGTTGGCCCGGATATGAAGGCAGAATCAACGTCGATCGGTTGCCCCCCCCCCCCCCCCCCACCCCCGCCCTGCCAAGCTTGCCAATGGGCAATGCAGTTTGTCCTCGACGTGGATGCTTGCTAGCTCGCATTATCCCCGTCGCAAATTTCTCGACGTTCAATCTCCGAGTCTGGTCGAAACGATCGATCGGTTGGGAAGATCGCTCGACCTGAACTTTCGATCGAATTTTTTTTTTTTTTTTTTTTTTTTTAATACGTAATATATTTAAATATTTATACATGTATGTGGGGCATCATAAGTTGAATCTTGAAATCATTCACGAATTTCGTAGTGATTTCGTGATAAATCGTTATCATGGAATAATTTCGTGATGACGAGAATTCAAAGTCTTTATCGAACATTCGTCAAAGTTCATGTTGACAACATTTTCGTCGTGTGAAATTCGGGATTGCGATTGTCAAATTTATCATCGTCGATAAAAAAATTCATCGTCATTGTGTCAATGAAAAATTTATTTCGAAAATTTGGTGAGAAAACATAAATCGGTCTGAGGGTCGTTGATTTGACCTCGTCGCGCGACGTACATATATTTTCACAAAACGACAAAAGAACCGGTGATGATAAGTTTTTTTTTGTTTTTTTGTTACCACAATAATAATTTATGTCAACAACGTTAACGTCGAATATTTCATTGGCATTATTGTGACTCGAAACGATCTACTCATTGATATATATATATACATATATATATGGTGTTACCGGATCCGGATAATACGAGATATCGTATAGAATGGCAAAACGCGATTAAAACCCAATAACAAATCGGGCACGAGAGAATATATACCCTCGTATAACCCCGCGACCGTAACGCATGGCCGCGTGAAGAGTGCAACGTCAAAAAACAGCGATAAAAGCCCACGCGTCGGGATCATGAATGGAAAATCAAATTTCTATTCGCTCGTTCGACACGAATTTACCTCGAGGGTCCGGGGGAAGGGGCAGAAGGGGAGGGGATTATATCGACGATGATAGTTGATTTCGGGGCACTCGGTGCAGTTTCAAAATACAATATACGAAATATACGACCCGTGATCGTATAACGAGGCCAAATGATACTTGAGATAATAATTGTCGGGTTGACAGGCCTCCCGCTCTCTTTCTCTCGAAAGGGAGAGAGAGAGAGAGAGAGAGAGAGAGAGAGAGAGCAAGTAAAAAAATTATATAGTCGATATATGAACTGTATATGGGATTGGGGAAATATAATATATGCATAGACTATACAGAGACTATGCAAAGACTATATATAGACCATATATACATTATATATGGGACGGGGCATATGTAATCTAAGCATAGACATACATAGACTATACGTAGACGTACATAGACATACATAGACTATACGTAGACATACATAGACTGTACATAGACATACATAGACATTCGTAGACATACATAGACATTCGTAGACATACATAGACATTCGTAGACATACATAGACATTCATAGACTATACGTAGACATACATAGACATACACAGACTATGCATAGACTATATATAGACTATACATACACTATATAAAGGCTACAGATTGTTTATTTGTAGACTATGCATGTCCAACCCTACATATATATAGTTTATGTGTGTATGTATTTTTACTCGGGAAAGAGAGAGAGAGAGAGAGAGAGAGAGAGAGAGAGAGAGAGAGAGAGAAAAGAGTACAGTACCAATTTTTAACGAGACCGAAACAATTCTTTTCACCCCGGCGACAGGAAGCAATTTTATTTTTATTATTATTTTTATTTCTTTTTTTTTCAATTCTTTTTTTTTTTCGTGCGCCACTGTCAGCGTGCGAGTTCGCGCACGCGGGGAACGCGCAACGAAACGCTGCACTCACCGTTCCGCAAATTTCATCAGGTTGCAATAAAAAAAAAATAAAAAAATTGGAACGAGAATTTAAAAAAAAAAAACAATAAAAAATAAACGATGGTGAAAAAAAAAGTGAGAAAACAGGGTGTCCCTGGACTCGCGTGTTACACGCGTGTAACGTACCTATACATCGAGCCAATAGTTTCCGCCCGATTCCGTGTGTGTGTCCGTGTTTTATATGTGTCCCTACGAAGGGATGCGGTAGATCGCGTGCGCGAACGTCCGACGACGTGGAATATAGAGCTCTGGGGGTACTGCTGCGCCTCGTTGATTAATTCCTGCACTTCGTTGCAGGGAGCGGCGGGTACGTGTCGTCGATAAATAAGCTTGTCGGTTCGTAGGGGGTGGGGGGGTAGTGGGATATGGTCCTGCGTCGCCGTCGAGCAAACTCGGAATAACTCCTCCGCCCCCCGCCCAACTGTCCCTACAATTGTAGGCACCCATATAACACACCTCAGTCAGGCTATATATTTGATAGCACCGGCGAGGGGGTTGAATTTTCACGTCATTTCCCGACCCACTCGAGTGAAAAATGACAATCATCTTATTTCCGCGACCATTCCGCGACGGTCACAATGTTGATTGGGTGCTAACGCGACAAGCGTAGATTCAAAATGTTTCTTCCTCAATCTCGCGATCGTATTTTTTTTTTCTTCCAATCATCCCTTCCCTATATATAGGACTGGGCATCTGAAGTCTATGTTTCAATTATAATTAGACTAGCGGAGACCATATATATATACTAGATAGTTTATGTAAAGTCTAAATATATAGTTTATATTTAGTCTGTATATCTCAAGTAAGAAAATTATATATAGTCGTTATATAAACTATACATGAGATTGGGACATAGACATAGACAATATATATGTAGACTACGCATAGACTATACATCGACCACATGTCCCCAATCCCATATATATAGATGTATATATATATTTCATATAATAATGCTTCCACTTACAAAAGGTCAAATTGAATTGAGACATTACGAAGTCGGATAAACACATTGAACTTAGCTCGACGCAGAATTTTCGGGGTGCCATTGGGTTTGATCGAGCTGTGTCGTCGTCGTTGAGCACGCAACGCTCGCGCGTCTGGCTCATTGAACGCGTTATTGCCACAGAAATGGAGGCGGTGGAGAATTAAATGGAGCGTGATGTGATATAGATTATAGAAAAGCCCATGTATACAAACATAAACACACGGACATACATATAGCGGTGGCAATCGACGAAGGGTGCGCGAAGCGCTGTCTCTCGTGTGCGTCATGTCACATATGTGTTTTGACAAAACCCAATTCATTCGTAATGGAATTCATGACCAATACTGTTTACAATCCATATGTCTCGTATATATAATTATCAGATACTTTATCATCGGTCTCGAACAGTCTCGAACGCGAATCGTCCGAGGAATGATATCCGTTCACCATCACTCGATTACGATGAAAACATTTTCATCGACGTGAATCCCGTGCAATAAACTCGATGAAAATAACGCGAACGGAAAAACCTTCGAAACGATTTATCGGATGTAGCCCGAACGAAATGAAATTTCATGGTTCGTCGAACGTTCGACCTGACGGAAAATTATATTGGGGGTGCGTGTGTAATATTTTTGGGTGCAACAAAATTGGATGCTCGTTTGTTTCTTTAGATGCAACCTTTTGCGTTTTGATCAATTAATGAGATGGGATAGAAAACATAATAACATAGACATACATAGACATACATAGACATGGATAGACTATACATAGACATACATAGACATAGATAGACATGCATAGACTATACATAGACACGCATAGACTATACATAGACATACATAGACATACATAGACATACCTAGACATGCATAGACATACATAGACATGCATAGACATGCATAGACATACATAGACTATACATAGACATACATAGACATACATAGACATACATAGACATACATAGACACACATAGACATGCATAGACATACATAGACTATACATAGACATACATAGACTATGCATAGACATACATAGACTATGCATAGACTATATACGCCCAGTCCCACAAATAGTTGATGTATACTTGCTCTCCTTCGCCCTAAATGTGACGTTGAAATAACGTTAAAACAAAGGTGAAAAATGTCGACCAAGGGGTTTCATCCCCGTGTGGCACATACGGGGGTCACGCCCCGTGAACACTCGGTGCAACGTTCACGCGACCGACGAAGGTTAAATTCCAATTACTCAAGTCAATACGTGAGCCAGTTGCCAATGGCATCGACGACACAATCGATGCCGCGTTATATTCGACGTGGATGAGAAGAAGGACCGGGAGGACCCCGGAGGGCACACACCCCCGCGTTCTACAACCATCCGATGCTCGACAGCCTGATTTAATCAACTAATCCAACCAAACATTCGACGTGCTTCGTGTGTGTGTGTACGTGTGTATGAGTTTGTGTCATCTCAGCTTGCTTCAACATTGCAGCCCACGGGTTATCGATGCGTGTTACGTACGGGGGCTGGTTCGAGGATCACTCCCCCCCCCCCTCCCTCCCTCGCTCGTACGTTCGCCAACGTCGTCACTGGGTTCGCCATGTTTTCGACGGTCCCAACGTACACCCGGTAGACACATCGATCGAGACGATCTCATAAACGTTCGCTCGCTTGTCCGAAACACTTGCACGCATATATACATCGTGTTCTCTGGTGTTACGTGCATCAACCGAACCGTGACTTTTCCACCAATATAACACCATGGGGTCTTTACGGTAAAATTCAATGAAATATTTTGGGTGACAACTTTGCATAAAGATTTTGATTTCGATTTTCTTTGTACCGATTAATTATATTATTTTGTACAAAGCTTTGCCAAAGTGCAACATAATTTGTTAAAACATATGCTTCTAAGTCCCCTTAATCTGGAAACGTTTTTATTGACATCTCTAGCCTGGAAACGTGAGTCATTACGTTTTTTGAACTGTTAAAGTGCTGCAAAAAAAATTGAAAAAAAAAAAAATTCACGAAGGTTCTTTGAGCCTTGAATTTGAAGTCTCAATTATAAAATTCTGGAAAATACTTTTTTTTTCATGGGCATGATTGAACAAAGTATAATTATTATAAAAATTATTTCCAAAAGCAATGAAAAAAAAAGAATCTGTGATTGAAAAAAAAAGACTGTGGGGTCAACGCTCATCGAGAAACAAAGTTCAATAAAACACAACACCATCTACGTTTGTGTAATTGCAAATTTTATCGTTGCGAACATTTTTATACGAGCCGAAACAACGATCGTTGATCCCTCCCCCCCCCCCTCCAAACGTATTTTCCAAAGGTAAACAAAATTTGTCGAACAAGGCGGCAACGTGAACCGCAAATACCGCGCGTTGGCGTTTTTATCATTCTCATACAATAATTGTCGAATGATAACGTCGAGCACACATTCGACGTGAAAAACTAATTGGACCTGCGGCTCTCGCTATATCAACACGAGTCTCTCACACTTCCCCCTCCCCCCCTGGTATCATCGTTTCCGGATATCGCATCGCGGATTGGCTTGACCACCAGTCAAACCCAGCTTCATGGCCTGTACAGCACATTCCATGTTTCGCGATCGATCGAACTCAACAATTAAATCACGCGGTTCGTGAAAAACTCCAAAATTTTAGTCAAAATCTAATCATCTGATTTTTCAATGTCGATCGGTTCGTGAAAATTACCGGAAAACTCTCGGAAACGAGATTAAAAAAATGAAAAATGAATTATTAAATTTCGTTACGGTTTTTTTTTTTTTGCGAAACGCGATATAGCGATTTTTCGAGAGGTGAACTTTTTTTTTGTTAACCTTGTTATCTTTCGCCGTACTCGGACGTAACATACACGTCGATGTCGACGAAGTTTCACGATTTTTCACGTTGCAGCAACAACGCGTCGATATAATCGATCAATTTTTCTTTTTTTTTTTAGTTTTGAAAAAAATACGATCGAGCCCAATATAACCAATTGCAATTGCACGATGCACGGGTTCAACTCTCTATCACTGATTGCAACGTGTTCGCGTTACACCCTGACGAAACTCGCAGAAGCACGTACACACGAAAAAAAAATTTCAGCCGATACGATAAAAGAGAATTTTTTTTTGCATATAATGCAAAATTAATAAAAACAATATCACAAAAAAGTTACGACGTTCTCAGAGATTTCGTACGTATTGCAACGACAAATGTTTGGTTATTGCTCAAAGCTCCATTTTGTTTAATCTCTTCGTGATTAGTTGTTATAACGATAAATAATAAAATTAGAAAAAAAAATTATAAAAAATAAAAATGCATATTCTTGGTTTCATCGGTTTTGCTTCGAAGTTTATTCTTCTCGACGGTCGCCACACAAAACGTTCCGGCTATTTTATATTTCACCAGAACGAACAAAACCGCGCGTGTGTGTGTGTGCATCTGTAACTTCTTTGCCAACTATACGTCCGGACAAAGCCGACAATTTCACGGTGTCCTAATTTTCGGGATTCGCAAAAAAAAAAAAAAAAAAAAAAAAAAGAAAAAAAAAAAAATAAAAAAAATATTTGCCGCAGGTTTTCCGCTGTGAATCACCGTTCCGTGTCTCTCTCGTGCGATTTTCCAGCGTCGCGTCGTGCAGCAGCAGCAGCAGCAGCAGCAGCATCAGCATCAGCAGCCCAGCAGCCGGAGGGGCCAGTCGGACCATGAAGAGTGCAGAAGAGTGCAGCGGCAATGTGTTCGGTCCCCCGCGAGGCGAATGGTGTTGGTGCTCACGGCTTTCTACATTTGTTTTTTCTTCTTCATCTTCCCTCTTCCTTCTTTCCTCTTTTTTTTCGTGTGTTGTTTCTTTTCTTTTTTTTTTTTTTTTTTTTTTTTTTCATCTTTGTTTCCAAACACATCAGAGCTCGTTAGTCGGTCGAGTGACGGCGAAAGATGTAGCGAAAATAATGGGAGAAACTGTTTCAAAGTAAATAACGAAGGAAACTTAAATAATTGACCGACCGAGGAAAAGCAACGAGGAAAACGTCCGAGACGGATAAAAAAACCAATTCCAATGTTTTTTCTTTCTTCATTTACTTTTCTATTTCTTTTTTTTTTCTTGTTCATTTTTTGGCGTGAAAAAATATGGTCTCTGATGAAAGTGGAGAAAAAAAACGAAACACGTCCGAAAGATGGAAATTCTGTGACGCTGCTGATGGTGCGCAAACGCGCATGCGCAATTGCGGTTCTTCGATCGCAAGATCACGTAACGCATGCATATTTAGTTTCGTCATCACGATCGCGGAACTCGTCGTATCTCGTACGTCGTTGACCGATATATGGTAATTAGAAACCCCCAATTCAAACATTCGTGACGCGGAAAATGTTACTGCGGTTCGGCGCCATGTGGGTTCTCGCAGACCGATATGCACTCTCGCTGCAGCCTGAATAGCCTCGGGTCGGACCCTTTTGTGGCTATCGAACGCCACCCAACGTAAATTAATATTCCACGTGAGATATATCGTGTATTATCGAATTCCGTGGAAAGTATATTGACCGGAAAAATATTTTAAAAACGCAAAAAGTGTAACATTTTTTTTTTTTTTAATACAAATTTGATATAAATAATTTATTAATCGTCCTCTATCGACTGTGATACGTTTAGGACGATGGTACAAAAATGATATGTACGAAATGGCGATGAAAAAAAATCATGGAAGGGTCGATATGATGCATGAAAAATCCCATTTTTTACTAAATGAAAATCGTACCTTTGACAATTACACATTTTATCATTTTTAATATTTTCTTTAAATTTGTTTGGTTTGAAGTTGGGCTTGGGGTCATTTTGACCCCCCAGTGACGTCGGAGAGTCTACGCAATTTTGAATGGAAAAATTCCCTTGCTAAAGACCAATCTAATATATTTTTGTATATATCATATATCATACGGATTATTCGGTCGGAAGTCGCGAACCATACATGATTCATTGCTACAATGAAATAATGCTACAAATGGATTTACGAGCCTTCTTGAGCAGTGGTCTGGTGTCGGTCGGGTTATCCGAAGGAAAACGCGAAAACGTTTGTATACCATCTATATACATACATGTATATATATATGTATGATACTCGTTCCGAAATGAAAACGTGAAAAACAATAGGGCTCTACAAGCGAGACGACCAGAGGGCACACTCCGGTGGAGAAGCGTTTTAAACTTTTGTTTGAAAAAAAAAAAAAAAAAAAAAAAAAAACGTCTCCAGACTTTGGTGAGTGTCGTCTTATATACGTCTGGATCTCCCCAGTTTTCCGAGTCTGATACTAGCTCCATACGATAAACACACACACACACACACACACACTGATGCTCAAATATATATATGTTATACAAAGTCAGCCAGACTCGGTTACAAGTTGCACGTGACTATAAGTTATCGAGAAGTGGATTTGAGATTCGACGTTCGAACAAACGATCTTTCTCGCTTGTGTCCGTAAAATTTTTCACGGATACGTTTTCCGCAACTGCTGTCGGAAATGCGAAGAACGGAGGAGAGGAGGAGGAGGAGGGGGGGGGGCGACTGGTCGGCGACACAGGGCGTTCGATCTCGCGAAATACGACGAGATATAAAAAAAAAAAAAAACACTTCGAACGACGGAAATCGAAATTTCGTCGATTCAATGGACTCACGAATTTCCGGTTTCCAATGAAAATCCATGATTTTTCCAATCGCGTCACGTGATAACGACATACCTGTAACAAACAAGAAAAAAAATACGAAATGTTGATCAGATCTGTCGTTCAGGTACGTATTATCATTATTATTATTTGTATAAGCGTTTTTCAGATACATAAAACTTCGATATAAATTTCTCGAAACATCTGTGACACAGATTACCAATTATAAAAATTTGAAATATTTTTTTTCCAGATTCCAAAAATATTTTGAAATTTTTTTTTTTTTTTGAAAAATTTATAAAACTATGATGTCGCATTTTCCGTTCTTCGACTTTATCATTGCGTTACAATTTTTTCGGTCGGCCTTCGCGCCTCGTTGCAATTTTCAGTACTTGTCGCGAAAAAATCACGTGAAAAAAAAATTAAAAAAACAAAAAAAAAATATCGTTTTGCGGCATTCGCTCGAGCGAATCGCGACGATTTCGCTCGGTCGGCGATCTCTCTGGCGGCGGTCTCGGGAACCACGGGAAATGAGAAACTACCGACGAAGGGAAAAGAGAGAGAGAGAGAGAGGGACCGCGAGCTGCTTGGGCTGCTGAGCGAGAGAGACTGGACCCCGTTGGGCCGGTCGAGATTGAATTTTCTCGGCCGTCACGGGGATCTCGTTACGAAGTGTCCGCGCGGTGTGATACAACTCGGAAATCGGGGTGACCAGCTATACACACACATATACATATATATATATATATATATATATATATATATATATATATATATATATATATACATATATATATATAGACATACGTATTTTATTTTTTTTTTCATATAGACAGACAGATCGGTGCGGTACAGTAACTGCCGTGTAACCAGCGATCGATGACGGTGACGTACGATCGTTATGGAGACATCCGATATACACGAGCCATATAGATCGGACCCCATGCCGGTGACAGCCGAGCCTCACGGGAACTAAACGCGCGCACGCACTCTACCGCAATTGTTACGTTTTTTTTTTTTATTCATTCCATTTTTATTCCCTTTTTTGTCATTCTCTCCTTTATTCAATTTTTATTCTTTTCTTTTTTTTTGCATTTTTTTTTTCATTCTATTTTAATTCCCTTTTATTTCATTTTCTCCTTTATTCAATTTTTATTGTGTTTTTTTGTTGCATATTTTACTTTATTCCATTTTTATTCCGTTAAGTTTTAATTTTCTCCTTTATTCCATTTTTATCCCTTTTTTATTATTCTTTTATTATTTTTTTATTTTTATTTTTTTTTGGTCTCTGTATTGTCGGTTGTTCGATTTCGCGTGTGATAACACGATGGATGGAAAAGGGAGAAAAACGATATTATACTTGATAAATATGATAGCTTTATTTTTATTTTTATTTATTTTTTTTTTTTCATCGGCTTTATGCCGAGCCTACACATTAACGTTATATTACCCAGCCGATACTATCTTGCACATCAAGTCCCGCTAATGTCCAGCATAAAACAGCTCCATTATTTTGTTCGCCAGAAGTGTGTAACGTGTTTGTGTAACGAACGTCCGTGTTTGTGTGTGTGTGTGTGTGTGTGTCGAAATTGCAATGTGGTACACGGATGAAATTACGATGAAGGTAGTCGCGAGTAATCCGAGTGAATTGGACGTGGAATGGTGGATATCTATTTGCAGTTTCGCGGCTCATCGTTCTTATCTGTAGGAAGCGATGTCGATGAAATTTTAATTCGCTCGCCGCGATTCACTAATTCGACGTACGGAAAATAAAACCCGTAATGGGGCCGAAAAAAAAAAAGTCGGACAAGTGCGAGAAGAATTCGCGCCCTGTGGGTTATTTCGTACAAATATAAATTTTCAAGATTTTGGGACCAGAAGACCTAAAAAGAAAAAGGCTAAAAGACGTGTTGTGCTATATAAGTGAATGTGTAAGCTGAAAGCTATTGTTATCAATATTGTTTTGTGAAAAAACTTTTTTTCAAGTTGTTGAAATAAAACTTGGCTCGATTGATTCAGTGATTGATGATAATTTTACGTGGAATTGGTAATTTATGATTTTCGGATTTTTTTGTTTTTGCTTGTGCCATGATAAATAAAATAAAATAAAATAAAATAAAATAAAATAAAATGAAATAGAATTAAATAAAATGCAATGAAATGCAAATAAAATAAAACAAAAAAAACAAATTAGAGAGAACGACGGAACCGGAACAAAAAGCAGGTAAAAGCTGCAACGCTTGCTGAAGTCGCGAGACGCTTTTTCCTCCGTGCTCGCTAAAAGAGGCCCGCGAGTCTCTCGGCACGAGCGGAAGAATAAAAAAAAAAAAAAAAACGCAAGCAAAGACGATGAAGAAGCTTCGGCATATCTCGCAGATAAAAATCTTTGCTCGGCAAAGATTATTAATATTCCACGATGTCGCCACTCCGTTTCTTTCACCGTCGGACGAATGAAGTTTCTTCGTTATTGCCTTCACCAGCGCACAGCTTCCAGGAACCGTACATCGAGATTCGAGCTGCGAAATGCTTCGTTCTTCTTACGAGTGTCTTTTTTTGTTTTATTTTTTTTTTTTGTTTTTTTCCAAGCGGCTTCTTCCTTTGGGGATAACATCGGCAAACTGTTTGCAAAAGCTGTGGGGCGCGCATTGACTCCGCTCAAGCTTCGCGTGTCTATTCACCGCTGAGACTGCTCTTCATCTCTCTCCATCTCTCTCTTTCTCTCTCTTGCTGACGTCGTTCTATGCATCTCGTGTGTCACACGGCTTTATCAACCTCAGCCGGTGCAATGCGCAATCGTGGACCAAAGAAGAAGAAGAGAGAGAGAGAGAGAGAGAGAGAGAGAGAGAGAGAGAGAGAGAGAGAGAGAGAGAGAGAGAGAGAGAGAGACCTCAAAGAGCAACTCAGGAAGGACTACAGTAGACGACGAGTCTCCGTGACTTTTCAGTTGCGATATCAAGTCTCCGATGCCCGGTCCTCGTATAAAGTGCATTCTGACTTTGTCGTATATGTATATAAAGCATTAGGTAACTTTGTGTTTATGTCATAACGGAAACTCGGAATATTCAACATCCAGAAGTTGAAAACACGGTGGCAATTAGTTGCACGTTTTGCCACGTAAAATCGTCGTCTTCAACCCCCCCCCCCCCTGCCCCCACCCTTTCTACTGCTCCTCCACAGAGACTCGATCCGATTGTACGTCGAAAAATCTTTGAAAAGTTTTGGCAAATCCCGTATAAACGCTTTGGATGCACCAACACGAGAGTAATTACCATGAAATATTGTTTCAACGAGTATTTTGCTGATGATGCATTCTTGGTCTCGAATTATATAACGATTGTGCGATTATTGTGGAACATATGTGTGTATAAGAGAGAGAAAATTGTTAACCCAAGTAAGAAAATTATGTATCAATTGAATGTGAGATTGGAAATACTCGAGTTGAAATTTTGAACTTCGGTTTTATTCTTATTTCATCTTGAAAGTTCGAATTGGAAGGTAAAGTGAGTTTGAAATATTTTTTTCACCTTCGTTTCAAACTCAATGAGGTGGCGAAATTTTTTTTTTTTTTTTTCTTTCGGTTATTTCACCTTAGTTTCATATTTCCTTCCAAACTTGAAAAAATGGGAATTAACTGAAGGTTTTCAGGATTCAGTGAGGTTGAAACACGTAGGAGACTTGCTTGTAACTTCATCCTACTCTCAATCTCCTTCATCCCTAAATTTGACGTTGAGATAAGTTGAAATTGAAGGTCGAAGAAAATTTCGACTCGGGTATATCTAGTTTATATGAAAAACGATATAGCAATTTTTTTTTTTCACTTGGGAAGAACATGATTATCATAATTATACACCGAGGAACCCACGAAACTCAAACCGGATGTCGGCTTCCTCGTTCTTCCGTATCATGGAAAGAAAGAAACGAAAAAAAAAATTATTACGTTGAAGATTACGGACAAGGATAACAAAAATGTTACTTTCCATCGGAATTATGATGAGGAAAAACGGTTGTTTGAATAAAATAAATGTTTGAACGATAATACGAAATGGCTTTGTACTTATATATAGGTATATATATATGTATACAAGAACGTTCGCGATTACGTAATATCGTTGCTGAGGATCTTTGAGAGCCAACGATGGCGAAGAAATGTTGAAAAAAAAAAAAAATACGTAATGTGGAAAAAGGAAAGAGAAAAAAAAGAGGACGAGAGGTGGAAAGTAGATTTTCCATTGCGAGAGTGGCGCATTAGCGTCATTAACCGAGCTTACAATCCACCTTACCAAGCACCATCTGCAACATTTCTTCCACTCATTGAGTTTTCGTGCATTCGTTCGAGCAGACACTCTTCCCATCTTTTCTTTTTTTTCATTTTTTATTTTTTTCAGATATGATTTTTCACGTTATTTTCTCTCTTATTCTCGTATAAAGTGTAGACAGTTTGAATTTTTCTCAAACCCAAATAATCGTAATCGTGATCGAAAATTATCGCGATGAAATTGAAATAAAAAATATTGATAAATAAGAATAAATAAAAAATATAATATAAATATTTTTCAACTTTTATAAAAATTTAACGATTGAACTGAATTGAAAAAAAATTGAAATAAAAAATATTAATAAATAAGAATAAATAAAAAAAAATCATATAAATATTTTTCAACTTTTATGAAATTTAACGATTGAACAAATTTTTGTTATTGAGTATAAAATGTGCGAAGCTAAGATATCTCAAATATTTATACGACCATCGATTGCGCAGAACTCATTACTTCGTTTTCTTTTGTTTTATTTATTTATTTTTTTTTTTTTCACCTCGTTATATACGTTTCCAATGAAATAATAGGCTCTCGCGTTGTATGGGCAACCCGTGTCGGTACGTTAAGGGCTTTTTTTTCCGGGGGAATGCCGCAAAGGAGGCACTTGTGCTCGAGCGCGTAACGCTGTTTTCGCTCGACGTAATCGCGCGCGCGCGCGCGCGCCACGCGGGGAACACAAAAAATTCACGGTGTTGCACGTAGAAGCGACGACGACGAGGTGCGCTCGCGCATGCGCGAGGCCAACGCGCGACGACGACACAATTTCCATTCGTTATATTCGTTACAGGAAAGTGCTTTTGTATTACGGGACTCGCGCTCGTCGGCAATTAACCCGCGAGCCATATACACATATATACATGTATACTACACAGATGCATATACAGGGTGTCTCATTTGGAAAAATAAAGTCGAACAAACTCTTCGGGAAAAGAAGTGACAACAAAATGGGTCGGATGAAAGTTGTGGGGTTCGAAGGGAGGGACTCGGTGCTGATGTAATCTATGCTATTACAATTCATGTTTGTATGCTGCAAGCATAACGGCAGTTTTTGCAAATGGGAAGAATACTTTTGAACCACCTGAAGTTGTTTCATTTTTCGAGACGAATTCAACGATACTCTGTGTCAAGGATTTCTCATCGATTTTTCATGAAAAAATCGTTTTATTGTCACTTATTTCCCTGGAGAGTTATTCGACCGATATTTTTTCAAATGGGACACCCTGTATATATATACGCGTACAAGAGACGATTGCACTTTTTTCACGGTTACGTTCACCTTCCGTTTAACACATTCGAGCTTTTTTTTTTATTTCTAATTTTGGACTCGTCATTTTGAAAAGTTTCACCGAAACGCCGATGGAAACATTTTCAACGACGATGAGAAAATTTTTTTTAAATGAAAGAAAAAACGTTTAGCGAGTGACAGAAAAATTAGCTCGAACTTTGAGGAACGAAAAGGAAGAGCGAGGGAAAAAAACGAAGATGAGGCTTCCGACGTTAGAAGGAACGCTGTTGCATATATATGTATAATCTATATGGTGTCTATAACCCAGAACCGTTCGTGAGTCGATCTTCGGCTCGTGTTATTGGACTCGAGATGCCGGACCCGTTTCAAATGTTTTTTTTTTTTTTTTTCGTCTTTCGAAATTTAATTAAGCAATAACCGGGCCGATTGGATCGACGACTTATAGTCGTCGGCAGCTGGATCTCAATCAAGCGTGCTCGTGCTGCTGCTGCTGCTGCTGCTGCTGCGCGAGGAGCCATATCGCTACGTCCGGTTCGACGTTACGCTTCGAAGTGCAATCTTAAGCGCAACGAGTTTATCGGCATCTGGACAGCTGAGATCGGAACTGGCCGAAACCTATTCGGCCGCGTGAAAACAGGTGCGCGGTTTTTTTTTTCTGAGCATCGGATCATATTTTATTTATTTTATTTATTTTATTTATTTTATTTATTTTATTTATTTTATTTATTTTATTTATTTTATTTATTTTATTTATTTTATTTATTTTATTTATTTTATTTATTTTATTTATTTTATTTATTTTACCTTCAAAACATTTGTATCGTGACCTCGGTATAAAAAATATTACTATAACCTATTCCGTCATTAACACCATAAGATCAATAGAGTAAAATCACTTTTTCAGGATCATAAAAAAAAAAAATCCACCGACAAAATAATATTTTTTTCAATAAACAATTTGATTGATAATTCACAAGCACAATAATCTCAAAAGTCTCGGGACATCCATGACCCACGATTATAAAAATATCCAAAAAGATTGCGCTAAAAATATGATAATAAAAAAAAAACAACGAGCTAACGATAATCCACTCCGAAGACCGAATTGCACGAAGATTAGGTCCGTGGCCCTCGTTGTCGTTACACCTTCGAATGAATATTTATCAGAGGAACGAACTTTTTATACGTGGCAAAGAACGAGAAAAAAAAGAAAGAAAAAAAAAGGAAATATATAAAAAAAAACAACAAGAAAAAGATGAGCTTCGACCTCTCGTCCTCTTCTTTGCTCGGCCATAAAATTGTAAAAAATTTTCCCAACGTTTCTGTCTCACTTGGGAATACTCGTATCGCATCTCATCGTACCCCTAATACCTATATATATATATATATATATATTCCCCAATATATATATATATATATTCCCCAATATATATATATATATATATATATATATATATATATATATATATACATATACTCGTCTCCACTTAGCCTCTTTTGTCCGTAACAATTTACATGAACCATAACCGAGAAAAGAGAAAGAGTCCCGCGGGTCCTTATTTCTCTCTGTCTCTCTGAACGATATGCTGCCCGGTGGACACGATGCTGCGTTCATGATTCTGTCCGTGAGAGATCGTAAAGGTTATAAACGTATATATATATATATATATATATATATATATATATATATATATATATATATATATGAACACGAAGAGCGTAAACGGTGTTACGAGCTTGGTAGCGCTGTTCGTAAGCGAGCGAGGGAGCTTCCCCGTGGTTCGCGAAGCTTTCTCGACTTTCACGAGCTGATGGCGAGCGAGCGAGCGACCGACCGAGACCGACGACCGACCGGCCAACATTTTTCCGTTCTCCAAAGTCTCGACGTGGTCACCGCGGGAATTCCGTTACACACGATGCTCCGGGCCCCGGGGTAACCGTCTCGAGACGACCGACCGACCGACCAAACCGGCAAAACCGCACGATGAGAAAATTTTAACCCCTTCAACCCTCGACCGAGACCGTGTGTGATGTCTTTCGTCCCTTATTTCGCGTCGAGTATGGAGGAAAGCTTGCATAGTCGACGAGAACGAGATAGTCGTGGAAGTTACTTTGCGTTCCTGAGTAAAAAATTATATATATATGTATAGTTTATTATAATAGATTGTGTAAAAAAAAAACAATTTTTTTTCTTGCCTCCCGAGGTCTCAAAAGTTGGTGGTGAGCCTAAAAAAAATCCTCCCGGAGAGCGAAATCGAAAATACATTTTTTTAAAGGTTCTCAAGGGGGGTTCCCCTTTTTCGTTTGAATAACATGGGAAAAATGAACTTTTCGCTTCGTTCGATGCGCAAGCAAATAAAAACGTTCGGAAACTGAACCCGCCGGATAGTATTCTCCGTGGAATTGAATTTCCTTCAAAAAGTATCAGAGCTTCGAGTCGAAAAATGTAATATCTTCAAGACTCACAGGCATTTTAAACCGATTTACGACGAAAATTCGTCTTCGAACGAGTTTAACAGCTAAACCATTCGTTCTACAAGAAAAATGTACGCATACGTTTCAGAGATAATTGAATTCTCTGCAACAAAGGTCTCTGGTGAAAATAGCGACAATCCAATAATTCACTATTCACAGCTTCTGGAAGTTCATTTTATGTTGTCAAAAAATTATTTTTCACTTCTACAGTCCTCATTATTAGCTTTGAATACTGTAAAAAAACGGATTTTTTTTCTCGCTCTACTTGAATGACCGGTCAACAGAGGCGCTGGGCGTCACGTCTTTGACCAGTGACCGGTGGCGCGTTCAACGGCCAACCTCCTGAACCCCCTCGGCTTTCCAGCCTTTAGAGAGTCGTCGTTAAAACCATTCACCGTTAACTCTGCCGACTCAAACATCACGTATTTCAATGGCCGCAAACTATGCCTAGCCAATTATGCAACAAAAAAAAATATACAAAACTATATATATACATACAAATATTATACGTTGAAATATAATATCGGGAAACTGAAAAAAAAAGTGAGACCCTCATAAAATCCGTTTCTCCATCTGCGTGATGAAAACGTGCGTGCGCATCACCTTATTAGTTAACATTCACTTCCGTCGTGGGTACTATATTACAATACCCACAACTTTGCTGAACAGTGAACATTCGCGATGAAGATTCATTACCAACGATCACCATTACAACCATCAATAGTAGTCACGATGACCTCCTGAGCACCAACCACGATTCATTCAACGTTAGTTTCTCTTATTACTCGCGAAATCGCGCACCTGCGTCCCTATTTCCGCTCGTTCTTTTTTTTTTTTTCATCTGCAAATGAATGACCCTCTTACAGCCAAATGTAAAATTTTCAAACTGAATAAAAAAATATCATCGTTGATGAGTTTCTTCACGTCGTTGAAACCGTTCGTGTTTAAGGTAGTAACGCACATAGGAGACTTTACCGTCCGATTTTCATGAAACTTGGCATACTTATGGGTATTGATGAGAAAAAGGCCCAGTTAAATTTTTATGGCCCTCCGGAGCACGAGAAAAAAGATATCAACACTTTAATTTTTTCACGTTTAACATTGAGCCTTATGGAAAAACACGCTAAATTTGATATAATACAAAAAGTTGCCGTCAGATTTTAATGAAAACACTTCGAGCTGCAAGTTTAATATTCGGGCAACATTTTGGGCACTTGACCGTAAAGATCAACAGACTGTGACGAGAATAATAAGCAAATAAACATCGGAAAATATCGTCTCTCTTTCTTTCTCTCTAATCGACATCATACCACGCGTCTTTGTCACACACAGGTACTACGTAACTCATTTGGAGATGGTATAGCTTTAGGCTTGCTTTGACTCTTACGGTTTGTGCGTTACTACCTTAACTCGTCGTCGGTTGGGAGAAACGTGATATATCGTATCTAACACATCGACGCGATGAAATGTTCGAGCACGAAGCGATGCAATGATCACTTCTTTTTTATTATTATTATTTTTTTTCTTTATTGTGCTTCATCGTGTTTCGTATCGATGTTGCAACATTGCAGATATTTTAAATGTTTTTTTTTTTTTTTTTTTTTTTTTGCAGTACTTTGATAAATGTGTGGGTGCATAGGAGTGCACACGTCGAGCCGAAGGTGCGTTGAACCGAGACGTAACCTTGGTACCGTCACGCTAGGTGCATCACCGTTGTCAGGTGTATATAAAAAACCGGGCAGAGTTACTCCACAGTCGACGAATTCTCATAGGCGTAACCCGAGCACAATTAATCTGACCCGAATCGCATTTGGGCGATTCGCATGAATCATCGTGCGAATTTAATGTGAACGCAGCGAGTTTTGTTATAATTTCTTGAGACGGTTGGTGGAAAATATTGTTAATGCAGTCATTAAGAGCCAAGGGATGACATATTAATTATTAAATAAACATAAAATGACTTTACACTCGTAACTACAAATTTAAAAAAAACTTTCAATCATAAGAAACATGAATGAAGAAAAAAAAAACTGTGTGTTCACATTAATTCTCTCAATACTGTAAATTCAATTAAATATGTTTTCGAACCTTGTGGATTGAGTTTCGTGTTTATTCCAATGCGAAACGCTTTGCGAAAAAAAATTCTACAATTTATCGACGTTTCGTCGGATATTTAAATTTTGTTTGATATCAAATTTTTTACATTGCCAACTGTTGTTTTTTTTTATTCTTTCCATTTTTTTTGTTTCTCATTTTTTTAATTTATCGACGCTTCGTTGAATATATTTTAATTCTGTTTGATATTAAATTCTGTACATTGCCAACTTTTTTTTTCTTCTATTCTTCCTATTTCTTTTTTTTCGTTTTTCTTTATTATTTTTTTATTTTTTTTTTTGTAAAAAACGAACTGTCCTACGCCACTGAGCTCCGGGTTATTGTATACAATGGTTCGCTCGTATGATACAAACCCATAGTTAATGTTCACCGCTGCGTGGTAAACTTTACGTTCCGGACTTGCAGTATAAAATTCAGGGGGGGCAGGGGCGATGGAAAGAGGGGAAGAGGGGAGGGGGGTAAATTTTAACGTACCGTCTTGTGCGTGTAGGTACACGTGACTCGCGTTACAAAGTTTATTCGCGTACTTACGTGCAAGTTGGAGAACGGAATCGTGAGGAGTGAGGATGCTTCCCCCGAGGGACGAGAGGGCTAACCGTTTTCTCGGCGAACAATCGTGAGCGAGACGCTCCCCTCATCGCTCGATGACTAACGTTCCAAGACTTTATTGGCGAAACGCGTATCTACATCTGAACGCGTATCACGTGCGTGCGACAAAGACACGAGGTGAATAAAAAAAATTTAAAAAAATAAAAATATATAGATTTTTTTTTCTTCGATTTTTAATAAATAAAATGAGTAAAAGTAGTCGAGTAGTGTGTTGGGCAAGCACATGACAAGGTTCCCCGTAGTTCAGCCGTGATAGCCATTGACGAAAAAAAAAAAAACCTTCGGAAAATAATTGACGGAAACTTTTTTTCAATTTTTAAATATTTTTCGTTAAACTATTTTTGCTACGGTTATAATTTTGTTATTTTTGCGAATGTTATAATTTTTATTGAATGCACTGATTGAAAGCTACATTCTGGAATTTTTTCGGATTTTTTAGATTGATGGTTTAGAAATTAGAGGGGGGGGGGGGCAATCTGGTGATGACTTTGAAAGCGAATATCTCGCGAATGTTTGAAACCGAATCGTCGTTTTATCGCACATGTCGGTTATTATTTATTTTGTATTTATTTTTGTTTTGTTTTTGTTTTTTTTTTTTTTTTCATTTCGTCGAAGCGCCACGCGACACCTCATCGTCGGTGTGACGATTATGATGCACGTGTTGCACGCGATTTCACATCCGTCGCGGGGCGACGAAGAGAATATTTTGTCGGGTTTTGCAATCGGCAAATAGTTTCGCAGTTGTGTCACGATGTTTTGGCTTGTGGAATATTTCAAACGTTTTTTTTTTCTTTTTATTTGTACGTATAAGATACATTTTTATTATCATTCCTTTTTCATTCAATGTAGATTATTATTATTATTATTATTATTATTATTATTATTATTATTATTATTATTATTATTATTATTATTATTATTATTATTATTATTATTATTATTATTATTAATTCACGGGAGTATATGATCTTTTTTGACCGTATGTCCGACTGCAGCAAAGTCGTTGTCGTCTCATCGACGAAATGTGTGTGTGTGTGTGTGTGTGTGGCGAGTCGAGCGAACACATGCTCTATACGTATATATCGGGCGGTTGCTAGTGCTGCTGGTGCTGACCTGTTGCTCACTCTTTTGTGTCGGTGGCACCGACGCCCGCGAGACGCCCTGACTCTGTCGTCTATATATATGTTCTCGCTATGGTTACCCCGAACCGTTTCCATACGCCACTTATTCTTGCGACGGAGAATCCAACGTCGTCGTCGGGGGCAACTCTTGTTCCGCACCGCGAAACGAGAAACCGTATTGTTCACTCGTACAATAAATACATATATATATATATATGTGTGTGTATTTATTGTACGAGTTTGCCTACGACCGTAAGGTATAGAAACACACCTAATTTTTTCAAGTCGACGAGCTCGGTAATTCAACTTACAATCAAACACAGAGTCAAGTCTTTGATTATTTCAAGATTAATTCATTTTCTGTAATAATTACGACCAATTGACGTGATGGAGGGGGGAAGGGGGGATTTATTAAATATTTCCATTGGTTTTACAATTAATTAAAATATTTGGTAAATTTGCTAAAATTCATTATCATTTGTTCCGAAAAGTATTTTCAAGAAATACATTTTTTGGTTGGCTAATTTCTTTATCTGTATTTTTAAAAACTAATTGTCCTGAAGCAAGTATTTGAAATACATCTTGGATTTCAAATACTTTGATATCAATATCAGAAGTATAAGTATTTGAAACACATTTTGCAATTCAAATACTTTATGTTCGCGATGTAAAAAAATATTGTGGGTGAAAATATGAATTTCCAGCAGGTCAGCCTCCTCCTCTCCGCCCCCTCCCCCGCACTTTCGTGAAACCGGATGTAAATTCGAGAGCATTGTGAGATACAGTCGACGCTATCATCGAGTAACTTTATCCGTTCTAATCGTAAAGAAGCGTTACACAGATAGCGAGAGAAACTCATACGACAAAAGCATCGCGGGGGGAGGGACGGGAGGAGGGTGCGAATGCGAAAAAGAGAAGGAGAGGGGGGGGGCACAAAGAGAACGAAGGTTATCCGTCCCATCCGAGGTCTGCGCGCGCGCGCGCGCCACGCAGAAATAGATCTCCGGTCCATCGAATATGCGAGAAACCATAATCGAGTTTCACGCTCCAGATATGCCGAACCCGAAGCCCCCCCCGGGGTGGACTCGTTCACGAACGACACGGATCTCAACGTTTTCTCGAGTTTGCTCCTTCGTTGTCTTTATCGGGATGCATTATCGGTGTTTATATATATATATATATATATACTTCCCGGTTTGCGACCGGTAGTGGTAGCAGTCCATCGCCCGAAGCGGAACGTAAATCGTCGTATCAGTTGAACGTATAAAGAGAGACGGAGAGAGTAAGAGAGAGAGAGAGAGAGAAAAGACGCAGAGGTCGTCTCGGGCGAATGAAGAAGGAGAGAGAGAGAGAGAGAGAAAAGGAATCGAGGAACAACTGTGTGGGAATAAGTAGACCGTTTCGACGAGTAAAGAGGGTGGCCCGATTTGCCTTTCCTCGGACTTTATGTCGCACAAGGGTGTGTTAAAAAAAAGTCAACGTTGTTTCGATTTTATTGGCAGTTGCTACATTTTTTGTTTTTTTTAGTTGCCAATAATTTTTTAGATAAACGAAAAAATTCGATAATGAAAAGCAAGTGGAATACTATATAGTATTGAAGTAAATCAAAATTTGGATATTTTTGGTTTTACAATACGAAAAAAACAAAAGTTGACAATTTTTTCTTTTCGTCAGCTTTTAATAATTTTTTTTTTTTTTTTTAATTGTTAACTCTTGTTTTCAAAAAATTGCAAGACAAAAATATCCTCATTTCAATTGGTCTTGACACAGTGTATTCAACTTACTTTTTCATCCACGAAAAATTCTTCGTTTGCCGGAAAAATTATTAATCAAATTATCATAAATAAATCAATCAATGACAAAAATCAAATTCGCGAAAGCGGAACCCCTAAATATTGCCCGATCGGGTTCAAATTTTCACCGATGTGTCCCAATAGTATCCACTTCGAATGTAGAAACTGCCAGAAGAATCGTAAAAACTTTGCGGTTTTTTTTTTCAACACACCCCAATGGGTACATATATATATGTAGATGTGGGTGTAGTATTGGGGCACCGAGAGGTTTATGTACGAGTGAAGCACAAGGAGCAAAAGGTCCGCACCTAGCCCAATGTGGAGTCCCTGCCGACGACTTCGTCCGACGTAAACGACGTCGAGGTAAAAAAAATAAAATAAGGTAAAATAAAAAAAAAAAGAAAAGGACCTTCGACTCTCCACGGGAGGAAAAGCCTTGCCACCAACGAAGGTCGTTAAACGCCGGGTATGATGTTACGTAAGGAAAACTGGTCGAACGACGACGTCAACGTCGCGACGCATCATTCGAAACGGAACATAAGACACACGTGTGTGTGTGTGTTTGTGAGTGTGTGTGTGCACGGGTGAGATATAAGAGGAAGCCCCGAATGTGTGTGTGGAGCCGACTGAGCCGAGCGAGACGATCAAGACTCGGGGACGAAGTAGGCCGGTGTGTGCGAACCAATGCTCCGGAAGTTATTGCTCCCTGCAGCCGTCGCATCTTCACGTCTCATGACCGGTAACGGCACGGGCTTCCCCCTCACCCCTCACCCCCCCCCCCTCCCACTCCACCGGCTCGTCTTCGCCCCAACCCCAAAGGGCTTACACCTTACGAGCCGGGTCATTTCAAAGATCGACAACCCCTGAGGTATATATATATATATATATATATATATATATATATATATTAGATGATACTTCGGCTGCTCTAGACGCGTTCGTTGCCCCCTTTCCGTGAATCACGAAAAGATATTCCAACTTTTACAATACAAGTTTTGTGTCGCTCGTCGATTCGCGTGAAACGAAAAAAAAAGAGAGAAAGAGAGAGAGAGAGAGAGAGGGAATATCGAATAAAATGGTGTGGGGTCTCATTGGCCTCGGGTCTGCCGATCGTTGGACAAAGTGTTTTTTTCTTTTTTTTTATTTTCTTATTCGATTATAATTAGATCCTAATTTTTCGCTAGGTTAAAAATAGAAAAATGAAAAAAATCGAGCGAAAAGCTCATTTTTTTTCTTCAAATTTCGCGTGGGGTAAGTTTGGACCCCCAGTCATGACGATATTATTTGTTTCGTATATTTGAAATTTCGCGTGGGGTAATTTGAGACCCCCAGTTCCACTTATGACATTATTCGTTTCGTATATTTGATTTGGTCAAATCAAGAACGAAGGTATTTGTTTATCACGCAGAATTTTTAGAAAAAAAACATCAAGATTAATAAAAAAAACGGTTCTTCCGTTGGTTTGCTCTCGTCTGTTCAACTTCGATGCGATGAAGGAAAGAAAGGCTTTTCGCACATCCGATATCTCGTTTGCTCGTGGTTTACGCAATTTTACGAACGTTTTTTTTTTTTCTTTCCCTCGCTGAAAACTCGCGTACAGCTCGCTCGTTGCACAACCCCGGGCGCTCCCGCGCGCTCGCGCGTAGGTTTTGTGAATGTGCAGCAGCGGGTGCTGCAGTCTGTTGCGCGTGACGGCAAAATATCGCTCCGCGCGCTTCCGTGAACTTATGTAGCTCGCGGTCGACTGTAATTTTTATCGTCATTATTATTATTATCATTTTTTTTATTTTTACGTACTAAAAAGTGTTCCGGTACGACGGAAATGATAATATTTATAAAAACCGTTGCGACGGGGAAAGAGAGGGGGGGGGGGAGGGTATGGGGATGTATGAATTGCGTTTCTTCGGATGAATTCGAACGAATAACACACGAGCGAGGAACACATAAAACCCTCCGACTCATGACTTGATTTTTTTACCTTCAAACGCGCGACTGGGGTCCTTTCGGACCCCACGCTTTTATCAATCGTATAACCGTTCTTATGCTGATAAACAGACATTCTCATAGTTTTCAGCGAAAAACTGAAGAAATCGAGCAAAAAGATCATTTTTCTCGAAGTATGCGTGGGGTCCGTTTGGGCCCCAGTCGTGTTAATCTGTTGTATGGAAAATATTATTTTCATCGTTTTTCTTTTCTCACGAAGGATCAACGAAAAACCAACGAAATTAAGCGAGAAGCTCGTTTTTATCAAAAATCCAGTGGGGTCCGTTCGGACCCCAGTCATGTTAGTCAGTTCTAAGGATATAATATTCTTTCCTTCGTTTTTCTTTTTCTTGCGAAAGATCAACGAAAAATTGCGTGTGGGAAAAAAAAAACTTTGTCGAGTCGGTGTATTACTATTTACACACAGACGTGGTTATAGACCCGACGGAATTTGCCACACACATACACGCAAACACACAAATTCCATGGCCGTAGTGTTGGTTTCGCAACTTGCGAGAAACTCGGCCGGTCTCGGTGTAAACGCGAGTATGGTTTCCCTCGCCTGGTCATTCAAGATGCAAGCTGAATAGCTCGTTTCTCGTTGCTCGGTCGTTTACCCTTGTCTCTACGTGCATGCGCAATGCCTTCCCCCTCCCCCCGCCATCACCTCAATGCTTCTGGCGAGCCGACGTAGTTAGTCCGTTGTTGCGTGTGCCCGGATTGTCGGCAAACTCGAGGATAAACGTAATAACGGATGAGAAAAAAAATTAAAATGAAATTTAAAAAAAAAGAATGAAAAAAAAAAAAAAAATTCAACGCCGTCGCTATCTTCGAACGATTTATTATTATTATTATTATTTTTATGAGAATTATTTTATTTATTTGCGCTTTCATCTCACGCTTCATTCACGTCGAACACAATTAATTGTTCAGAGCTGTATTTTTTGTGTTATTAATGGCGATGGGGATGTATGATGCAAGAGAGAGAGAGAGAGAGAGAGAATGATGAAGAGTGAGTGAGAATGACGATGTGATATACTTTTATTTATTTTCACGTATAACGAAGATTTTTCACGTCTATTTATAAACGTCACGTGTTTTGTCGGTCGCGCGAGAGACGCAAAGCCCACGTGAACGAGGACGATTAAGGACCCTCGTAAATTCGTCGTTCATGAGAGAGAGAGAGCGAGAGAGAGAGAGAGAGAGGAGCGAGAAAACGTTGGGACGACGGGAGAAAATGTGAACGACAAAAACGTGCGGCTCGTTTGCTATTTGGATATTCGGCGAGAGAGAGAGAGAGATAGAGAGAGACAGAGAGAGAGAGAGAGAGAGAGAGAAACAGAGAGGGGGGGGGAGGCGAGAGATAGAGAGTGAGAGAGAAAGACGATGGACCGCGAGTTTTGTTGCCAGAAAGCTTCGCGAATTCTGAAACCCGAGCGCTAACACCAGAGTGAGCTTTCGGATTATGTATTATATGTATACATGTGTATATAAATATATATAGACACATACACGCATGTAAAAACGTTTCTGGCCCCGCGAACACGCGTCTCCGTGATATTCCATCAACGCACCGTGGTAAACGAGCGGGAAGGATGTTACGATGTATATAGGTACGGCTCTCGCTAAATATATTTATATATATATATATATATATATTCAAGCTATTCAAAGTAGCACGAACAAATTTTCACGTCACAGTTTCTAACGATCAAGTAAATGAATTATCGTCACGGGTTTATTGCATAAAAACTAATAAAGAATGATTGAAAAGAATAAATAAATAAATAAATAAAACGTATAATATGCTGAATTGAATAGATACATATACATGATGGTGATTGAATTTGATCGACTTTCAGATTTTCATACAAATTCTTACCGCCTCCCCATTTCGAAGCTTTCGAAGGTTTCCCATTTGAAACACTTGGGATGATAATAATTTTTTGGAAAAAATAATTTCCAAAAAATGGAGAAACAAAATTAAAAAAAAAAAAAATATCCCATTCAGTCATTTTTAAATACAGAACTTTGAGATCTTGAAAATTATTGTAGAATGTTATACAGTGCATTAAGAAGTTCTACTTTTTTTTTGTCGTTTTTCTTGTTTTTGATACATTTTTTTTTCAAATTCTCGAAATTATAAATA
Organism: Diplazon laetatorius; assembly: GCA_963662125.1. Lineage (NCBI taxonomy): Eukaryota > Metazoa > Arthropoda > Insecta > Hymenoptera > Ichneumonidae > Diplazon > Diplazon laetatorius. The sequence continues at coordinate 17,886,690 of OY759158.1, forward strand.
AATGGTACAAAAATTGAATGGAATTTATATATAGATATATATTTACTCACATACACAAACTCACACACACACACACATTTCGCACGATTCAACACAATAGTTTCGCCAGTTTCCCGTCGAGCAATATAAGTGCAGCTGCCCGGAGTTAAATTGCTAGCTGCAGATTGCGCGCGCGCGCGTCCGTAACCGGCGGGAAAAAAAGAAAAAAATGAAAAAAAAAAACCCACAAGTGGCCGAGTCGAAGAGCGAAGTGCATCAGCTTTCTCATACCACGTCGGTATAATAGCGCGATGGTGGATAGCGCATAACAGCCTCCATACAATTCCACTACGTGGTTTCACGACGACGTATACCGATTTACAGAAGGAATGACGCAAAAAAAAAAAAAACCAATTTCAAAAACCTTTCGAACAATTCTGTCTTGACCGACGAATTTTCCCGATCTCTCGAAGCCGGTGGCGCTGCCATCGTTTTCCAGACCATTTTAAACGATATCCGGTAAAAATCGTTTCGCGTCCGATTATCTCGAAATATATAGATATATATATATACAGCTCATCGTGAATTTCACGGTACCAGTGTCCAGTATCGTCGGTCGACGATCCCCGGACACAAACTCTGCCACAGGACGACGACGACTTGACCCCGAGGACCAAAAGCACATATATATATATATATATCTATATACGTAGCTATATATATCGCATCGTCCAACGTAAATTGAGTTACGGTCGAGATCGGTATGAAAAGAAACCCGAGGTCGCTCGTCGGACGCGACTTATTTACCGACGACCAGCCACAAACATACAGTCAGAAAGACGAAGAGGGCAGCGGGCCAGGAAGGGGAGAGGGGGGGGGCAGATGTATTATAGATAAAAGCTCGAGAAAAAAAAAGCGCACACGTCCTGGGAAAAAAAACGTATTGTCACGAAGACACAGATAAACGAGATACCTGGTTTAAATTGTGATGCAACTATCCTCGAATATTCGGTTCTCGATGTGCCGACGAAAAAAAAATTGAAAAAAAAAATAATTGAAATATTGAAGAATGGGGGAGGGGGGGAAACATATATATATATGTGTTTCAGCACGTATGTGTCACGTATTTGGGGGTGGTCTGCTCGTCGTGGACACACATGGAGTTATGTAGAGCACCCCGCAGTCCAAAGAAGAATATAACGCAGGGAGAGAGGTAAGAGAGAGAGAGAGAGAGAAGACCGTATGTTCTCCTCACACCGGTCATGTGAATTGTAACCGAATCGAAAAGACGGACGCTGCTTCATACATACGAATGGCGAACGATGCTACGTAAGAGCTCAAATGGCGTCCACGTACCAGCAGATCCGCCATATCTATATATATATACACACACATATATACATATATATAAATATATATACTTACACACGGTCACAAAATAATGTGCGGATGCACGTAACAGAACGGCTTATAATGGAAAAGCGTATACGTTAAAATATTCATGAATAAACCCATGCCTACCCTCCCCCCCCCCACCACGGGCATGTATTATCGCTCTATGCAATCGTTGAATTGCACATTCGCAAATAATGTATTTGTGACAATTGTGCGAAATTTCCGACGTTACTTTTATAAATAATTTTCTTCGTATTATCGACGAAATTCTTAGACTGTGGGATTATTTGTTAGGGTATAGGGTCGAATGATAATGGGGTGAATAAAAATACGACAGATGGCGACGACAATGATGACAAAGGGAGGAATAATAAAGTCTGTGTGTGTGTGTGTGTGTGTGTTTGTGTGTCTGTCGAAGCGAGGGTGGATAACAAGGAGCACGTGAAATGCGAAAACGTGCAATCTCGACGAAACTGTAGCCGACCCCCCGGTGGCGTCGACCAAAATTTGTCGGATTTTAAGCCAAGCGGTGGGTTTGCAACCCCAAGTACGAGAATAATATGTGGAGCCTATAGATATTGAATATATGTATAGGGTCTGAGTTTATACAATTTATATTGTATGGATTATATATATATATATATATATAGACTATGTATATAGGCTGTATGCTTTATATACAGTCTCTATATATCCATATATATATATATATATATATATACTATATTTGTCCAGTCCGATATATAGTTCATACAGAATTTCAGTACTTTTGTACTTTACATGAGAAATACGAAGAGGTTCCCAAGTAAAAAAAAAATTATATATAAACCATATATAGTCTATTTATAATCTTATATAACTATACTTTATTATGCTTTATACTATTACCATGCATATAGTCTATACATAGTACGCAATAATCTTCAAAGTCTCAAATGATATATAGACTATATATATATTTTTATATAAACTATACATGGCTGATTCCTTATATGGTTTATATATCTATATATAATTTTTCTTTCACTTGAAGCTTCCTTATTCTTCGGTCTACGTCCGAGAAGCAGAAACGTTCAACCTTTCATTCTTCGGACAACCCCCTCCCCCACCCCTTAACCTCCCCCTCCACCGCCTTCTTCGACCACGGGCTCATGCGGTCGACGTTTCCTTCTCGCTTCCTCGGAAACGCTTTGTTATTCAGTTCACGGCGTGAAGATGGACGGAGATACAAAAAAAAAAAAAAGAAGAAAAAAAAAGAAAGGTCCGGTTGTTCGCTCGGTCAATCAAGAATATGAGATAAAGAAGTCGCGTGCTCGAGGACCCACATACGAAACTTGAGAAAAAAAATGTCTGTGAACGCTTTCATCGTCTGCGAGAATCTTTTGGACCGGTCAACATATATATATATATATATATAGCGACTATCTCACATATATATATATATATTTATCGAGATTCGGGAAGAAACAGCGAATCAGTGCGACGGAGTCACAAGGACGATGGTTCCCTCAAATTCGGGGGCTGGAAGAGCAGAAGGAGGGGAAAGAGGAGAGGAGGGGGGTGGGGGTGGGGGGATGTTCTTCGAGGATGGAGAATCGGTAGGACGAGGCCGGATAGGTACGTAGGGATGATCGGAGATGCCGGAAATCGATTCGCCATTAGATCCGTGTGCGCGAGCGAGGGCTATGGGGAGGGGGGGGGGAGAAGAGGGGGGCGGGCGGTTTGGGGGGCCCCGTTTCGGATTCCGAACGATATCTCTCGCTCGTCGGCTCGGGCATCCGCAGAGTTATAAACGAGAATCGAGACGGTGAAATTTCGGTGGGATATAACCACCCCCCCCCCTGCTCCTGTACCCCGGCATCCGGACATCTGCGGAATTTCAAGTTCTTGGCATCGGAAGTCTCTCGCGTAGAAGGGTTGCGCGGATTTTCGGCGAGGTTTCACCAATGCACGTCTTACGACTTCTTCTACGTCTGGCTATCGTATATATATATATATACATATTTATATATACAATGCCTTTTTTGCATCGCAAATGAAATTTTTCATATTTTGTCCATTTTATTTCAGCTCTTGTTTTTTCCCCTTAGTTGATATTTTTTTTTTTGTGTAAATAAAAAAATTAAAGACGTTAACAAGAGTCGAGTTGTGATATTGGTGAATGAACGCGAATGTATTTATAATTTATGTATAAAAAATTGTACAATCTCTCCTGTATCTGTGTATAAAGTTTGAATTTTTTTTATAGATTGCATAAAATGTATAATAATATTTTATACAATTAATCGAAAATTCAAAATTCATGTATAGACTGCATATAATTTATATCTATATATATATAATATATATATTCGCAAATTATATGTAGTCTATATTCAGTTTATTATTTTATTGTCTCGAGAAGACACCGAGAAAATCGACTCCTCTACAAAATCTCTAAACTCATCTCCACCATAAAAATAATAACAATAATAATAATAATAATAATAATAAAATTTTTAGAAAAAACGAACAAACCAAAAACGTTAAGATGAAACTTCCATTGGCATTGTGTAATAATAAATCAATGGCTCGATAACAATAAATCGCGAGAGCTGCATCAAAACTTTTTTCCCCGAAAAAAAAAAAAAAAAATCATACATATAGACATATATATATTTTTCTCCATGTCGAGCACGTAGCGAGTGTTTGATGGGCTCTCGTGTAACGTGTGATTCGCGTGATACGCCCGGGGTCCGTCTCGCACAGCTGTAGCCGACGAGGTTACCGAACCACCACCACCGTCGATAATCCGAATGTACGACGTGAAAACGTTTCGAACCCGCCGCGTGCCCGTACCATATTTCAACGTTCGCGCCAACAATCTTTCCGGGATCACGATTTCACGCGCCTGCGCGAACCATCGTTGCGTCTCTCGCTCTCTCGTACACGTTATTCACGTCCACGCGAGTTTTTCGTCTCATCGTTGAAAACGTTGTAACAATCCTCGGGGCCTGACGCGTGAGTTGTGAAAACTGCACGCGGACTCCGATGCACCGCGACGAAACTTTCACCTAGCGCCTTGTACACGCGCGATCTATTGTATATATATATTATACATATATGGGGCATTCCATGACAGTTCGTTTTTATATGATTTTTCATTGGAAAGTAGTCGTCGAAAAAAAAAATAAACGAACCCAATTTTTTTTTTCAAATTTTTTGAATATATATATTTTTTGAGATGTTTTTTTTTTTTTTAATTAGAAAAAAAATGTTAATCTTCCCTTTCTTTTTGCCTGAAAAAATTCACAAAATGTTTATACATATTATGAAGAAATTTTTCAAACGCTCTTGCAAGATGGAGCTTTCAAAATTACCGGAGAAAAAAAAATAATAATAAAAAAATTCAAATATTTGAATAGGAAGAAAGCTCCGTCTCAAACTTTTTTAACAATCGTTAGAATCAGTGTGGTGAGTCTTATTTTTTCGGGTCGACGAATTTTCCAACAAAAAAACGATATTTCATTACGACAAAAAAATAAAATAAAGAAAAATTAAAAAAAATGCATTCCTTCCTTACCGACGAGACCGGTACAAATGTTTTTGACATTGTTCGGACACGGACAAAAAAAAAAAAAAACAGTCGCAAAACATGACGTACATAGAATTTTTATTATTCCCGGTCATCTCGGTGCGTGTGTGTGTGTGTGTGTGTGTGTGTGTGTGTGTGTGTGTGTGTGTGTGTGTGTGTGTGTGTGTGTGTGTGTGTGTGTGTGCGACGATTTTCGGACGGGTTTGCCGGAAAGACATGTACCGCGATGGACGACCGAGACGACGAGGAGACCGCTCGGGCAAGGCCGAGGAATGGTATATTCGCAACTTGGGTGAATACAGAAGAGAGAGAGAGAGAAAGATAGAGAGAGAGAGAGAGAGAGAGAGAGAGAGATAGAGCTCGACGGATTCGCGACGACGAGACAGGGGAGAAGGCTTTTTGTCGAAAACCGCGACCGGGCAAGACCACGGCAAATTGTCGAGGCATATAATACCCGCGACGTCCAGCCCACCCCCCCCCCCCCACCCCCTTCACCCCCCACCCACTACCATAGCGAATGTTTCCCGGACTGTATACCGTAAACCCAGCCAAACTTCCGGAGGCGGGAAACAGCACACACACACACAGACAAACCGAGAGAGAGAGAGAGAGAGAGAGAGAGAGAGAGAGAGAGAGAGAGAGAGAGAGAGAGAGAGAGAGAGAGAGAGAGAACGAAGAAGAACGTGAGCGAGAACATTGGGACGCGAAAAGTTTACTCCTGTCGGTAAACCTTCATTGTTTTTGGCGTTTATAAACAGAAATCTTGGCAACTGTCCCGATATCCCGACGCGATGTTGAAAAAAAAAGAAAGAATAAAGAATAAAAAAATAATGAAAAAAAGGAAGAAAGAAAAAGAGAAAGAGAGAGAGAGAGAGAGAGAGAGAGAGAGAGAGAGAGAGAGAGAGAGAGAGAGAGGAAGAGAGGCTGTGTGACCATCGGCATCGGTGTGCATTTCCCGAAGGGTTAAAAGTTTCGTTCGTGGATGGGGAAAAAAAAATCTTCGCGAATAAAGTTTTTGCGTATTTCGTCGATGTCGAATATACCGCTCTGTAGCCACGAGATCGTGAATGCTAAACCACGAGGTTGAAAGAGTCGAGAAAGATTTTGGAAAAGGTCGACAACGAAGATGAAAAAAAAAAATAAATAAATAAATAAATAAATGAATAAAATAATCGTAAGGACTTGTAGGGGGGGGGGGGAGGGGGGAGCTGTTTCTCAATGCTCTGGGAAAAAAAAAGTGTACGAAGAGCTGAAAAGCGGAGTCGATGGTCGAGTTTATATCGCAACGAGATCCTCGTCGACGAACTTGCAACAGCCACAAAACTATTTTCTCGACTCGATCGACAAAGAAATAATCTTTTTTTTTTTTGCCCTCCACTCATTCAGGACTTTTTTTCCTTCCTTTCATTATCAATGTTTTATTATTCATTTTTTAATTATTTTTTTTTCAAATTCTCGTTCGCACTTTCAATCTCTCTTCTCTCCATAAAATAAATAATAAAAAATAATGAAACAAAAAAGATTCTCGATTGGCCACTCGAAAGTACTCGTGAACAAACTGGGAAAAAATTATCCCAGCCACTTTGGCGAGTTTGTGAGACTTTGAGATTCGCGAGTGTCATCGACGAGAATCTCTGGATCGTGTCTTCTCGTTGACGATGCACATCGATGGCTTCGAACGATGACAAACGTACAAATTGCACGGAGTCAAAGTATTTGAAGCGTGTGTGAAAAAAATTATTCTCACATTGCGAGAACGGAAAGCTTTGCAACTTGGCAAAGTTTTTTGAGAGCCGATGAAAAATGATAAGCCAATGAATCTGTGGAGGGGATGAAGGGTAGTGCAATGCCCTCTCGACACTTATGAGCGATACTTATATATATATATATATGTATATATATTAAATGTATATATTTTATTCGGCTCGTGTTCTTGCCACTTGAGGCGCACATCGAGATGCGCAGAAGCACACGATCTTTCTCTCTCTTTCTCTCTCACTTCACGCCCGTGCACATAACGTGTGGTATTAATAACACACAAGCAACTATAAGTACCAGTCTTGTATCCCGACGAGCATCTTCGACTAATTTAAGTCGAGGTTGACGCACCGAGAGAAGCATATAAATATATATATACATTTGACACCCACAACATTTTTTTTCGCACTCTCATCAAGTTCGACATTTTTTCATTCAAATTGTATAATTTTCGCGAAATATCCAAACCTCCGGAATTATTTTCATTCCGACTGACAATGCAACATAATTAGAAATAAAAAACCTCCCGACCGTTCCAACGTCCGAAACATTGAAAATTCGAAACTCAGAGACCAACTCTAAAAAAAACCCCGTAATAATATTTTTCCTGATAATTAAAAAATAAATAAGAAAATTCATTGAAAACCGAAAAAATGGAGAAGCCAATAAAAAAAAAAGGTTTAACGAGATGCAAGGAGCAGGACAGAGACAGCCTCGATGTGAAAATATATAAGCACGCCCTTGTGGTTCGTCGAAAGGTTTTCGCCTACTCGAACCTCGAAGAGAGAATATCGTCGAGAGAAAAACCTGTTCGACCGGTCTCTCCGGGCTACGAGACCCGAGGAGGAGGCCATCACGATGTACACTATCTCCTCTCCTCTCCTCACTCCTGGTCCACCGTCGCGTCGATTCACACGGACAAGACGAACACACACACACACACACACGAATACCACGAAAGTTCCTCCCTCCCCCCCTTAAACATCGGTCCCGAAAGGCGTAAAGACCACGCGCATGCGCAGCACCGCGGCAGCGTCCAGAAATCCACGGCGTTATCCACCAACGAACGAACCTTCCATCGGCTCAACAACTCGTCTTCTTCTCGTTCGGTCTATATATATATATATATATATATATATATAAGCTTTTGGTACTTTGGTGGAGTCGCTCGTCGTGGTCGACGTCAGACACGAGGTTGGGTATACGATTCACGGCCCTGGAACTGTCGGACCACGCCTGCGGAATCGTTCAAACCCACTAGACACACTTCGCATGGCGTATTATATTATAACCCCCCCCCCCCCCCCCTCACCCTCCTCTTAGTCGTGAACACCTAATGACGTCGGTTCGGCAACGATGACCGCGTCGGAGATTCGAAACTCTCAGCTCACGCGGGAACGGAGAAACCGCTCGTATTACGATAACCCCCTCTTCACCCCCCCGCCCCCCATCGGCCTGCGTGACTATTTCATAATCGTTACGAGATTAACGCAATCTCGTCGAGAACTAACTCTGAAGAAAAAAGAAAAAGTTTCTTCGATTTTTTTTTGTTTTAATTTTTTGTTTGTTTATTGATTCGACGATTGTTAATTTTTTTAGATCTCGGTTAATTTTTATGTAATATTGTATAGATGATATGAATAATAAGAATGAATTAATAGTATATCATATAAAAATCTGTAATTTCAATAATATAGCGATGTATAAATGATTTTCTACAATAATAATCAATAATATGATATAATATTATAAACCTTTCATAATCATTACGATGTAAACGCAATATCTCATCTAAAAGTAACTCTGAAGGAAAAAAAATGTTTCTCTTTTTTTTACTTTTATTTTTATTTATTTTTTTTTTGTTTATTAATCGAGCGATTTTTGTGATCGGTTAATTTTTATGTTCCTATATAATATTGTATCAATACACCGTGTATTGTCTTTCCGATTGACTGTAAAGTGAGAGCTGTTTGTACATCGAACAAAACAGAGTCGTGACCGACGAGTGTACCCAGAAAACCCAGCTTATGCGAAGACACCCAACAACGCTCTAGGGAACATGGAAAACGAGTCTCGGGAACAAAAGACAAGGCGCACCGAGCGATTAAAACAACGTGACCCCCGCCATATTACAAAACGTAGAGTATGATCTCTCGCGACGAGAATCACGAGAATCACAGAGCGAGAAGGCGAAAGGTTCCGCGAAACTTGTGGTCAAGCTAACGATAACTGGACACGACAAAGAATTCAACCGAGGATGAGTTCAAGTTGAAGTTACAGTTCGGTAACCGTAACCCCCCCCGGCTACTAGTTTCATTACTGGATGGTTAACGGTTTGTTCATGCGTGTGTGTGTGTGTGTGTGTGTGTGTGTGTGTTAACGCTTGTTGAAACATTCCTCAACAATTCTCGCGACTGGGGTATAATTAGTGCGACGATGACCACGGTCGCACTCTAATAGCTCTGGATATTGTCATTTTCAAAATGTCGGGTCGAGTCCTTATTCAAGTTTTATTTTTAAGGTTCATTATTTTTTCCATCGTCGGGAGAAAAAAAAATGCGGGGGTCGTATGGACAACAGATTTTTTATTTTTCTAATTTTCATTTATTTCTAAAATTTCATTGCAGCGTCGAGAATTGCAAAACAATTGCAAACGATAGCGTGGAGTAAATTACATCGTTGCACGTAGAATACACACACACACACATATATATACATACACATACACACACATATATATATACACATAAATACATGTACATATATACATAAGTCTAAGTCTGAGGTTCGAAACTGGAGGCAAAGTGGTTCGTAAGGAGCTGTTGGTCGAAAACCGCACATCGACCGCGTGAGAGACTCCCGGATAAAGCACAGAGAGGCCAGAGATCCCGAAGGGGGTCTTCACCGATGGTGCCCTCCGAAGGCCACTCAGAGGTAATTGGCCAGGATTCTCTCGCACCAATCTATACACACACACACACACACACAAACACATATATATATATATATAAACTCAACGATCTGAGGTCCGCCATCTGTGTATGCAGATGACCGGTTGGGAAACGGATTCGAGGAGATCACATGGAAGAGGCTTATTCTCTCCATCTCATTCCCCCCAGAATCATGGTCTCAGTCCCGTGGATTACCCACTCGACGATTTACCGCGGTAACCGCGTTCCAGCGAGTCCAGTGGGGGTCTCCAAAGCGATTTTCCCGAGTCGTCCACGAGAAGAGACGTCTCGGGACGCAAGAAAAGGTGAACACGGATCGGGAAATCGTCGCGGAGGTCATCGTCATAGAGGACTCGGACTAGGTGCACCGACCGGACGAGCTACGGGGGCCACGAAAGGCGTCGCCCCACGTAGAACGGATGAGCGTGGCGACCCCTGGAGTGCACTAGACTCGAGATAATTACGAGCTGTGTGTGTGTGTGTCTGGCCGACAGTCTCTCTCTCTCCCACACACAACGAACACCAACCCGAGACATATACACTTTGACCTAGCGCCTCGTGTGTGTGCCTACGTTGCAGATCTACGATCACGATTAATCGCTTCTGGAAGAAGCTGGGACGTCGTGGATAGTCGAATCTCGTTTGTGTGTGTGTGTGTGTGTGTGTGTGTGTTTGCCGAGGATTTGAAGAATAATGGGTCGAGACCGAGAGTATATAGCAAATGGAAATTCACGAGCCATGACCGTGCGCTCTGGCACGAGTCTTTATTACGGGGGTCGGTGAGACGCGTGGGTGAGAAGACGACGATGAAGAAGACCCACGAACATTTAACCTTACGTCCTACATTTATTTATTTATTTTTTTTTTTGGTACTATTGTGGGTCCTATGTGAATACGGTGTGGGGAAAGTGTCTTATAGGTTAACCCTTAGTGCGTAAACGTTTTTTTCGGCACCTTCAATCCGTAAACCAGGGTCCTTTTTTTCGTTGCTTAATTAAAAAAAAAAAAAAACATTTAAACGACTGCGAAAAATCTGAAAAAATTCACGAAGGTTCTTCAAGCCTCCAATTAAAAGTCCCCAATCATAAGAGTATGAAAAATTATTTTTTTTTCAATATATTTTTTATGCAAAAGATGAGGCAACCATCAAGGACAACATTTGATTATCGACAGGACGAAAACGACCCCGGTTTACGGACTGAGGGTTAATTTATAGTTATTGGGAAAAAAAAAAAAAAAAAAAAAGATTATGTCTATTCGATGATCAAGTCCAACACTCACCACGAAGCCGACACACACAAACACCAAGAATCCGCGGAGGGAACACTTTAGTTCGTCTTTGTAACAGAGAAGCATCCAGAAAATTGTTATATGACGACGCTATATCTATATTATGTACTTCAAGAAGCAGCCAATCAAACGTTCACCCATCCACAGGTTGTTTCCTCGTTGATTAAGATGAACAATCGAATGCCAAAGAGCGAAACCAAAAAAAAAAGAATACGAAAAAAAAAAAACGGAGAGTAAAGAAAAAATAAAAAAAATGGAAAAGGTGAAAGAAAAACATTGAAAGCTCTCTTGTTTCGGTTGCCAAGCCTTCGGAGTGGCTGACGGTTAGTTTGTCGAGCGCATCGTTGGGTTTTTTCATTCCGGTCCCTCGGTTGCGAAAGAACGCGACCGGGAAACCGAAGAAAAGCCTTTTTTTTCCTTTTCCTTTTCCTTTTCCTTCGTCATGAAGTCATTGGGTCGACCCTGGCGCCTACGACAAACCAGCGGGGGGTTTGCTTTTTTTCCCTCTTCTTCTTCTTCTTCTTCTTCTTCTTCTTCTTCTTCATCCTCTTCCTTCGACCCGCTCGCTTCGACGGATCACAATGCGAAACAAACGCCAGAATCGACGACACAAACCGAGTGACCTTCACGTTAAAGCGTGTTGTTATTTATTAGCCAGTAAGTGGCCGACTATGAAATTAATACTTTCAAAAGCCCGCAAAAACACAAACACCGAATTATATTCACAGACGATATGTCCCGCGCGTTTGTCAAGGGCAAAGGGCTTCCATTTCGCATCCGACCTGGCGCTAGATCGTAAAAATAAATAAAAAATATAAAAAAATAAAAAATAAAACCTCGTACCTCGACGTTGAGGGAAGCTTTAAAGAGCATTCGTGAGTCGAGCTTTTGGTACATAACCCCTGGCCCCGCTTTGGTCACGACCGAAAATCTTTTCCAAACGTCGCACAAATTCGCGACAAATACACACACACACACACACACACACACATGCACACACGAGCAAACGGAAAATAAACAGAGTTGCGTGTAACCGGGGAAAATCAACATTTCGCTACTAAACTATTCGGTACCGACGGTTTTGTCAAAGGTTTGAAAATTTTTTAACAAATTTTTTTTCGATCTCGCAAAATACGACTCGGACGATGAATTAACGAACGAAACGATGATTAAACTTTTATTAATTATTTTGTAAATTTATATAATCTGTTGTATTAATTATTGAATTAACTATCAAATTAACTAGTGAATTAACTATTGTATCAGCTATTGAATTCACGATTGTATAAACTATTGTATTGACTATTGCGTTAGCTATTGTATTAACTATCGAATCAACTATTGTATTAACTATTTTATTAACTATTGAATTAACTATTGTATTAACTGTTGTATTAACTATTGAATTAACTATTAAATTGACTATTGTATTAACTATTGTGATAACTATTCATTCAATTATTGTATTAGCTATCGATTCAACTATTGTATTAACTATTGTATTAGCTGTTGTATTGACTATTGTATCAAGTATTGTATTGACTGTTGTATCAGCTATTGTATCAAATATTGAATTGACTATTGTATCAACTATTACATTAGCTATCGTATCAACTATTGTATGAACTAATGCATTGACCATTAAGTATTGACGTGATGAAATTTTGACGGTGTCTTGTATATATATAGTCTTCGTATAGTCCGTGCATAGTCCATGAATAGTCCAAAGAAAATCTCACATATAGTTCATAAATGAACTATACATAATTTATCTTTACTTTGATTATAATTCGTGCGCGTGCGTTTCAAGGTTGCAAAAAAAAAAAAAGAAATAACATAAGAAATAACATTAACGATAAAGAAACCTGGGAACGGCATCGTCGTACGGGATAACAGACAATCTCGTGCCGACCCACGAACAATCATTGTACTTTCGATATTCTCATGTCGTTGAGTCGATGAGCACAGTCACAGGCCGGCACACTCGTGCGACCGCGAGGCTCGCGGAAACGAGACGAGACGAGAGTGCCGGGACCGAACACAACCGAACCCCCGAAGAGGACGAACGGGACGGAAAAAAAGCACAAAAAAAAAAAAAGGAAACACAAAAAAAAACAACAGACAAGTCGAGAAAAGATATATGGTAAAAGAATGGACGAGAATAAAAAAAAAAAAAAAAAGACGAAGGTTGTAGAGAGGAGGAAGAAAAAAAAAGAGTTTTTCGCTACTGTGGGGCATTTTTACGTACATGCGGAAAACTTACGGTATAGAAGCGCATCACGGCTCGCGGGAACTTTTATGCCGCGCACTTAGGTAAATAACCTGTGCGAACGACCGAACGAACAATGGAGAAAGGGGAGGGGGGGGGGGGGGGAAACTGCGTATAAAATAATAACGTGGCTGGTCCACTTCGACCATGGGCATTCGCGAATAATGACGGAGTAATTCTCTCGGATTTTTCTACCCTTTCTTCGAGTGCGCGCCATTTTTTTTCTTCTTCTTCTCCTCCTTCTTTCATTTACTTCATTTTCATTTTCTTTCCGCGTCCTTTTTATTTTTTTTTTATTTTTTTTCGTCTCTTCTCTCTTTCTTTCGTTTTTTTTTCATTACACGTTTTTTTGTGCACTTTGTCCCACGCTACAGTCGTGTGTTCGTTTAGGGCCGATTGCGGAATTTTTCTCGAGTCGTTGCGGATTGAGCAACGAGTTCGTTCAACCGAGTGCAAGTGAAGGAAGAATAAAAAAAAAAACAAATAGATATTCCCGAATGATACGTCTTCACAATCGTTCACATCAATTTCCACGCATGCCCGAGACGTTGAAAAAAAATATTTTTATCATTCGATCGTACGTACGTTGTGAAAGGTCAAATAGTTTGTGTGTTTTTTTTTTTTTTCATTTTTTTTTCGTAATACTTTTATGCAGCTAACTAGCAAAGTGAACGTTCGTCGCCTACGCGCAGCAATCTCGTGGCTATCTCGATGTTGGCTTATAATTCGCATATACTCGCCGATTCAACCTCTCGGCATTAATTTTAATCGAGCCGAGCGCAAAACGTGGGAGACTTTCACGGTAGACCTTCAATATCGAAGGAGAGAGAGAGAGAGAGAGAGAGAGAGAGAGAGAGAGAGAGAGAGAGAGATAAATTTGATTTGATTTATTATGCCACAGTCATACTTTAGGCAATGGAGAAATTACAATAAAACAAAAATATATAAATATTTTCAAAATAAATTACAATAAGATTTATCATCGTGAAAGGTTAACGATAAATATATAATAATAAACTTCGATGAATAATAACAATAAACATAACTATAAAAATGATAAAAAAATAATAAACTAAAATTAAAAACGACAGTAAAAATGACAGTATTTACAGTAAATTATAAATGCAGAAATGTGATCATTAATTAGGCAAATATGAGTAGAGAGAGAGAGAAAGAGTGAGAGAGAGTGCACAAATTGTCTCACGAATAACTCAAATAATTACCATAAAAAAAAAAATCATATCCGTTACAATCTACCACACGACGAAGCAGAAAATTAAACCAACGGTTTCTTCATCCACTTACAAAATATGAAAAAAAAAAATAAAAATAAAATCTGCAAACAATATGTCGTTTTCGCGTATATGCTATAAATATAAAAATAAAATTGTATCAAACGTCAATTATTGAGACATTAAAGTTAGAGTCGAGAGTCGTTCGAGCTCGTTTCGATCATAAATATAACTTCATACAACGCTCGAAACACACATGCTAATAATAAAAAAACCGCAATCGTGTGAAAACACCGTGTCGTGCAAGCTCAAAGCTCATATACAACCACGTCGAACTAATTTTGTCGCACACGTACGTGCAAAGTGCTCTTGCATAAAAATAAATTTATACTTCTCACGTGAATATTAAAAAGAAGGTGAAAAAGTAAAAATAAAAAAATAAATAAAAAAGAAAAGAGAGAGAAACAATTTACCACAACAGCTGGATATAAAAAGATATAACAAAATTTAGAAAAAAAAAAACCCGTGCGACAAACAATTTTCCAAGTATATGATTTTTTTTTTTATGTGTTAGCAGTGGCGTCACGTAGCGGTTAACTCGGCGAACCGTGAGGGTGGGAGGAAATGACGTGACGATGTAATCCCTCATCATCGTCGAGCCACTATACCGTCACGGACTTGCGTTGAAAATGGCGATACAACCGATATATATATATATATATATATATGTATACATGGGCTTTTCGCGCGAAACCATCGGAACTAACGGGCACGCGAAAACGTAGCTAATGCTGCTGCTGCTGCTGCTGCAACGATGTCAGTAAGCTCGATTCTTGTCGAGATTAGCGAGTGAGTGCCTCGCCTCTCTCTCTCTCCCTCTCTCTCTCACACACACATACACACACTTTGCCACCCTCACTTCGTCCGTTATCGACACATCTGACGCTGCCAACCGACAACCACCCCACCGACCAACTCCATTGAAACAGCTCGTACAACGTTTACGTCATCGTTCGAAAAAATAAACATTGTAACCTTCGACCTACAACCGTGTGTTTTATGAAAATTTCATCACGTCCAAGATTTCCACATTTTTTCAATTCCACTTTTCATATTATTTTTTTTTTTTTTTACTTTCAAAAATAATGCATCGATGGAATGGATGATTAATTTTCCATTAACGACAAATGTAAATGGAATTGAAAAAATTGATCCATGCATAGGAATTGAAATTCAAAACTTTTGGTCTATATAGCGTGGTTTAGCCGGAGTTCGAACTGGAAGATAAAAATTCATTGGATCTTCGTTATATTGTTCCAATTGTTTTGCAATGATAAAATATATATATATATATATATATATATATATATATATATATAAACTTATATACGAAAATTCTGTTGTTTATTTCTATGATACCATGATAAAAACCTTTCGCTCGTGATTAGCCGAATGATTAATGATACTCGTGGATAACCGACATTCCCGAAGAATTCCCCCCCCCCCTTCGCAGCTGTACCAGAGTTGTAACCGAAGGTACAGATAACTGCTTCGTATATCCGGCAAAGTCGGGGGATTCGGAGGCAAACGCTCGACGGAATACAGATCGTGAAAGAGCGAGATGGAACGAGGGACCTGGCACGGCTATCGAAGAGAGAGAGAGAGCAAGAGAGAGAGAGAGAGAGAGAGAGAGAGAGAGAGAGAGAGAGAGAGAGAGAGAGAGAGAGAGAGAGAGATCCGGGTGAGCCAGAGTAAATCCCAATCTGCAATGCAAATCCCCCAGGAGAGATGCTTATCCCATTTTTCAGAACGCGACACACACACACACACACACACACACATACACACACAGACAGAGAGAGAGAGAGGTCGGTACACACGAAGGAATAACCGCAGCATCGTGGTGCGGCGATGTCGGCAGTGCGGTGAGCTACTCCGAGTGCTAGAGACTCGTGTCACGCTTAAACATCGATTGCCATTTCCGTACCGGCGTTGGAGAAATGCGCGCGGTGGAGGGGGGAGGGGAAGGGGGCGCCACCACCATCCCCCAACCCCTATTTTGCCGACTCGATTTTTGCCTCGAGCACTCTGTACGAATATATATACACATATATACATGTACATACCTATATATATATATATATATATATATATATATATATATATATATATATATATATATACCTGTGAGTGTATATATATGTATGAATAATACGTAAATCCGTTTTATAATGGACGAGTGCCGGAAACCCGTTTTCCACCAATCTACAGCGTCAATCATCGTGCCAAGTGAGAATGAGAAAAAAAAAAACATAAAAAAAAATTAAAAAAATCCTGATATATGCGACGCGAAAACGACTGATACACGTCAACGGCCGGTGTGTTAGTCGGCCTAGGCCGCAAAAACCTTTCCAATTGGATTATAATTTTTTTCTTTTTTTTACGTTGGAATAATTTTTCGAGGATAATGATATATGATATAATAATATATAATATAATAGACATGTAATAATAATGATATATAAATATAATAACAATAATATAAAATATAATAATAATTAACCGTTCGTTCTAATTCGGTTGATGCTGCAGGTGCAGCATTGCAACTTTTAGACGAAAATAATTAATGAATACCGCAGGTGAAGGATCTGATGTTATTTTTTTTTATCTAGCCAATGAATTTTTAAAAACGAAAAAGAGAGAGGAATTGTTAAATAAGTAAGGAGGAAAAATGGTGAGTCTCGAAATTGTTGTGTCGTGTGATTGGTGCGCCCTCTGACGGTGGCCGACGGTACAACGGGTGACTTCTCGTTATCGTCTTTCGTGACCGTGGGCTCTTTAGATCGTTCAGCGATATTTATATATATATATATATATATATATATATATATATATATATGTATGTATGTTCCACGATTCCGATTTACAACCACATTTTCGCTTTCGTGCAATTAATGCCACCCACGGATATCCGTCGATTATAGCGACCGCTGGGCTTTTTACATCCAGCCACAACGGATGTTCCACCGTTCGCCACACACGCACCTACCATGCATTTAACGTTCGCCAAGCGTCGAACACACCTGTCGTCGTATACGCGTGTGACCTTGATCCGCAATCCACAAGAGCGTGTTTATGATAAGATGTATCGGTATGCCAAATTTCGAATTTATATGTCGCATGGTTTTTGACAAAAAAAATTTAATTGAAAAAAAAAAAAAAAAAAAAACTGTGACAGACAGACAGGCGAGTGAATCTTAGAAGCGTTCCATTCTATTTTTTTTCTTCTCAGCCACGTAACGCTAAAAAGATGAGAAGAAAAAATTACAATAATAAAATTACAACAATAAGATGATGATTTTTTTTTTCAGGGAATAAAAAAAATAAAAATTGTTTTCACACATAATTTTTTTTATGGATAATGCCTTTTATTTCCATTAAAAATCATCTTGTGACAATGAAATGATTTTTTTTCCCTCAGGGGATGAAAAAAAAAGGAAATTATTTTCACGCATGAATTTTTCCTGGATAACGTTTTTTTTTTTTTAATTTTCCGTGACAGTGAAAAAGTATTTGATTCTTTTCCACTCGTTCGTCGACTCCGCTCGTTTGCGACCCATGGGAAGGTGAATGGGGGAGGGGGGAGGGAGAGAGAGGACGAATCGGTTACGATAGTCGTCGACTTTTACACAAGAATGTAAGAGGGAGGGTCGGGGTCTAGTCTGTTACTCGGCGCAAAGTCGAGACGAGCGAGGCACCTTGCAACGTAATTCGAGAGAGCTTAGCTTAGCTCGCGCAACAGAGAGAGAGAGAGAGAGAGAGAGATGGTAAAACGGATAGATCGAGGGCAAACTAAAAAGAGAGAGAGAGAGAGCAAGCAAGCAGGCGCGGCAGTCACGAAATAGGCCTGACTCGGTGCTGCTGGGAGCAGCAACCTGTTTCGAGAGATGAAGAAGAAAAAGAAAAAGAAAAAAATAAAAAGATTTAAAAAAAAAAATAAAAAAAACCAGTCGCGGTCGAGAGGACGGCGCACAGGCGGTCGGGTCGGTCTTCGACCAACGAACAATGCACGATGAGGCACCTGCAGCACAAACACCCGATCGTCTAGCATTATCTTTTTTTTTTTTTTTTTTTTTTTTTTTCGTCCCCTCATCTTTCCTGACACGGACCTATCCAGGTCTCATTCCTCTACCTGCGGAGCCATCTCCCCCTCCCTCCACCCCCCCCCCCCGCATCAGCCTCCATCAGCCTCCGATCTGTGCCACACAAAAGATTCTCTCTCCGACTCTCGTGACCCTGACCGACGACTGAAATATCACACGTATTCGTCGGGTCCCGTCGTGTAACGACACACATCAAACGTTCACGACCGAAAATGAATTTTTTTTCACGAAGAAGGGGGTAGGGGGAGTGAGAGGAAGGAGGAGAAAAAAAAATTCGTGAAGGAAATAATAAATCATTTGTCACTGAATAAATTTTATAATCCAGCTTTTTTCTTCAATCCTTTTTTTTTTATTTGTGCCATTTCGTTGGTGAACGATATATATATATATATATATATATATATATATATATATATATATATATATATAGACTATGCACAGTCTATGAATAATCTATTCATAGACTATACATGCTCATATACAATTTACATACAATTTTTAACCCAAGTGGGAGGCGGAGAGGGGGGGGTGTGTGCAATATACCTACACGGCTGCAGGTGGCATCGATGGTTTCTCGCGATGCTAAGAGAACGGGAAACAACGGTAGCCGATGTGACCCCATGGCATTATGCATATATACACATATACATACACAGTATACATATACATATTATATATAGTATTTAATCGATCGGTCAATGCAACCCAGCACACACGCGACCCGGCAATGCACACACGCAATTATTACATATACGTCCAGCGATGGAATATGCATGGGTGACGGTCACACGTGCTCGTGCTCGTGCTCGGTAACCGGGCTTTTCACTATCCGAGTTCCATGTGCCATGTTGTTCGCACACCGTTTCTAATTGGGTCGAGCCGTTATACATCCATACACCCACCCACACACACACACATTGTCTATATATATATATACCATGCAACAAAGTTCTCGGGTTGGTTCTTCGACCATACCGAGAGAGTCGTGCGAGCGAAAGACCGAGACACGAGAAACGTATGAAATATGTCTTGGGGTTGCACATATGCGATGCATATTATGTATATATATAGTTATATGTCTATGCAATACAGATAAACATTCAAAACATTAAGAACTTCAAACGAGTTACGCAAATTAGCTGCGAAGCATCTCTCGCGTTACCACACGATGCTTTTCTACTTCCATCCACTTTGGTGAACCAACTGTGATATCTCTCTGTCTCTCTCTCTCTCTCTCTATCTGGCAGAGAGTATAGTTGTGAATCGTCAACGACGGACGAACCTCGGCTCTCGACGTCGCACGGAGTGTAACATCTCGTCTCGGCGAATCAAAGGATCTCATTATTCCCCGAGTGGCAAACATCAACTGCTACCGTTTAAAATCGCATAAATATTACTTTACATCGTTTCGGAACATCGATCAATCGTGCAATGGAAATGAACGTTTACGTCTTCGAGTGAAGGAAATTTTATACAAACTCGATATGGAACTGGGCATGTGTAGTCTACGTATGAATTATGTACAGACTATATAGGTGATGGATAATCGATATATATATGTAATCTATATTATACGGTTTAATTGAGTATCATATAATTATAATTAATAGACAATGTTATATAGTTTATCTATCGACTATACATAAACTACATAATACTGTATCTTCATTGTAATTATACTATGATTTATCAAACTATATAATAGACTATAACTAAATTATATAATATTGCATTTTAATTATAATTGTGTTATAATTTATTGAACTGTATGATATAGATTATACATAAACTATATAGTCTATATAAAATTTCTTCATAGACTATATATCCCAAATTCTACATGTAGTTCATATATATCTATGTATAGACTATACATAAAACTCTTTACTCGAAAGTGGGTCGAATAAAAAATGCGAATATCGAAATTCACGTGAAATAACAACGGAATGAAAAATTTTCAACATTGACGGTACGCATATAGGACAAAAATATATATATATACATATATATACATATATACACATCCAATCGAGTCGAGTCGACATTGAGGAATTTCGTGTCTCGCGAATTTCGTTCGATGCCGAGCTTTATACACAGTATTGTGTATTCTCCGGAAGGCCGAGAAGCCGATCGAAGGAGGAGAAGAAGAATAAGGAGAGAGAGGGCGGGGGGGGGGGGTACGAAAAGTAGTAAACCCGGAAGGACCCAAAGTGGTCGAGGGTTGTTTACTAACCAGCTTCACGGGCAGCACGTGCCCGCGGTACTTTGGTGTAGCGTTTCACTTGATGCCCGACTGAGAAAACGTAAATCCGCAGCAGTGAATCTCCCTCCCCCCTGCCCCCCTCCCTAACACCCCGGCGTCGCCAATACCGAAGCTTGTCCAAATCTTTCGTCGCATTTTATTTGTCTCCTCGACCGTCGAAAATATTTGTTCTGGCGAGCTCTCCTCTCGCGGATTCTTCATTCTTCATTCTTCTTGGTTCGTTCGGGACCCCCCTCCCCCCCGCCCCCCTCTCCTGCCCCTCGTCGGTATCGGCCGACGCTTCGTTCTCTCCGATATTCCTCGAGACTCCTCGGTCTCGACGTCTCACGCGTTGCCCCAACCTCCGAGGATTCGAGAAATCCTCTCCCTCCCTCCCTCCCTCTCGTCCCCTCCCCTCGTCGACGCTCGTTTCGATGGGAGAAGGTTTTTCGTTACGATCGATTCCTCGAGTTTACCTCGGAGCTCAATGTAAGCCCTCTGCCGGCGGTATTGGGCCGTCGGTGAGATCGAGTCGAGTCGAGCCGCGTGCACGCGGGAGTTGGGGGAGGGGGGAGGGAGGGGGGCGAGCTCACACGATGGGTCGAGTCTCGATAAACAAAAATAACGGTTGACCGTGCACAAAAATAACTCGGGCATTTGTTTTTTATCTTCCGATCGTTGAAGGAAGGGATCATTGGTAATCTTGAACCTTATTTTTGACTTTTTCGACACTCGTGCGTCGACCGCCATCTTGAATCTGACGAGAATAATGTTTTTGTTCAATAACTTGGTTATTTTCAACCTTTGAGTGATTATGCATATGACAAAAGTTGTAGAAAATTTGATTGTTTGAAATTTTAGTCATTAGAAAATTTCGTCTGCGATCGATATTTTTCGAGTTAAATCGGAAAATTAGGAATTAAATTTTATCATCGCGTTATTTCGTTTGTTTGACGTTTTTGGGGGTTGATGAGTAAGATCCAAAATATTGGTCTGAGGAGAAAAAATGTTGGGACGAAAGTTCTAGCGAAATTTATTCCCTACAAGTTTGTTTATATTCATCAACGCGCTTAACTTTAAATCAAACGAGTTAACACGATAATAAACTTAAGCTTCTATTCGTTTCCGACTCAAGTCAAAATATATCAATCCCACTCAAAAATTTTGACAACTAAAGTTGTAGAAAATTGAATTACCCACAACTTTTGTTCCATAGATTTTCACTCAAAAATTGAAACTCAGAGAGTTATCAAACAAAGAACAAATTTAAAAAAAAAAACAAAAAAGATCCCCAAGTTCATTTTCAAGGTCAAATGTGCCATCAGACTGGTTTACGACAACGACACCCCCGAAGAAGAAGAAGACCGGTCGTCGCGTCCAACAGACACCCAAAAATAACGTCAACGAATGTGAACGAAGAAGAGAAATATAAAAAAAAAATTTTTTTAAAGAAGGGTGAAAAAAAAAAACGTTTTGTTCGTTGTCGAACGAGTATTGCCGGGTCGAGAAGGTCTACGACCGCGAGGGGGCACTCCTCTCTTTCTTCGAGACGCGCGTCACGCCGCGGTGGCCGTTCGGGTACCATTTTCCTTTCTTCGTCCCTTCGCACGATCGCCCCCCCCCCACACGCCCCTCGGTCGACGCGTATCGGTAGGTATGCGGTCGATCCTCTCCCGCCCCCTTCGTCTACGCTCCGCGGGACAATGGAAACGTTGGTAAGAGACCACGAAGTGGAAGCTAGAACCTAGAAAGACCGTATCATCGACGACTCACGATAATTCAGACAGGTTTTCCGGCTCGGACCGTGGGGCCAGTGTAATTTCGAAGGGCCGGCGAACATTTTCGTAATAACGATGCCGCGGAATCGGGTTTGACGATCGGTCCGGGGGGCCCCCCGCTTACGTCGACCGTGACGCAACCTTTTTTTTTTTTTTATCCCTTCGGGTCCCAAATTGTTACCGACGCAACAACCACGGACGTAACCCCGAAATCGTATTCATGACCCGAGACGAAATTTTTTTTACCTTTATTTCAATTCCATCACTCACTCGTAGGGTGAAGAAGGTTGAGAGGAGGTTGAAAGTGAGGATGAAGTCGTGAAGCGATTCTCATGTGCGTTTCAATTACATTTTACCCGAAAAATCGACAATTATTCGACATTTTTCAAGTTCGGAAAGTGGGACGAAGGTGAAGGTCAAGGGAAGAAAAAAAAATTCTTCCCTCACTGGGAAGGCGAAACTTTAGGTGGAAAAAAAAATGTCAACCTCATTTTATCCTCGAATTCGGAAAGATAAGGTTGTGAAAGTGGAAATTCAAACTGGAAATTTTCACTCGGGGGTCATTTAGTGGCCATCCGATTTTTTTTCGTCATAAAAACCAACTTCTAATTGTAAACCGAAGCAATCGTTTATGACACCATTTTTTAAATGAAAAAAAAAAAAATAATAATAATAATGATTGTATCGTAGAGTATAATGATTATAAAGTATTTCAGAATTTTCACAGAATTTTTGGTATACATTAAGTGGTCAAAAAAAAAAAAATACAACGGACAACGAGTGATCCATGAATACGGTTTACGTGTGTCAAAAAGTACAATACGGTTCTGGGGTTAATTAGTCGGAATGAAGCCAGGAACGCAGCTCGTTACCTGGCGGGAGAAACCTTTGGCCTTTTCAACACGTGTGTGTGTGTGTGTGTGTGTGTGTGTGCAACGGGATGATAGAAACGTTGTAACACACCTGACGGTCGTTTGAAAACGAATTTTCCATGGGTGTCCCGTGGGAAGGGTGAGTCGTCGTGGTATGTGGGGATCGTTAGGACTACCGTGCTTCGTGTATACAGCCCTGCGGTAGTGGCGACTTAATAGGCTTTGGGACAATGACAGGTGGAGGTGGAGGATACATATATGTGTATATATATATGTATAATTGTATATATATGACGAAGAGGACTTGAAGAAAATTCGTTTGAAAGTTTTGAGGGGTCCGAATGGAATTAACAGTCTTATGGTGTCTCGTCGCAGTGAAAGATAAATTAAAAACGTTCAAACGAAAAGGAAAAACTTCATCCATCATTATGATCAAGCTATCAACCATGAATATTAATATCAAACGCAATTTCTGAACAAAGGTTTAAGCGATTTTTTTTGTTTTTGTTTTTTTTTAAATGTTTTATTTTAGATGAGCTGTTCCAGATATATCACACCAGTTTATTATCTACGTATATATATATATATATATGTATATATTGTCTGCTTCTGTCTAATCAACAATTCGCAAACGTCGACAAAATTCGAATTTTCGATTCTGACGATGAAGAAAAAAATATGAGAATAAAAAAAATATTCGAAAACGTTGTGGGAAAAAAATTGCTGTCCATGCAACGCGGTTGTACTACGAGATGGTAAGGTGGGGAGAGGGTAAGGAAGGAGGAGGGGGGGGGGAGTTCATTGACCGATGGTCGACGGTGGCACAGAGGCGCTTATTCCGGTTCCTTTCTCTTCAAGGCTCCACCGCGGCTCTTCGTCGTCGTTCGGCGTGGCAATGTAGCAAAGAACACACGTACCACCATCACGTGAAACGCATTGGTGTGTGGTCGGGTACACCTTCTCTCTTCGCAACTGTACCTCGAGTCGAACCTCGGGGCCCAACGAAACCCACGAGACCACGTGATCGGTAGAAGAACGAGAGGCCCCTCGTGAGCGAGCCACGTCATGGTTTCACGAGCAATCGGCTACTCGGAGCGATTTCCGAGAGGTCGGAGAGACGAGCGAGAGAGAGAGAGAGAGAGAGAGAGAGAGAGAGAGAGAGAGAGAGAGAGGGAGAGAGAGAAAGAGACAGAGAGATTGATTGTTTGATCGTTTTATTTTATGACATAGTGTAACTTTAGACAAATCATACATATGTGAGGTTACAAAAAAAAATATAAAAATGAAATACAAACAACGGTTTACGCTAATTCACGTTGGTACGACGAAACACACCCTTTTTTCAGTCGGGAGTTAAAAATAATATAAAAAGTACAGAAAATAAAGAATAGAAAACAATAGTATATTATGACACTAGGACGAAAAAATGTTTTCTGACGAGTGTGAGTTTGCAGAACGAGCCGAAGGCGAGTAATGCAATCACACGAGTCCAGAAAACATTTTTCGTACGAGTGTCGTACGAATTTTTATGTCACAAAGTCCATAAATGCGGTTTGAAGCGAACGAAGTGAGCGTAAAACCGCACTTTTACGGACAGCGTGACATAAAATAATAAATATGAAGAGAGAGAGAGAGAGAGAGAGAGAGAGAGAGAGAGAGAGAGAGAGAGAGAGAGAGAGAGAGAGAGAGAGATCGATTGTTTTATTTTATGCCATAGTGTAACTTTAGCCAAATCATACATATATCGAGGTTAAAAAAAAATATATAAAAATAAAATACAAAAAATAATAAAAGTACACAAAATGAATAATAGAAAACAAAATAATAAATATGAAGAGAGAGAGAGAGGGAGAGAGAAAGATCGATTGTTACAAAAAATATATAAAAATAAAATACAAAAAATAAGAAACAATAAAAATAATAAGGACAAAAAATGAAGAATAGAAAACAAAATAATAAATATGAAGAGAGAGAGAGAGAGAGAGAGAGAGAGAGAGAGAGAGAGAGAGAGAGAGAGCCACGAGATCACAATCGTGTGCACCACGCGTGGCTTACGCAAGTAAACTGCAGAGCTCGGCGAGAGCGGACTATCATCCGGTGTGCATGCCCTATCGGTGGCCTCGCTGGCGCGCACCAGAGTGTGGAGGATACCTCGTTGTACAGCGTCGGCGGCGGCGTAGTACTATATCGTACGTAGGTAGAGACCCCATGAGAACTCATACACGAGAACTATATTCATGTATTCTCTAAAAGTTTGGAATCAAATAGGACTTTATTCACTCTGACCGATTATTTTATATTTTTTTCATAGTGCTTCGATGATGAACGATTTTGTTACGGTCGTAATTTCGTAAGATTATTTTCCTCTTCTGGTTCCTCGAGAGCGACAACTCTAATTCACACTACTTCGAACACGTCGCGGTCCGGCATTGCCGCGAGAAAAAGAAAAAAAAATGAAAAAATAGAAAAAAAAATGAACGAAAAAAAAAAAAAAAACACTCGTGATGTGATAGCCGCGATTCGACCTCGACTATCTCAGCTCTACCTGTACACACGATCGGGCGACACCATTTCGCACCTATTACACAAACGGCATTCGCCAACGATTTCTCACGAGACTGTTCACACACACACACACACATCGACCATTTTTTTCCGCGCCGCGCCCGAGTTTTCCAACTTTGTCCGCGTACCCATAGTTTGTCCAGTTATTTTTATTAAAAAATTCAAATCGACATCGAGGCAAATGTAGATTCTCCCTCGTGATTCCCGAGAGACCCCCCTCCATCGCAATTCTGATAAAAAAAAAATGAAAAAAAAAAAAAAAAAAACTTTGAAAAATTTGTCGATATTTGTTAAAATTGTTTGAGGCTTCGAAAGCACTCTCGGAGTTTTCTCATTTTCGGGTGAAGAGCGGGGTGAGGGGGGGGGGGGGGGTATAATGGCGGTAAGTTTGCCGGGAGAAGTTTTTTTATTTACTGACCTATATACATACAGATATATATATATATATATATATATGGGAGGGTGGTCGGTTTGTCGGTGAAGAGAAATGAAAAATCGCAGGAGAAGTCACGTGATCGCGTTGTGTATTCATCGGTCAGACGATGCCGCAAGGCGACGACAAGTGCTCATGGTGCTCGGTTGGCGGGTATATCTGTATGCGTGTCGGTTGTGCGATGACGGAGGGGTGTGGAGATGTTCACAAACGTGATGGTGGCGGCTCATTGCCGAGAGCGTGAATCGTTGTCTACATCGTGAATTATAACGGTAATGGATTATCGATCTTCTCGCACGGTCTAACACCGTAACGCTTCGACTAACCTGCTCCATATTCACCGCCTCAAACAACCGTGAGAACGTTCTCGTTATTCCATTTTTTTTCTTTTTTTTTTTTTTGGTAACGTTTAATCATCATTATTCAACGATTATTATTATTATTGTTATTCAATTTTTTTTCATTTCTTTTGATATTTTAAAATACGTAATCGTTATCATGATTATTATTTATTTTGTTGCGATTGTCACGACAACGAAAAATGGTAAGAATTATTATTATTATTATTATTATTATTATTATTATTATTATTATTATTATTATTATTATTATTATTATTACTCAGTCTGTAGACTAACCCAAAATGAAGCAAAATAAATTTTCAACAAATTACTAAGAAAAAAAACACATTGAAACATAAAACAAAATTTCTAAAAAAAGAAATTCCAGAATTTTTTTCACTTGTTTCAGATTTTTGTTACATGTATAAAAAATGTTTTTAAAATACAAACAGAATTTTTTCGGATTAGTTTGTCGACGTAGGGTCATAATTATCATCAGCGTCGTCATTAATATCATTATCATTATCAATCATTATGAGGATTATCGTTATGATCATTTAAATTTAAATTCTCTCCATCGAGGTTTTTCAAAGCTAACGAGCAACGATCGGTGCATCTCACCGCCACTTATCACCCCTCGTCCACTAACGTAATTACCGAATGCACAATTACAACGCAAGTCGAACGTCGACAATCGGATGGGCAAATGTTTCTTTGAAACATCGCGAAATTACGTGAACAAGTGCGAGTGCGAGACTTTTCCTCGGCTCTTCGGGCAAGATGACTCACCCTCCCCCCGCCCCCCTCCTTCCCCAAAAGGCCATTATCGAAGTATAACGATGAGTCAAGCATGATACACGAAAAAACAGTGGCGAATTATTTTCGTCGAAACGATCAATATCGGTCTACAACGTCAAAGGATATTAAATTTTCTCGAGGGATTCGACGAATTTCATCGATAGCAGCTCCCCCTCCGATAAGTCTGACAGTCTGTAATCTATCTAGATAACCCCCCCCCTCTCTCTCTCAGTTGACGGTGAAGACGAAAATGTCTCGTCGTAGGATTTATCGCATAACTTTTTTTTATTATATTTATTTAAACACGACATACGACCCTCCCCTCTACCCCAACCCACCCTTCCGAAGCGACGACAGCGTTCGGAAACTACTTGTGGGAAAATTTTGCGAAAGAGATGAAGAACGTGGAAAGAGGGAGAGGGGGAATCTAGAGTTTGACAAACGCGGGCTCTTTGGCTGCCATCTCGTTTCTTCGGCAAACGGGGTCGTGGGTAGGACGAGAGAGAGAGAGAGAGTGTGGAAAGAGATGAGGTGAGGTGAGGTTTTCCGCGAGAGAAGCGAAATGGAAGCTTTGTCGACTCAATTAATCAGAAGTGAATTATTCGTCGTGAGTTTTGGGCTCGTTCGTTTCCGGGCTAATTACTCATCGCCGTCTTTTCGTCGTTTCAACGTTGCCCCGAACGTTGTTTCGAACGATTCCGACGGTTTTCGAGCCGATGGAAAGAGCTCGAAGGGAGTGGGGGGAAAAAAGAGGGGGAAGAGGGAGGAGAGGGTGGAAAAGAAGTTCGACCACGGATCAAAGGACAAGAGGCGAGAGGTGGGATGAGAAAGAGAGAGAGAGAGAAAGAGAGATGTCGAAAACGTCCAAAAAGGGAGAGAAAGAGAGAAGAAAGGAAGAGACGAAAAAAAAAAAAATGAGAGAGAGAAAGAGAGAGGAGCTCCATTGCCCGTGGCACTTGCGTCACGAGGGCGTGTACACGTCGCTTCGTGAGAAAGAAAGTAATTTCGAATGTAATTTGGTTGGTCGGTTCGAGCAGTTTGAGACGGACGGAAGAGGGCGAGGGGAGGGGGTGGAGGGGGAGGCAGGCAGGGCAACGTGTACAATCGTAACACACGATGGACGAGGTGAAGCGAATAGAACCGAAAGACGGAGAGACAAAGCGGCAAAATAAAGCCGATAATGGGACGAAAGGGCAGGAGGACGTAGGTGGGGAGGGGAAGGGGGAGGGGGATTGGCCTACCGGAAGTGAGCCCGGGAAAGACGCGAGAGACGAGCCGGAACGTTTGTGTGAGTGTGTTGGAGAGAAAGAGAGAGAGAGAGAGAGAGAGAGAGAGAGAGAGAGGAGAAAAATAAAATAAAACGACAAAACAAAGCCTTGTCGATAGTATCGAGCAAATTAAATTGCACGCTACCGGACTGCGACAGAAAGTTTTGCGCATGCGCGAGACGCGATTGCCGCGGTGCATCGCAAGAATCAAATGAAATAATGAAATGATCATTAAAATGATTCGAAGAAGAAGAAGAAGATTATTAATTGATGAAAAAAATAATAAAATAGAAAAAAAAAACGAAAATGGGAAAAGAAAATTAAGAAAAAAAAGGCAGTAACGGGATATCGATGAACGAAAGTTATGAAAAGTGTTGAAACGTTATCTGAGACGAATAATCGAGAACTGGCCCGTCGACGAAGACTTTTCGCGACGGGGACGATGAAATTGATAATTGATTTGTGGTATATAACGATTAAACTCGCAGCCACCCGCGACTCAATCAACGAGAGAGTCTCGAAGTCGAGAAGAACGCAATTAATCAGACTCGCGGTTGAGTCTACGGTTCGAGATTTTCACGTTACACGTCAGTCGATAACAAAATGGTTGGGGAAAGAGGGGGGGGGAGATTGCACAGCACTTGATGAATATTTTACGTCGTCGAGGCAAAATTTATCGAGGCGTAATGAACGATTATTACGATTTCGATTTAGTATAATTTTGAAAGACGTAAAAATGAAACAAAAAATGAAAAAAAACGTATCTAGAATGGTTGGTATTGCACGATGATGGTCTATATGTGTGATATAGTAGTGAGGAATTATGAGCAATCGCGTACCTTCACTTTTATCCACCGGCTGGTTGGGGAACAAAGTTTTTAACGAAATTGTCTCCCTCTTTCTCTCTTTCTCTCTCTCTCTCTCTCTTTCCTCTCTCTGTCTGTGTGAGTCTCTGTTCTCGAAAGCATTAAAAGTCGACCGAGGGACCCTTTGGCCTAACAACGTTACGGTCAGCGTTTTAATTGTATTAATTAAACGCCCGAGTCCTTCGTAGTTTGACGTTCCTGCGATAATGTAGGATTCGACGGGTAAGGAGAGAGGGGAGGGGTGAGGAAGGGTGGAGGGTGGGGGGAGGGGGTAACGTGCGATGCCACAAGGAGGCTGCTGATGACTTTACCGGCAGCGATGGTGGTGATGCGAATTATGTAGACGAGAGAATATTGCCGGAAATCGTCGATGGACCCAAAGACTGTCACTATTTGTGACGTTATCTATATATATGTATACATATATATATATATGTCTATGTAGATACTTCAGAATGGTCGTTGAAATTGAATTTCTGACGTTCGACCATCGAAAGTTAATTTTTTGATGAAAGAAAACGAATATATTTTCATTAAAAAAAAATAAAATAAAAAAAAAAAATTCGTGGAGCTTGTGTAATTATTTATTGAGCAATTCACGGAGGTAACTCTCGTACGAACTGTCGAAACTTAAATATTATCGTGCTGCGAATATTTTTTTTCTTTTCCGCTTTTCTTTTCAGCTCCGCGAATATTTTTTTCTTTTTTTTTTTTCGCGAAATATTTTTGTGAATGCACATTTTTCGGGAAAAAATTATTAGAACCTTTTTTCATATGAATTATTCTAAAAAAAAAAAAACTACAATTTTACGTAGTTAATCGGGTTTCAGTACTTTTTTTTTTTTTTTTAATGAAAATCAAAGAAGTTTTCTTTTACCAGAAAAAAAAGTCAAACATTCAATTTTCAAGAACCACCCTAATAACCCACACGCGTTTCGCTGTCGTTAAACTTTTCAATCACAACTTTGTCACAATTCGAAACGATTGAAAAAAATCGATTAAAACCACGAATATTTCGAAGTTCTAAGTCCGACCAATTAGAAACGTGATAATTAATGTGGATTCGATGAAAATCGAGAATTAAAAAACAAAGACGTGAGGATTGGTGAAGCAAACGATGACAAAAAAAAAACTGATATAACAAAAATTGTAAGACAAAAGAAAAAAGAAAAGATGAAAAAAAAAAAAAACAGATGCGAATGGAATATCGGGCGCGAACGCGTTATTCGTTCGGTTTGGGCCGGCCAACTGGTACACGACCCTCTCGCAATAACGCTTTAATCGACGTTTATTAGGGTCGATTTCATGGCGCACGTCGGACAGAGACGGAAATAGAGGATAAAGAGAAAGGCCAAAGAGTTGTATTTCGCGGAGAACACCGAGTCAAACTATCGCGATCGGTAATCCCGGATAGTTTTACCTCTCTCCACCCGGCCACGAACGTCATTTTGTAAAAGGCCATTGTGCGGAATCGTCTATGAATAATTCAATCGACGATGTAGTCCGAGAACGCGACCGAGAGTGAGAGAGACATAGAGATATAGATATAGATATAGATATAGAGATATAGTAACCGTTGTAAAATATTGGCTTTTGTTCATAAGCCGGATCGATGAACACACTTCCCTCTTTTTTTTTTACCATCTCTATTATTATTATTTTTTCTTTTATTTTTAATTTTTTTTATTTCGCACGAATGTCGCATCCTTCCAAAGGCACTGATAAGGGGGGGGGGGGGCTCATTGTTTGTTCAACGTTCGTGACAGACCAGCGAAACGAATTTTCGTCAATCAAAGTGAGAAAAAAAATGCAAAAAAAAAAAAATGCAAAAAAAAAAGTAAAACGTGATATGATATATATAATTATATTTCGACAAGGGATATAATGTAATTATGAAAACAAGTTTCACAATTCACAATCATTGAGTCACCTCGACGCATTTAAAATACATTATTCTCGAATGGCGAACGCCCACTTTTTCGGCTCATTAGCGTCTTATCGATGGATCTCGTTGATACCAATGACGGAATGTGATTATCGTCGGTAAACGCCGAACGCGAACGACGTTTCCCAACGACTTTCACCATCTCGACTTGCCCCCCCCACAGTCATTGAGTTAGCATCGAGAATAACCAACCGTTTCGGGGTTAAACCGAAACTCGAAAATCTCACTTTAATCCTGCGACTCCATCGACAAACGACATATATATGTATATCTATATATATACCCACACACACAGACACACACAAATTTGTCGATATCTACTCTCCCGTTCGCGCATTCGAGATAAGACACTTTTCAAACGACTTTCGAGAACTTAAAAAAAAAAAAAAAAAAACAATCGACTCACCTACAACGTGCCCTCGAAAGGCTTCGTGTGTGTGTGTCAGCGATAATCAAGATTCGTCCGATAACTTTTAGACGATAAACCAAATACGTTAAACCACGAATTGCAATAACTCGTGTTATCGTCATTGGTTAACTACAACCGGACTCTAACCGCGAAATTATCGCCTGACAAAAAAAAAAAAAAAAAAAAAAGAAAAGAAAAGAAAGAAAACAATAAAGGGTTATCGTTTGAGAATTATAATTCAACTTCCTGCAATCAGAGTCAAAGAGAGCACAAAAAGAAAGAGAGAAAGAGAGAGAAAGAGAGTCACAGTCGGACGAAATAGCAGAGCACCTACAAACGGACTTTTTCATTCCATTTTTTTTTTTTCGTCCTATTTTTTTATTAGCATCGACCAGGCGAATGAGCTTTTAGCCGCAAGTCCCGTTACTGCAGCTTAGACTTTTTATTGCCAGGTACCCTCCCCCCCCCCTCCCTCTCGCTGCCCCGTCGAGTGAGGCTTTACTGCCTCATTATATTCCACTCCTGAGCTGAATTTCTTTTTTTTTTTCGTTTTTGTTTTCTAGGCCCCAACGCCTCGACGAACTGAGATAACCAGTCGAGAATCGTTTTCTCAGCAATGCACATTCACCCTGTCGATATAAACGATATAATAGATACATACACACGTATACGTGTATCTATTATCATTATATAGATATTATCATCGACTCTACTTCCCCCCCACCCCTCTTTCACGTCCCTCGCGATAGATTGCTTCTAAGGAATGCGCGGAGCCCATTCGAACGACCCTGGAAAATCGCTAACCCGAGCGAATCAACGTGCCACATTATTTTACCACACGACAAAATCGAACACACGCTCAACAGTCCAAAAATTTACCAACTTTTGTATATTTCAACTTCTTTTTTTTTTTTTCATTCTACGAGTGAGGATAAATTTTCATTTTTCATTTTTCTTTATTTTATTAGGTATTATTTTATTTTATATTATCGTTTGTTGCGGGCAACATTTGTTTATTTCGTTGTTTCATTATTTCATTTCGATCCTATTTCCTTTGGGCGTCGAACAAATTTTTTATGTGTATATAAAATATATTTATTGCCAGTACGAATAAATCGTACAGTCCCGTACCTCCATCGAGCTTTGTGTGTGTGTGTTTGTGTTGTACGACGTTCGAAGAAACACAAGCTCGAAAATAATCGCGTACAGGATACACATAACCGTGTTGGGATACGTGCGAGTGAGAGACTCGAGAAACGTGGTTCACCTTCGAAAAAACAAGTAGGTACAGTCTGGTCGTTACACGGTGAGACACACGAGCGACGGAATGAAGACACATAGTTGGGTTATATACACCCCGGTAGCAGCTTTCAAAGCACAAAAGTCTGCGACCGGGCGGCGAAGAAGCTCGCCGACGGGGGGGGGGGGGCACTCTGCCGGAATCTCGGTGGTAAACTCGAGAATGAAAGTAATGAGAGTAAGCCCCCTGACGTTTCGTCGCCGTGCGACAGACTTCGCTGTACTTCAATTTGCAGCAACGACAACGGAGCGAAGAAAATAAACATGAGAAAAATAAAAGATGAAGAAGAAGAAGGCGAGAAGATAGATATGGAGAAAAAAAATCGTTTTTTTCTTTCGGAACGACTTATCAGACGTAATTTTGAGCCGGTGTGTGGGGAACACGGATTATGAATGAAAATGAAGAAATTACATTGATATTTTTTTTTTTTTTTTTTTTTTTTTTAACACTTTGGAAGAAGAGATGTGGAATGCACGTTGAACGTGATTACGGGAAACGTAATTTTGTGGTTTGAGCATTGATGTCTCATTATGTGATGTCTTTTATCCGGGTCTTTGGGGACTTGTCGCGCATATATATATATATATATATGAGATGTAATATAAGTAGTTTTGAAAAAAACGCCTCTGAGATAGAAACAATATTTATGTATATGTATTTATATTTTGTAAAAATTAAAATTTCAATGGAAAAAATAAATGATATATGTATAAAAATACACGTTGATGCCACTATATATCATTTTATATACATCTATATATGTAAACATATATTTTTTTATCTGGCATCAACATAAATCTATATGCATATATAATTCTTTCATGTACATATGTTTTTATAAGTACATTTTCATCTATATATATATGTAGATTTTTTTAAAACTACATTTTTTAATTTTATTTTTCAGATATGTATATATATATATATTTTAGCGACATAGATATTTCTGTTTTTTTTCTATCTCACTCTCTCGTTCGTCTGATATTTGTGTCTATATCGTATATCTATACACCCCAGAGGCCCATAGTCCGAGTGTATTTAACGTGTATTGACGTATAATATATCTATATATACGAATACCGCGAATCGTCAACCGTTCCACTCTTCGCGAACAAAGTTTTTGCAAAAACTTTTGATCCACACTGTACGATCCGGTGGGTATGAATGTGTGTACGTTATTATTCCGCGTACCGTGCGAAGCCGGGCTTTCTCCATTCTCTCAACGGCGACGCACAACTTAGTGTCTCTCTCATCGTTCGTGTTTTAACGAAATAAAATTGTTTCGATCATAAGCCGTGGAAAAAAAAAAACAGCATCGTCGCGATGCGTATCCCGACGCCATCTTTGATTTCAAATTTTTTTCGGAACAACGGAATGGAAATATAACAAAAATTGATTGTAGAGAAGAAGAAAAAAAAATGCACGATATAAAAATTCACACGCACCTTGTATTAGAGTGATGAAAACAAGAGCGACGCAGATCCGCGGGATGAAGGTCGTCATTGTCGATCGTTGATTCGCCATTTTCGTGGTCATCGTTACGTTTTTCAATATCTCGAGCTCGTCGATCGTCGTATATGTATATTATTTCAATTGATGATTATTTTATTTTATTTTTTTTCGTTAAATCAAATTTTGATCGTCGATACTGTCGCACAAACACTTGTTCAAGCAATTCACACTTGTTATATATATATATATATATATATATAAATATATATATATATGAAAACCAAAACAAAAAAATTAATAAAAATGGAAACAGAACTCTCACTCGAGATCGGACGTTTGTGGATGCACAATAATAAACGACGAATATAAATTATTTATCGTGTTTATTATTTATTTATTATGATATAAGAATATCAAAGTCGAAGTTGAACGAACGAGCAATAAAACTCGCGAGATTTTTATAAACGAAACTTTCATAAAGTTTCGAAGATTATTATTATTATTATTTTATCTTCGTGTTATTTTATTTTTTTAAATAAATGGTTGTTTTTTTTTTTTCGTTTGTTGGATAACAGTCGAATCACTGGAAGAAAAAGAAAACGTGGATTGTGTATATAAATCGCGTCGCGATGTAGATCGTGGCGTTCGGAGCGGGGGTTGCGGTTTAAACGGAGCGGAGAGACACGGTTAACCCAACCTGATAGCTCGACGCGCGAAGACCGTCTGCCGCGCGCTTTACTTTCGACCGGATTCGTGAAACATCGGCCCGGGCGCCCGAACACGGCCGAGCGCCACCAACGCCACGAACGCCGCGATTCCCCCCCACCCCCGCCGCCTCACCGACGGCCCTGATTAGTGGGCGGCCGTGTACCAGTACCCACTCCCGAGACCCCGTGTGCGTCTCTTCTACCTTTCACAGCTATGCCGTGTGTACCGGTGGCTTCTCTCTCTCACTCTTTCGCTTTTTGTCTCGCTCTCTCTCTCTCTCTCTCTCTCTCTCTCGCACTCTCCCGTCCTCCGCCCGACGTGCGTCAGCGTCTGTTCGTTTCCGAGACGTTACACGCACCACGACACAGACACACACACGTCTGCAAACGTAACCCACCTTTCACAGTCCTAACGTCTTCTGGAATGGCCCATCGGTCGATTTGACCTCGTTTTCGTCAAGGTATCAACATTTTTATTTCCCTTATCAATCTCGTCCGACCGGTCATTACGCTATTGATATTCGTATCAATTTTTGTTGTTGTGTTGTTGTTCAATGGCGTCGCCAGTCAATGACCGATGGAAGGGGGGGAGGGGGCAAGATGATACATAGATGATACGAAATAGGTATATATGTGTAGAATTTATATATATGTATATATTTGTTTCCATTTTTTCGAGTTTCCGAGAAGGGGGCCAGAGCCTTGCCCCCCTTTGGCGACGCCAGTGAGACGCAGCGGCTGCCCCCCATCGGCGACGCCATTGTTGTTGTTGTTGTAATTTGGAAATTTCTCCGATGAACAATGGCGTCCTCGGGAAGAACGTGCGATTCGTGCAGAGGAGCCCGGGGGACGGGATACGTCAACTGGCTCAGATTTCGTTTGAAAATCGGTGATGAAAAGTTGCACCGGGGTTCGTAGTTAGAGAGGCGACGACGCGACGCTGGCATCGGTAACGGGTTATGTGTATATATATCTGTTATACGTACGTCTCGGTATATCTATATTCGTATGTATATATTATGTCTCCATGAACGTGACGTCACAGAACGTTAGTTCGAGAATCACTCATCATGCAGTGCCTTACGGGAGCGCTGATATCGCTGGGTTCTCGTTAGTTACGGTTGCCCATAGTTACGGCAACCATTTGCAAATTTGTCGGCCATTTTTTCTACCCGCAGTTGTGTCTCCTTGGATGCTCATGTTTGTGTATTGTTTTTTTTGGTTATGTTCGTCTCACTGACAATGAGGTGGCTTCAAAACAAACCACTGTGGTCGATCCTCTGCATCACAGAATTCGAGTCGCTGACCTTCAGATGTTCGTTTGTTTTTTTTTTAAATTTCATTTTTTTTTATCGTCGTATTTTTTTCGAAGTGTCGACTGTTTATACATTTTTTTTTTCGTTATTATATTTTGGGGAGTAGAAATTTTTCGTTGATGGAGGTTATGGATGTGACGATGCTATGTCGTTCATGGTGAAAATTAAATGCACGTTTGTCTCTTTGCTTCTACATATGTACTTGTCCTACTTGCACTAGCGTGTTTCAAACCGGACGAGTTAATGCACTTACACTCGATACACTGCACGACAGGATGCGATTGCTCGAACGATTTGATGCAGTATTTTCTCATTTAATCACTCGTGTTTCGGACGTGTCGACTATCAATGAATTTTCGAAAGTACAGATTTCTTCGATGGAACGTGAAACGACGGCAGATAGTGAAAATATGATTCTTGCGTGTGTTTTTTTTTTTTTGCTTCTGTGTGTCCTAATGACAGTTGCAACTATTTTTCTATTCGTCGTTTTAATTTTTTTTTTTAAATTTTTTTTCATAGGTTTTCGAAGATCCTCGAGGTGACTGCTACAGGGTGTTTCACAACGTAAAATGTGAGTGTTCAACATTTATTAATATTCATTCAAAACATTATTATTATTATTATTATTCAAAAAATATCGATTATTTAACAAGAATGATTTACTTTATAACATTTTTATTCTTTCGAACGACAAAATATAGTTACCCAAAATATAGTTAAATATAGTTAGACAAAATATTCAAACTTTTTTAAAAATCATGATCGTTAAAAATTAATATTTTAAAAAATTAATGGATTTTGACTCATTCGAATTGAGACGTCTTTTCCTATATATAATATACTCCATCCATACGTATGTAATCACGCAACTGGAAAAGTATATACAGCGGGAAATATGGTTTTTCGGTTACGCGAACGAACGTGAATATCCCGATCCTATCCTCCCCCCCCCCCCCCCTTCGACGTTGGGGTTTTGTTGGGTGTTTACTAGCCGTGTATCTCGAATAATACGAGAGAAGGGAATCGAGAAAGTGGGCTCTCTCTCTCCCTCTCTCTCTCTCTCTCTCTCTCTCTCTCTCCAAAAAGAAATAAAGGGAGATGCCGAGTGAGATAAGATATCCCGTGGCTGATAGGAGCGAGGGGTCGATGGTAAAACCACGGGGGAAAAGGACGAGGTAAACGAGATAGACCAGCCGGGGGAAATAACCAAGTGAACGCAGTGCACGTTTGTGCGGCTGGTACGCTTCCAAGGGCTGTTGCTGTTGCTGTTGCTGCTGCTGCTTGCTGAACCCCGTCGATCGTTGCGCGACCTGTCGGTTTGTTTCGAGCTTATTGCTGTTCAATGCACCGAACAACCCGAACAGCTCATTTCGCCCGTACGAACGCGATTTTCGCTGATACAAGAAGATGCGAAGCGGGGATCAACCGAAGTCCGCCGTCTCTTCAACCAACGGGCAACTCCACAGTTTCGATCGCATCACACGGGTTTACATCGTGGGGCACCTTAACGCTTCCCACAATATTGCCGGCTTCACCATCGTGGAACACGGAATACCATGGACTATTTGCGTGGGCCAGGCATCCACCCTTCGATGTCGATCGAAACGCAATTCGATTCGATTGGCCGATTGGACCAATCGAAGCGTAACAATCGTTTGCCATAAATCTTTGAAGAACTATCTCTGTGTGCAGATCTTAACCCATCGTTTTTATATGTGTGATGCATACGTCGTTGGATGATTTTCCATTCAGGGGCATTTATTTACTTCGAATGAAAATGTATTTAGAATATTTTTTTTCAAATGAATAAAGCGTAATTGATTGTTTTGATAATTAAGTTTGTCATGTTTTTGGGATGATTAGTGAAATAAATAAATCAGGGAACAAACTTTGAATCAAATAGTTATCTCATATTGGGACAGAATTATTAAATATTTTAATGTTTGGCTGGTACACTGGGGTGAAAAAGGCCCCGATAAAAATCAAACCTAATTAATGACATTTATTTTTTATTTCGGAGGATAAATACCTTTTTTTCCAACAGTAACTATCTTTTTTTTTTGCAAGTAAAAGATTTCGAGAGTACTTCAATTTTTATATTGAAATAATGAAAAATGAAAAATTTTCGAACTTCGTCAAAATTACCAATACTCCGTTTTTTTTACCTCAATCTTTTTTTTTGTTTCGAAGTAAATGTTGAAATCAAACCGAAGAACTTATTGGACCTCTCATAAAAATGATCAAAGAGTATGTCAAAATTTTTCCAAGCAAATAAAATCAATTCGTCACTCGTGGCAAACTTTTTTCTGCTCGGGGTCGAAGAGACCCCTGTATGCCAGCTGAATAATAATAACAAAATAATCAATCCAATAAATTCATCTCAACCAAAATTTCTCATAATCAACGTTCGATGAAAATATTTCATTCAACGTTTTCCATAAAAAACGTATAAAAAAAAAAAATGATTACGTTATTTATTTTTTCTCTTTCTTTTATTTTTTCACGACGCATGGACTCGTGAATAAAATATTCGGTGAGTCACGTCGTGAGACGGTGCGATGTCGGCTGTTGATAATATGCTAAGTACGAAGAAGGGCGCGGGCGGGCGGGGAGGAGTCAAGGGAGACCGAAAGTTTCGTCGACAACAAGAAGATGATAACTCAGTGTTGTGTATTTTCGCTCGTGCGCGGCATGTGTAATAACTGCGGCGTGGCCACGGGGCGACGATGGGGACCCGTGACTGTTTAATTGGACCCGAAGGTTAAATGTAAAATTAATAAAAGTTGAATCATCGTCATCGTCGTCGTCGTCGTCGCGTCCGGTAACAGATGCCAGTGATGTAGCATCGCAGCGGTTGATCGTTTCTCTCCTCTCCACTGATACACGAGTGTTTTGGCTCGTACACGAGACTCCGACGACTGTTACGAATGGTCGTGGAACAATTAATCACTCGTCAAATTTACGATCGATTGTCACGCCCTCGGGGAACACACCTCGTGACCTATACACGTAGTTGTTTGGAATAGTTTTTTGGTTTTTGTTTTTTTTTTTGGTTTTTGTCAATTCGATAATCGTTTTTCGAACGTTCGATCGACCCGAGCAAAATAATTATATTTATAATCTATATTATAAACTATATATAGTCTCTACATAAATTATATATATTTATGTAAATTAAATATGGTTTTATACAATCTAAATCTGACTTCTGTATGAAAAAAGTTAAATAATCGATAAATATATTATTATCCATGTATGGCTAATATTTTTCTTTATTTCAATGATCGTTTTTTGGACGTAGGATTCACTCAAGCGAAGTAATTATATACAGTCCATATATAAACTATATAATATAATCATTTATTATACAAATAAATAGAAATCCTATTAGAAAAATCTGTCAATCTGTCTATATATAATCTAAATCTGATTTCTGCATGAAAAAAATGATCAAATTATAAATTATACAAACAAATAAAAATCCCATAAAAAAAAATAAGATAATCGATAAATATATTTAACGGTTATCTTATTTTCTTAATGCAAAATTCAGATTTATATTATATAAAGATATAATATAGTCTATATATAATTTTTTACTAGGATATTCATCGATTATCTTTTTTTTTATTTTTCAATGCAAAAGTCAAATTTGCACGAGATACGAATGTTGAAAATATTTATCGTTTGTCGTGAATAAAGTTCATTTTAGCGGCGTACCGCATGGAAAATCGTATATAATACGACGAAAGCGACTCCAAGTGGCGCGCGTCAATAAGAAACGTGAACGATGCGGGGCACACAATGGATTTTTCGGTAAATAATGAGGAAGCTCGGATATTCCCTGACTCGGTCGGTAAGTGCGTGAAAGAGAGAACGCGAAAGAGCGAGAGTGAGTGAGAGAGAGAGAGAGAGAGAGAGAGAGATGGAGAATCGTATCTTGAAACGGTACCGGCGCCTGCGTTGCCTCTCGCACATTCAAAGCAATAATCTTCCTTGATGAATGGGAACCCAATTTAAACGTCCGCTCGAGCATTTAAACCGACAAAGCTTCGTGCTTTATTCCGAGCTACGCTGAGATGCTTTTCTATCTGTGATATAATGCAGCAGCAGCAGCAGCAACGGCAGCAGCAGCATTCCCTCTCATTTCCTCAATTATAATGACGGCAAACACGGCACATGAGACTCGCGAATTCCGACTATTTCTGACTATTCCACCCAGAAATAGCTTCACGACTTTAACCACTCGATCATTCGTTGTACGTTCAATGTCGGTTGGACAGTCAATTACACACGATTCTCGCAATTGATTCCAATCGTCAATTATCGACCAACAATTAATTGTCGAATGAATTTTTTTTTCAATTATGACCAAACAAAATACATGTTTGTACAAAATTACATATATATATATTTGTGAAAATTAATGTTGTTAATTTTCCAATGAAATATAATTCGACACAACGATTAATTATCGGATGAATTTTTTCAATGGTTAGCAAACGAAATACATGTTAATTAAAAATTGCAGACATATTTGTTCAAATTAATTTTGTTAATTTACAATATAGATATATATATGTATGTATATGTATGTATGACGATCTCCTCCAGCCCGTTGGCTTTCAGCCTCAAACAGTGTTTTTTTCTTCTTTTTTTTTATACACACACACACGCACACACACGAGAGTTAACAGAGTCGGAGAATTCCAATCAAGCGTGCCATTCATCGAGCACGAATACTTATATCGTTCTATCATACTCTGATTGAAATTGAAGCTCGCGCGTTTCACTTTATCCACGTGATCCAAGCCGTGTGGTATCCACTAACGAGAAGCTTGTAATCCTGTTTTTTTCTTCTTCTTCTTTTTATTTTTCTTTTTCTTTTTTTTTTTTTTTTTAAGGTTTTTTCCAACCGCGAAATTACCCGAAGCTATCGCGTCGAAATTCAGACCGACCAAGCGCATAAAATATATATTTCAATTTTCGCGAATAATTTTTGTTCGATATAATGAGT
This sequence comes from Diplazon laetatorius, assembly GCA_963662125.1. Lineage (NCBI taxonomy): Eukaryota > Metazoa > Arthropoda > Insecta > Hymenoptera > Ichneumonidae > Diplazon > Diplazon laetatorius. The sequence goes on from OY759158.1 coordinate 17,928,610, forward strand.
TTTACTTGTACCTACATTTTTCGGCAGTGTTTTTCACAAAGTTTTTTATTTGCCCCGTTGAACCTGCAGACTGTGCAATGAGAAATGCGTGGAAACATTTTTTTTTTTTTTTTTTTTTTTTTTCATTTTTGTCGGCGCTGGGGGGTTCGAATCCGGGATCCCCGGGTCGTGAACTGATCACACGAGCAAAACTCCAATGAACGGAGTGTAATCAATATAAATTATTTTCGAAGAAATCAATTCGTTCTCGGATTCTGGGAAAACTTACTGTCAACCCAGCTCGAAAAAATACATATGTCCTGTAAAATTTTCTCAGCTTTGCGACAGAAGTATTGGAAAAATTTTCAGAATTTGGGAAACGGTCGAAAAACAGCTTTTTACGTTTCAAATTCGATTTTAATTCATTTTCGAGAGTCCAAACGAAAAAAAAATTGATATTTCCATCGAAAATCTGAGACAATTTCACGTGACAAACATACTTTCAAATATATCTTTTCAACAGCGTAAGCATGAGAAAAAAATACAGAAACTCACTTTTTTTTCAAAGTTGCCCATTCCAAACGTACGAAGAAAAAGTTTCAAAATTTTAATAAGCCAATCGTCACAGCTTCTGAGAAACACTGACAAATTAATTCGATCTGACAATATTGACGTAATATCGCTTCACTGAAAATGTCAATTTTCACATTTGTTGTCATTTAGATGGAGAAAAAAGTTGCGACGGGCGACGAAGGGCCGAAGGGGAGACTTACGGGTTATTATCACGAAGGATCATGAATGCGAGGGTGGAATAGCTGGATTAATTTGGTAACGAACGATAGAGACCCTCGAACCCCCCAACACGAATCGGGGGGAGGGGGGGGGGGGAATGTGTGTTCCGGCGGGGAAGACCCCGCGGGTTCAGAAGCTCGTTACATCGAGAACCGACGAACTGTCGGAACGGCCGCTAGAGAGCGTCGCTCGTCGTCGTCGACGATGTTCATTCCGCTTTCGTTGTACGATATCGCGCGCTTCGCTCGCACGCCTCCCCCCCCCCCCCCTTCGCGAAACACCACGGGAATCGCAATTAGCATCAACTCCCTCCCCCCTCCCTTCTCGCACCCCTCAACGCCTTCATTTATCTTGTTACTTCCAATTTGCGACGAGTTCGAATACGCAGGGTGTTCACGATCGGCTTCTGTTTATATTTTATCCCACTCGCGTTATGTTTTTCAAAACCCTCAACGGTCCTGCGATGTGTAACACGAATGCAGGGGGCAGGGGTTGCTTCGATCCGCACCCTCGTCCTTCCTCCCGCCCCCTACTGCTCTCGCGTATGCGCCACCAAATTCCGTTCCAAATGTCTCCCTGCGAATTTAGATTTCGCGTTCGTTCGGCTTTGCGACTCTCGCTCGTCGAGTACAACGTAGCAAAGAGATAGAGGTTAGGTTCAACGAGAACGAATTTCGCGAGATAAAATTGCTCGATAACTTCTTTGTCGCAATCGTTTTTTTTTGTTTTATTTTTTTTCTTGACTCGCGCGTTTAGCGAGCTTGGGACTTGTTTTCTTTTTGCGGAGAAATTGGGGAAAAAGCGACGACTGACGAGGTCGTGGAAGGTTTTTTCGATGGTAGAATCGAGGTGGGCGAGGCTTTATCGACATTTTTGATAACGCCTAATTTTTTTATACACTCTTCGTTGTTTCAGAATTTTCGGCCTCTTGGAGAATCTTAATTTTTTTTTTGCTTTTTAATTTTTTTCAACATGTCGATCGGTAACCGTTGGTGACTCGTGTGTTAAGGATACGTAAAAAGCATACATATATCTGTCATCGAGCGTCAAAGGCGGAGGCTTTGGTCATGAGCGCCTGTCGAACAGCAACCAGCCTGACCGCGGTGCACGCTCGACGCTCGAGACTAGCCTAGCTCGGGGCAGCCCAACCGACGTACGCAATTATACCTGTATATATATATATTCGTATATACAGGGTGAGCCGCATTAATTGTGACAGAGCTATAACACTCGAACTATCTATCATATCCAAAAATGTTTCGGACAAAAGTTTGTGCGTTCGAGAAGGCCGTCGTACTGGACCACCCTATTTTTTTTTATCGGTGGAGGCGCTGAGGCTACGTCAAGGTCAACGCTACTTTTTGAAATGGGAACCGTGTATTTTTTTTTTTTTTTTTTGACGACATTGTTACCGATTTTGAGACGAATTCAGCAAACAACACAAAGGTCAGCGAGGTCAGTTTGAGTACTATTGTTTGAGTACTCTGTAACTCTTCATGTGCCTCACCCTGTATATATTTATATATACGTTCTAAATTCTGTCCTTTCAAAAAATTGAGCGTTCTGTAATTTTTCTTACTTTTCTGAACGACCAAAAATCCCGAAGGGTCTGAAATTCTTTTCCACCCCTTCCCCGGAACATCAAAGTTTCACAACGTACGTACGATTCCTGAAAAAAAAAACAAACAAACAAACAATAATCACGAAAGAAAATACGACAAAAAGTCGACTAATATGAAAATTGTTGGGAAAAAAGGGGCGATTAAACGTGTGTGGTATCTCGGTGTGTGGAAATGGCAGTTCCAGGGTGGGGGTGGAGGGGGGGGGGACGAGGGACCAGGCAACCGAACTGGGTGACAAGCGGCGAATGGTAAAGCGAGAGGAGAGAGACCCAAGGGCGAGAAAACGAGAGATTTGTGTGGCAGGAAACAAAACACACTCAGATAGAATGAAAAGGGTCGGGTTGGCGCACGCGCACACTTACAAACACCTACACACACACACGCGGAAGGACGTTCGGCCGTGCGCCGTGTCGCAAAGTTGTCGAGAATCTACAACCGGAAATTGCAAATGAGAAATACAATGTGTGCGGAGCGTACGCGCGTCAAACCCGAGCGCATGTGCCCGGGCCGCGAGCTTTTCCTCAGCGGCCTCGTGGAAGAGAGCTTTAACCGTGGCCCGTCACACCGGAACCGGTCACTGTGTCGTTAACAGAACTCTCTCTCCCTCTCTCTCTCTCTTTCTCTTTCTCTCTCTCCCCCTCTCTCTCGCTCTCTCTCTCACCGTTCGGAAATAAAGAGAGCCCCCCCGACGACAATATCACAGTCGTCGGGGTTCCCAGTCGGCTACGTCGGACCATTAATTTCGAAATTTTAACGTTCGCGAGAGAAACGAAGAGAAGAACGCGATGGAAGAGAAAAGCTGACAATGACGTTTCTGACGGAACCAAAAAAAAACACACACACACACACACACACGAATGGTTTGGTACTCACGATTCGTTATATCGTGCATTGCGATCTCGATTTATATGTGCATGAATATAAACGTCGATACTTCGATTATTTTCTATGGAGAATCAATTTTTTTCATAAGTCACAATCAAGAGGTTATTAATAATAATCGAAAAATTCGAATTTTCATCGAAAATATCGATTTTCTTTGTGAGATAGATTTTATTTTCATTTTTTTTTTTTTGAAATAGGAAACCATTATCCTATGGTGACATTTTAGGAAAAAACGCGAATATCTTGAAAATTTGAGAAAAAAAAATTGGAACATGATGCCCACTCGAATTTTATGAAAAAAGATCTTGAATTTTTATTAAGTATTTGGGAAAATAATTTCGTACAATTAAAAATCGTCAAAATAGCAGTCACCTCATGATTGAAAAAAAATGAAGGAGCAAGAGGAAGGGGAAGGGGGGATCTGAAAAATCTATAAAAAAATAATGAGGTCATAGGATCCGAAAGATACTGAAAAAAAAAATCATCGACCAAATCGGGGTATAGAAGAGTTTAAATCCCGTGATTTGGGACGTCCCTTCTCATATAAAAAAATGTATATATATATATATGTATATTGCGAATCGACACGCTCATCACGTACGTAAAATATTTCACGCTAGTTCGTCACCGCGCACATCGCGCCACCTACTTTTAATTCGTGTCGCATATCTCGTGTTACCGAGTGCTCACTGGATTAAAAAAAAAAAAAAAAAAAAAAAATTATCCATAACCAACCGAATTTAATTTAAACCGACTGAATTGAGGTTCCCTCCTTTTTTTTCGTTTCGTTTCGTTTTTTTTTTTTTTTTTTCGTTTCTTTTCAACTTTTCCGAATTGGTTTGGAATATTTCGTTTGTGAACGTTTCGACAATCAGTACGAATGGTAATTCGATCCGTTCTATATCTCACTCTCGTAACGTTTCAATGCTTTTACAAAACGCATGAATACCTATTTTGAAATTGAATTTCGATGACGAGCTTGAAATATTAATACCGCATAACCGGGAGTTTATTTCGTTCGATGAATTTTCCCCCCTCAATGCATTTTACTACATTTTCGAATTCGGACTAATGACGGATATTTGGGAAATTCGAAACAACAATGGGTCGTGATAATATCAACATTTTCGTATAAACTGAAAATTCACCAATAACGAACAAATGAACCAACTTTGAAAATTAATAATTTTGTTTATTCATTTATTTTGCTTTGTAAAACGTTATAAACCGATGTTCGTTTGATGTTCAGGATTTCTCACTGTTGGAAAATTCTTTTCGGAAACCACGTCATGGATATTTTATAAAATGTCATTATTGATTCTTAAAAACACAAATTATTCAAAGCAAGAGAGAGAGAGAGAGTAAAAAAATGAAAAATAACGCAAAAAATTTAATATCAAATCTCTTATTTTAATAAACATAATCACCAGTTTTCACGTCTCACGTGCCATAAAAGTCCCGCCAATTCGCACAGAGCGACAAAAACGTGATAAATCCATCGACACGTCGTTCAATCGTCTCGCCCGAAAGAACGAGAAAACCTATCTATATATATAGATCATAACTATAGTCAGACAAGATATAGAACCGACTCGGTACATCACGAATAAGGACGCGAGGACGAGACTAAAAGAGCGAGAGAGATAGCGAAAAAAAAACGAAAAAGAAGGAAAAATAAAAAAATAAAGAAAGACGAAAAAAAAGAAAAGAAAATTCCAGTAGGTTCGTAGAAAAGAGCGTATGGAGTCTAGATCGCAGGATCGCGCGGGAAAATTAACTTCGTTCGACTGGAATAAAAAAAAAAAACAACAACAAAGAAAAAAAAAGAAAAAGAAAAAAAAACAAAAATCGTATGAATGTATGGCTTGCCCGTGTACTATTGATCGGTCCTCGCTCATCCCAACAGACACACACCCACACACACACACACACACACACACACACACGTACGTACGTACTTACACACACGTTCGTGCCTCCATGTCATTCGACTATATAATCACGTTTGCATTCGAAATTACGATGTAGCTGTGCAAAGAGCCAGACCCACGGAATGAGGGTACGAATCATTTTATTCACTATATCCGTGTGCACACACACACACACACACACACACACACACATACCGATTCAATGCAAACACGTACACGTACTGTCACACGATGGTTTAACAATAATACCACCGTCATTAGCAATATTATAGTATGATCGAAGTGATAATCATATACGTTCGAACAACGAATTTACACCAAAAATCCTCTCGTAATCCTCTCGAGTCCGACATTAACACTTAAAAAAAAAAAAAAAAAAACCAAAGAAAAAAAAATAGGAGAGTTCGATAATTAACCCGATAGAAACGTGTTCGCCGACGCCCCCCCCCCCCCCCCCCTCCCCATTAGTCTTTGTTAACGTTGAAAACTTGTGAAAAGTTTGGCCGAAGAGGCAGTTAGTCAGAAGAAAAAGTTGTTTCTAATTCTCGTACGAGATTAGCGAAAAGTCGTAACCGCGTTACTACTTCACTGTAGTTTGGACTCGTGAAAGCACAACTGGTACTACATACACACATATATATAGCTGTGTAGAATGAATGTGGTACTGTTAATGAAAAAAAAAACGAAAAAAAAAAAAAACGTTGTGTATCAACGCCCAACGTTCGAAAGAGATTTGAGATGTCTTTTGTTTCTCTCTCTCACGGTTTACGTAACTTCCGGTTCAATGAGAGAGCTTGAAACAGAGTCGAACGTAAAAGTAGCAACATCGAATGATTCGAACTATCGTGTTTTTCGATAATTGTAATAATTAAACTTGGAAGTCGATTATTATGTTTATTACGAAATTATTATGTATTATTCATAATTATTATGTACATCACGTAATTATTATGTAAATTACGTAATTATCATGTATACCACGTAATTATTGTGTATATTGAGTGATCATCGTGTATATCGTTTGATATCATGTAATTTCAATTTCGATGCATCACCAGACTCGTAGAGTGTTCATAAAGGATTGCCATTGGAATCTCGATCATCGACGAATTTTCACGTAGCTGACACGAGTATCCACATGTTTCGTGCAACGACGACATAACGAACCGATGAAAATAGAAGATGAAAAAAAAAAAACAAAGAAAAAAAGTCACGTTATTAACTGGGACGTTGATGTCGACGACGAAAAAGACGCGAAGGTAATCGGCTCGTCGAACCTCTGTTTCACATTCACGCGTTTTCGAACAATTCGACTCTATCAATTTTCGATTCAACTGACTCTCGACCATCCCTCGCGACGATATATACTCGTTAACTCGCGAAATTACACGAAAGTCGATGACCAGCCGCGGCAACGACGATCGATCGAAGATTTCGCAATTTCATCGAATCGTCGAAGCGTCGAATAAAATTCGAACGTGGAAAAATAAAAAAAATCGGTTCAACGTAGCGAATGAAAAAAATTATTCATAGTCGATGTCTTAACTGTATGTGGGACTGGGCATATGTATTATATATGTATATAGATTATATATAGACTGTATAGTTGAATATAGTATAAATACTAAATTTAACTTTATAAAAATTATAAATAAATATTTATAGCATTTCTACAATATTTGTATAGAGTTCATTATGGTATAAATTTGGTATTCAACTATATGATATAGTCGTATATCTATATTAGTATAAAGTATAAATAGACTATGGCGTATTTGAAAAAAATAAAAAATACATTTTTATATTTAAAAAAACCTGTTAAAAAGTTGTGCAAATAAAACTCGATTTGATTGATTGACTCATATAGTTTATGTACATTCTATATATAATTTACACATAGATTATACATGCCCAGTCCCATATATAGTATATATATGTAATTTTTTAAAACTTTTTTCGTTTTTCATGGAAAATTCGTTTATCACTTCTGCTGCTGCGAAACTCGAGTACCTACGTGTACCCTCAACTCCACACAGATGTACCTTCATATACACGTAAAATCGCGGTTGCGACCAGAATTTATTAAAAAAAAAAAAAAAATTATATTTTTCAAAAAAAGAAAAAATCGCGCAGTAATCATTATCGAATGATTCTCTTCGCGAGACACGATGCATAATTCATATAATGCCCCGAGTTTACAAGAAATCCGATAATTGGACGTATGAAAAAGAAGAATAAGAATGATGTTACCATTGAACTGCGACGGTCGGGGCAGGAGAGGGTTGAAGGGCGGCTGGCTGGAGGGAGGGCAGCTCGAGGGGTACAATGGAGTCTCGCATCGATTTTCAATAGTTGGCTACGTAGGAGAGGCCGTTCCACTCGCGTGTGCATATATCCGGTTTGCCGAACGAGATCGGCTGATCGGCATCGCTGGATTTCGAAAGAGTAATTTTTTTTTCTTTGCTTTCTTTCGTTTTTTTCTTTCTCCCGTATTTCTCATATCTACGCTAAGACTTGAGCGGTCTCTGTACTATCGGTAAAGTCGGTGGCCCACCGATTTCGAGTGCGTTTGGGGGGGGGGGGGGGAGAGGGTGCATTGCTACCCGTGTCGAAACGATCCGTGACAGTCCCCAACGATATTCTTTTTTTTTTTAATTTTTGTTTGCTTGTTTGTATTTTTTATTTTTTATTTTTTTATTAAGAATGCACGTCACTGTGTCGTATGTGTGGGAGTGTTGGGAATGAGACGAAAACGTTGAGGGAACGATTAAAAGAGACGACCAGAGACGAACGTTCGGCCGAGCTTTGACGCAAAAGCTCGGTCGTTTTCCTCCGGGACTATTCAATCGTGACAATGGCGCAAAAATTCGAACCGACGACTTGCACATGGCTTTGTGCAAATTCCGCTTATTTTCCACATTTTCGTTTTAACATTGACAAACTGCTCGATACTTTTGCCGCACGAAAATATTTTGCAAAAATAATAATAATGATATGTGAAAAAAAGAAATGTCGCTTATTTTCCGCAAACGTTTTATTTTACAAAGAGCATTCGATGGCAATGACATCGAGGATTGTGAAAATTCGTTTGGAAATGCTTCTAGGTAAATTGAATGAATTGCGAGAATTTGCGAAATTATTGTGGAATTAATTGGTACAACTTAATTACGAATTACCGTAGGTACATAATTTTTTTCAAGTTTAAAGAATTTTTTTCTTTTCTGACATATTATTTTATTTCGTTTTTATTTGTATGTTGTTAGTGGTTGTGGGCATTTGTAGTTTTCCGAGAATGACGGGAATGTCGGTGTGGGTGTGACAGAGAGAAAAATACAAAGAGAGAGAGAGAGAGAGAGAGGCTGTGGGTCTGTGGTGACAGTAACAGTGGCGAAAAGTGTGAAGAGTCGACGAGCTCGACAAACCAGGATGAAACGTAGAAAGGCGTGTGCGACGTTATTAAGTGAAAGAACAAAATGAAAAAAAAAAAAACGAAAAAAAATAGCAGCGCACGACCGAGAACAAGCGGCAACGAGCGTCTTTGTCGGGTACGAAGCCTCGTTCCATCCGTGCCTCACAGAGCCCCACCCCGAACGCCTGCTGTGGTGGGTGACTCGTTTCGTCGCGAAACCTCAAACGTTAATATATGTGTATATATATATTAATTTTTTTCTTTCTTTCCCTTCTTTATTTTATCTCACCTTCGGCGTGAAGCTGACACAAGAATTTCAAGCATTCGGAAAACCATTTTCTACGGTTTCTTTGTTTCTCATTGTGACATTACTCATTCGATGACAAAAAAAGCAACACTTTTGACGACAATTATTCTTTTTCATCGTATCTGAAACATTCGACAATAATCTCAGGATCATATAGTCGTAATCAATTAAATCGAATAATAAAATTGAAAAAATAATTGTAATAATAAATAAGATCAAAATAATTGATTTTATTGGTTGATTGATGAATATTGATATTGATACACGTTTGCACGTGGATTTGTCTATAATTAGTCGAATATAATAAAATGTTGGTTCTTGTGAAATCATCACCGAAAGGTAGAATTATTTCAAACGTATAAATACTGTGCGACAGCACAGTGAGCGAGAAGAAGAGTGGTAATGTCGGATTTGGTGGAAGAAGTAGTAGCATCGATTTCCCAGCAGTACATCCGTGTAATCCGGGACCATCCACGATTCGACTTTTTACAACTCCGCGACTAATTTATCTTGCTAAGCTTCCCCGGGCTTCTTTCTCACCCTCGCACATGGTCCATAGCCGACCGTGCAGACATATATATATATTATATATATATATATATATATATATATATATGTACATAAATCCTGGCGGTCAACTGGTCCTGGACCGTTTCTGCCCGGTTTTCCCCGTGTCGCGCAATTTCTCGCTTCGTTCATTTCTATATCTGTATATACATATACAGGGTGTCCCACAGTGAGATATACCACCGGAATCCACGTGTAGCTTGTATTTGATTTTAGTAAACGAATTTTCGTTTGTAGTTCGAAGAAATATGGTTTTTAAATTAAAAAAAAAAAATTCTGGCACCCGACTTAGAAAAAAACATTTTTTTTGCATCAATCTTCAAGATTTTGGTGTGTCATTGGGTGTAGTGAAACATTTTTCATTAACAACTCTGATAAACTTGAAAAACTTGATAAACTCAAAAAAGTCAACAACTTTCTTTTCAATGAAAATCATCGAAAACTGACGGAAAAAAAGAAATGGTCAACTTTGTATTTTTAAAAATGTAAAACAAAAAATATTCCTATTTTTATTGACCTTGATACCATGTAGGTATCGCACTTAATTCCCATCTCCGGAATTTTACGTCGACCGAAAAAATTAACTGCAACAAAACTGCAAAAAAAAAGAAAAAACACAATTTTTACAATCAAAGTCAGAATCGAATTCGTGAAAGCGGAACCTCTGAATACAGTCCGATTGGGCTCAAATTTCGGTAGATGTCTCCCGATAGCATCTACTTTGACTCCAAAAACTGCCAGAACAATCTAAAACCTTTGTCGTTATTCGACACACCCTAATATACACATATATACACCGATGTTCTCCTAGCTCTTGAATTCCAGAGCCTGGAACGTTCGGCGGTCGGCATTAAATCCGAAGCGGAAGCTACGAGAGAAACGTGAAAGAGGGTCGGGGGTGGGGGACGGGACGAGGGTGAGGAGAGGGCGAGCGAGAGCAGCCAGAGCATTAACTTGCTGAGCTCCGGATGCCCGTGCTAGTAGTTAAGGTCGTCCGGTAGTCAGACGTACGTACTCGTCGCCCCACGGTGAGCACAAACCTGTGTGGCCGTTCCGTACGCTGTTAATTCGCCTTCAACTACCCCCACCCACTTCCCCCCTCTTCCTCCACCTGCTATTCCAAAAACGTTTCTTCGCCCTATTTTTTTCTTTGTTTTTTTCAATCACACCGTGTGTATATAAGCCACGAGGACACGAAAGCCCAAAAGCCCTCGAGCGAGAGGTGGAAAATTTTCTCGTACAGCCAGCGGCGGCTCGTCGATTCGACTATCGGCGAGGCGGCCTCTGACGTTCCCGGATAGTGATGATGGATGATACAGATCCTCGGCGAAAACACCAACACCGATTATACAGCCGCTCGTAACCGTTGTATACGGAAAAAAAAAACAAAAAAATAATAAAAAAACCAAAAACAGACCCTCGGCTCATCCATTTAAGCCGCATATGCAGCTTCAATATGCGATCCATACATCAAACTTAAGATATTAAAATAAAATGAATTAATCCATCATTTTTCTTCGATCGCGTTAATGGTACGGATCATGTTGAAGTTGTTTTTTTTTTTTTCTAAACGTTTATAAATTTGGTCTTGTGTGAACATAACAAAAAAAAAACGAAATACTGATGAAAGATCGAAAGTAACGAAATTATGGGATACATTTTCGTGTTGCAGCTCAAAAAATTATTTTTTATAAATATGGGAAATAAAAAAAAAACCACGAGGTAGTTGAAGAACCAATGAAATGTATTTCACCAAATGGTGATTGTGATATCACCCCCTCAGGCTGGAAAATAAAAATTGAATAAAATGATGTCTTGACGAATATCATCAATAACGTTATAATGAAATAATAATTTGTCTCTTTAATTTTTTCTTCCTTTGTTCGTTTTTTAAAATTATTTCTATATTTTTTCAATGATTATTAAACAATAAAACGATCTCTCAGTGAACATTGCAGACGTATTCCTAATTAAAAAAAAAAACAGTCACCTAATTTATTTTTTTTTCTTTGGTTTCGATATGTTTTTTCGAGATGCTTTTCCGCGAAATAAATAATGGGTGGGAAAAAAAAAACTGGTACCGAGAATCGTTCGTGATGGTGGTCGGGTGGGTGTGGGATAAAATATGTGAAAGCGGCGGAAACGCGTGAAGAAGCGAGGAGTCTGGATGAGGAACGCTCTGAGTACACATTTGCCCGGAGGCCGGAGATCTCGTCTGAGTGGCCCTCGCCAGTTATCTTCCGGAGACAACAGCTTTGCATAACGATTATTACTTTCTGCGTCGGGCGTCGCGCGTCGTCGTCGTGTCGGGGCTCAGCGTTCACCACGCTCGAGCATCTCTATTCACGTGGATTTTATCTCGCGCCCGACTATCCGGCTATCACCATCACTGCCCGGTGAAATCGTGTCAAGACGAAATCGCTAACCAAGCGTGCTTCGCGTCTACCGAAAAAAAAAACCAAACGTTTGTCAAAATCTCATTATCCAATCGACGATTTACCGGACATTCGATTGAAAATCAAAAAATGGTTGAAATTAATGATTATATTTCATTCATTGTACAGAATGAAATATTTTTCATGAGACAACATTTTCGATGAATATTTTGTGAACCAACGATGCATTTTTTAATCTAAGAATTTTTCTTGGTAGGAAATTTTCATTATGCGAAATGATTTTTTAAACCTACGTTCAGAGGGCACCCGCGAAGGCAACCCGACCTTCCAACATTATCAAATTCAAAGAGGTGGAGCTTGGGTGTACCGTATGTATGTATATATATTGGGGTTGTGTTGAAAAATGGTAAAGTTTTTCGATTCTTTTGGCAGTTACTACATTTGAAGTGGATACTGTCAGGAGATATCTCTCAATATTTGAGCCCAATCGGACTGTATTTAGAGGTTCCGCTTTCACGAATCCGATTTTGCCTTCGATTAACATGCAAAAAAAATTTTTTTTTTTCAGGTAAACGAAAATTTTCGGTCATGAAAAGCATATGCAATACATGATATCAAGACTACTTGAAGTAGAAATATTTTTTGTTACAATTTAAAAAAAAGTCAACCATTTTTTTTGTAATTTTTCAATGATTTTTGTTAAAAAGAAATTTCTCAATCTTTCATTTCAAATTGTAAAACAAAAAATATTTCCATTGCAATTGACCTTAATACTACGTATTGCACTCACTTTGCAGTCCCAGAATTTTCCGTTTACCCGAAAAATTAATTGCGAATGAAAAAAAAGAAAAAAATTTACATATCGATCAAAGGCAAAATCGAATTTGTGAAAGCGGAACCTCTAAACGTCATCCGATCGGGTTCAAATTTTCACAGATGTCTCCCAATAGCATCGACTTCAAATGTAGAAACTGCCATGAGAATCGAAAAACTTTGTCTTTTTACAACACACCCTCAATGAATATATGTATATTCGTCGTAGGCGAAGCCGACGTCGTGAGCATGATATTATTCTTATCGGGCCCGAGGCTTTATTTGCAAACGAATTCCACGAGCTGCTCGGTGAGCTTGCGGTAAACGTCGCATGTTACATTTTCCACCGGTGTTTTGCAGCCGAAACGCACACACTTACACACACTTACACACATTTACGCGTATAACGACGATGGCTCCAGTCAGAGATACACGAAAGATAGTTACACACAAGGCGAGCGAACCGTGTGCTTCGTCTATGCTCCGCCGTTGTCGGATTCGTTGCGTCGCAATTCTGGCTGGCACGTTATGTGAGGCAGCGAAATCATAACGCCCGCGCATTTTGACCCGAGTAACGCGAAACCCGAAGCTAAATACGAGTGGGAAGCGCGCGAGCCGGGCGGGGGTGGAGAGTGAGGGGGATGAAAACCGCGGGCGAGAGAGTAAGTAATAATGCAAATATATTCGTGCGATTGCTCGTGCTTCTGCCGTTGGCTTCTTGGTGTCTCGGATTTCCAACATTAGGTGCAAGAATATACCATCTGCAAATTGAAATACTTTTCGTTCGACGTTTCCGTCGGTTTGGGCTTTTCGAGGAAGAGATTTACGGAGCAATCTTCAGATAGTCCGGAATTGGGGGTGTTGATGGGTGGGACTGGGTCCTGGAAAATATAATTATAAGCTATTTATGGGGTCGATAATTTTTTTTTTTTTTCGCTGAAAAATATTGATTTTTTTTTCGTCATTCTTCAAGATTTGGGTGTGAAAACGGTTGTAGTGAACGAGTTTTCGGTTGTAGTGAAACCGAAAACAAATTATAGGACTTTGAAAAATTTTTCAAAGTCCCAAAATTTGAAAAAAATGCGATGATAAAACGAAAAAAAAATTTCGGTGATAAAAATAATTTTTTTTTCGTCGTTCTTCAAGATTTGGGTGTGAAAACGTTTGTAGTGAACGAGTTTTCAGTTGTAGTGAAACCCAAAAAAAGTTATGGGACTTTGAACGATTCTTATGGCCCAAAATTGAAAAAAATGGAATCCAACGGTTGGATCACACTCTGATACGTTTGTAGTGGAATCCAACGGTCGATTCACACAGAGATACGTATGCTGATTGTAGTAACCGAGATTTAGTTTGCAGTTCCAATAAAAATGGTTTTTCGATGAAAAATAAAGAAAAAAAAAAAAAATTGGGTACAAAATCGATTTTTTCCGTCATTCTTCAAGATTTATCGCAGATTAAGACGTTCTCGTGAATCGTCCGATGTCTCATGGTCACCACGTGACCCATCGATCGTGCTCAAACGAGTTTAAGAACAATTTTTCATTTATTCTCGCGCGTTATACGTGCAATATGCCTCGTGTCCAATCGGAGCACGAACAAAAACGATGGATGATACGGGATTATCTTTTTTTTTTTGTTATTTTCTTTTTTCGGCCGTTCGTGGCTCGCTTTATCCGTACCCTCGAGTCCCCGATATCTTCGCGTTCGTGTCTGGCGGACCACCGTGTAATCGTTTTCTCGTCATCGGCCATATCGATGCATTACATTCCGTCACGTAACGATAAAACAATTTTCACAAACCGACGATACACGGATTGATGACTCGTTCAACGTGACTCAGAAAGTCTCGTTGGGAACGAGGATATCGAATTTTCTTCTTTTTTTTTCGTAAATCACACGAGTTACATACTTCTCAACGTAACATATACGTTGAGTTCGAATCGTAACTCGTGCAGCTATTTATTTTATTATTTTATAATTTTACCAAACACAAAAAAAAAAAAAAGATTTAGCTTTAGAAACTTTTAATATAAAGTATAAAGAACTCCAGGCAATTGCGAGAACTATTGGAAAAGTCACTCAGAACTATTGGGGAGATGAATTCTCTTTTTTCAAATCCATATTTGACTCGACTGACTTTTTTTTTATTTTCGTATTTAACAACTTAAAAAATCGCAAAAAAATGCAATGCTGGAAACTTTACATCTAAAGTATAAATAACTCCAGGCAATTGCAAGAACTATCGAAAAAGTCACTCAGAACTATTGGGGAGATGCATTTTCTTTTTTTAAATCCATATTTGACTCGACTAATTTTTCATTATTCTCATATTTCACAACTTTAAAAATCGCCAAAAAAATATTCAACGCTAGAAACTCGTCACCCAAAGGATCAAGAACTCTAGACAATACCAATAACTATCGTGAAAACTCACTCATAACTATTCGTACGACGAATTTAATTTTTTTCTCGGCCGACATCAGACTCGACCGATTATTTTTCCTAGTCCTCGTATTTCACGACTCAAAAAATAAAAATCTTCGAAAAAAAAAAAAACGATTCAACGCTGGAAACTCGTCACACGAAGTATCAGGAACTCCAGGCTCCGAGCATTACCGCACTCGATCCATTTTCGTTCGACGATAGGTCACGCTCCGTCGACCATATTTTTTTGTTGTTTTTTTTTTTTTTTCAAATTTTTTTATCACGTCTTCTTTCACTCGCATTATTTATTCCGCCGTTAATGAACGAAGCTTCGTCGATCACGTACGCGAGAGATTGTCCGAGAGTGTGGACCAGCGAGATGTTTGGTGGGGCGAGAGGAAGTGTCGGACGAAACGTGGAGAGACCCAGAAGAGACCGATAGAGCACGACGTTGCTCTACACGAACGTACGTAACCGCGTGCTCGACGTTCCAAACTCACGATAAATCAAACGTTCGACGCTTCGGTGAATTTTTTCGTAACGTTTCACTCTCGACCTTCCCCCCGAGGGTCTCTGCTTTTATTTTTTTATTGATTTTTTTTTTTTTTATTATTTCTTATTTTTTTCAAATTTTTGTTTCTTCGTTTTTTTTTTTTTTATCGGGACCCGGTTCTGGTGGCAGCAGCCTACCTGACGAGGCCCAACCACGTCACGTACCAGCAGCAGCAGCAGCAGCAGCAAGCTGACCAGCGACCGAGACAGATCCGGCAACACGACGGACATAACAAATATTACACGCACGTACACTCGGCAATAGCAATGGAAAGCCAATTCCGGCGAAACTGACGAGAAAAATTCGTCTTCCGCACGAAAAAATTCTCGTTTCGATGCTGAAAATTCTTTTTTTTTTTTTTTCTAAAAAAGAAATGAATAAATGTGGAACAACGAAATATTCTATCAGCTGCAAAGAATGGTTTTTTTTTTTTCATCGTTCCTTCAACGTCGAATGAATAGAATGGAAAATAATAATAGTAATAATAATAATAATGACAAATACGATATTTCTATTATAATGTCGACTCTGTGTGTGTGTTTGTGTGTAAGTTACGATCGATGGTGTTGCATATTGAGCGAAGAGGACTTGCAGGCAATAAATCCAAACTTGCCAAAAATATTTGCATCATTTGAAAAAAAATAAAGTGACAATTATCTGTCCCATAAATTATTGCAAATTATTCGTGATTGTGGCGAGAAAATATTTCCACATGATATAATTAATCTGAAAAACAATAAAAAATCGTTCATTGTACTTTGTTCTATGGACTCTCAATTTCGATCAACCAAAGTACGGTCAATGCAAATAATTTCTAATATAAAATTGAAAAAGTCATATATTTGATATCCGGACTCCCAATACTTGAACACAAAAACATATTAATAATTCAGCTAACAAGAACTTCCTTCAATCAAAGTTTCGTAAAAAATACGAAATTAAAAACGCCCGAAAACAAATCAAAATAATTATTCGTGATAATCGATGAATCGTTCATGAACACATTTTTCGTTGGCATTTTTTATGACCGATGATCTGTGGATTTCCGGTGGACGGTCTTTGGCCAGACGAGCTAAAGATCCAGGGCGAAGAGTTGAAGCTTCCCATGGCAACGTTGGAATTTCGATTTCGCATGTCGGTTTAAAGTTTAATTTTGGGGTCAGGGTGGGCGGGTGGGGGGGGGGGGTAGAGGGTGAAGGGGCAAAGCTCGACGCGACATCCAGAGTGGATAGGGGTGGCAAATGTGGTAACGGCGCGGCAGAAGGGAATAGTCGCGGCAGTAGCAGCAGCAACGACGACGACGCCACTGAAGATTCTCGTGACTCGGAAGTGCCCCGGCTCGCCCCCTCCCCCCCCCCCCCCCTCCCCCGCAGTGCTATGTGAACCGCTTAACCGTGTGGCTCCGGAGTCGACGAACGACGCCATTCCCACGAGACATGAAAGTTTAAAGAGGACGGGCGAGAAGATACAGTAGAGGGGCGAATGAGACTGAAGGTACATCCACCCTCGGCAATACTTATAGACAGTTGTCTGTTGCGAACAGCCGTTTCCACTAGTTTCCATTTCGAATCGTTTTTGTTTTTTCACCAAAAAAAATAGAAGAACGCATAAAAGCTGCAAGTTAAAACGGGTTGGGTTGGAAATTCGGTAGGAACAATGTTCGGAGAGGCCTAAATTCGAAACTCGAAATGTTTGGAAGGGTCAAGATTCGAAATACTTATATGTATAGCTGCGTACCTCGTTCGCCGGACGAGAGACTACAACGCCCGACTTTCGAGCTTTCCCACGCGTTGACTATCGATGTTAGACGAATGCCGCCGGGGACTTTTTTGTCGGAAATTTAATTCTCTACAATATTGTTCGTATGAACTTTTGGTCTATACAGCGTTGTTTAGCGAGCATTTGGATAGGAAGATAAAAATGTATCGAGTTTTTTCAATTTTTTTCTCCTGATGGGACAATAATGAAATTCAATGCAAAATGACTAATGCAAAAATTATAAATGAAACGTCCGCAACTGTGGGAATGAATGACAGTGGCGCGCCTGCGCGTTGCACGATTCCAGACAGAGGGAATAATAAATATCGTAGATCACACCAACACGCACACACAGACGTGCAGCTATTCTCGTCGATGCACAAAGCAGAGAAAACGACAATGCAAGAGGGTTATTGATTGATCAACGTGCATTACCCGTTGAACTCATCGGAATCACCGGCAATGCAGCACTTTTGTATTCGGTGGAAGAAAAAGAAAAAAAAACAGCCAGATGAGAATATGCACGAAGGGGTTGTGGGGGGGAGGGGGGATAGGCTCTTTCGTTTTTTCTTTTCTTTCGTTCATTCGTTTCGTACGAATGACTGGTGCACGGATTCCCGTTATTCGATAATAATTCGCGTTGACTATCGCACGTTTTTTTTTTCACGTTCGTTCGATCAAATTTCTCACTCGCGGCCATTTGTAACCCTCGGACGATTTCTCATCGACCGTAAACCAATATAGTTCATTAAACAATAACGACGTCCTCATAATCGTCTCTCTCTCTCTCTCGATTTTTCGACTCAATTCGACTCAGCTTTTCCTTCAATTTTCTTCATACACTCGGCAAGCACTGAGTTATCGATTGTACACGTTCCAGTCGAGCTTTTGCCACCTCTTTCGAATAATTCCTCAAGAAACTTTGTGTTCGACAATTTTTTTTTTTTTTTTAATATCCTTCGAGTGTTTGACAATCTCGTAAATAACCGTGGAGTGAATGACGTGGCCGTTCACGAGGCGCGTGTATATGTCTATATATCTCTCTATATATATATATGTATATATACCCCATTCCATTGGCAATCTCGCTGAGAGCATGAAATTCCATATTGCGTGTGACGGTATTTTTCATACTTCAACGTTCGTCCGTGAGTGTCTTCGTGGATAGGTGAAACAAGAGTTTCGTGATACATATACCTTAGGGTGGTCCTTGTACGAGACTCGGATGAATTTTCATCAAGACGCCCATCGGATAGGCTGCAAATACAATTTAAAAAATATTCCCAAAGTTCCATCGATCTGTCTCAATATTAACACGTGCCGTCGGAATTTTAATTTTTCGCGATTGAATAACATTTCATGTTTTTCAATTTTCAAACCGCCGTATTGGTTCCTTCATTTCATTTTTGGGGTTTGATATTTTTTTTAAGTACGCATATTTCTGATTAAGTAGGCTTGTCGAATAAATTTGTTTTTCTATTGATATTTCAGCTACAACGAATTAACTAAAACTCGATAAATTTATTAATTCGTTCGAAAATTTTCCGAGTGGGTTAGAGGGGGGGATGGTGGGTCCCTATTAAGATTCGTCCCATGCAACGACCATCCCGAAACGCATCAACGCATCAAGACGAAACTCCGACTCGTCGCATTGCCAATTTTCATCGACAGCAAAGTTATAATCACAATATATATTATCAACAACAATGCAATACGTTGTCTCGAGTTTACAATATACAGTGGTTATTACCGAGTGCGGAATGTTCGGTGTATTGTCGTCAAGTTGTTAGACATCTACTCAGACTCCCGGAGCCATGTTAATTTCTCGGCGCCAAACGTACAATCAAAGTTTCCGGAGATTAATCGGTCCGAGGCTCCGTGGAATCGGACTTTGACGACGCGATCAAAGTTTTCGGGGGGGGGGGGGGGGGATGGCGATCAAGACTCGAGACAAGACCGATAAAATTCAAGTGTTTCGTACGAATCGTCGGTTCTGAGAAAAGTGGTAATCTCGAACAAATGTATTATATTGCGAAAACGTTTTCGCAATCGTGCGAAAAACAAGGACCAACGAATTGGCAATAGTTGGGGGGAGGGGTAATGGGGTGAGAGGCGAAATCAAACGATTTATCGCTTAATAATGTCAGAAGAGGGCGAGGCTCTCTGTAGGAGGAAATGGTTAAACCGGGTGGCCATTAAGTGAGGGAAGAGCGAGAAGGGGGGGGGGGGGGTATCAAATGAAAATATACAACCGACCTTCTGTGGATTAGAAGTAGCGAGAGAGTCTCGACGTTACGTCGTGTGACACCGTCGGGTCTGTTGAATTCACTTCCGGTGAGGCTGCGGTCAGATGGCTCCATTCTTCGTCGTTCCACCAACTCAGACTGACGGTACGAACGGTAGTTCTGTCTTTCTCTATTTTTCTCTCTCTCTCTCTCTCTCTCTCTCTCTCTCTCTCTCTCGTCCTTCGCCGTGTCTTGGGGGATCGTCGAAGCTTTCTTCAGACCTTTCCTATATCAAGGTCTTGGTTCGCCGTATGCTCGACCAGCCTCTGCAATTCATGAGACGTTTTTTTTTCTCAAGCACAGTTGGATGGTAAGTCGTAAAAAAAAAAAAACAATTGAGGCCTTATACACGCGATTTCGACAATTTTCGACTGTTAAAAAATTTCACTGTTAAAAAAAAAGTTGACACAACATTTTTTTCTACAGATTATTTATGCACAATGCACATGTTAGTTAAGCACATTAAAAAAAAAAATCAGAAGTACATAATTATACATCATATTATATCTCCGCCATCTGTTAATATTTCTGATTGGTTTTTTTCACACATTCTTAACCATGTGGATGAATGATCCGTGAAAAAAAAATTTTGTTAATATGTGCTTAATTTTTTTTTTAACGGCGTCTAGAAAAGTACCTTCGAAAATCGGTGAAATCGCGTATGCAAGACCTCAAAAAAAAAAAAAAAGAATAAAAAAAAAAAATTAAGCTCACGGCTTTGCTTTCCACATTTTTTTTCTTATTCTTCTCGATATCACGGTTCTTCTTGAACAGCGAACCGTTATTTAATGTTGACCGTTTTATTGGGGCGGCAATTGTATACCAACGAGACTGGCGAATGGGGTGAAAAGAAATGAAGAAAAGAAAAAAACCAATGGTTGGTCGCGGAAAAAAGTGGCGAAGGAAAAGGGGGGAAGGGGGTTGAGCAGTCGAGAGAATGGCAAAAGTTTTCTTGAATTCGTGAGGGTCGCTCTGGTGTACCTAATTGAAAGTTTATTCTCGGATCTCGACTTTCATTTGGCCGAGGGTGCGAGACCTGGTGCGCGCCCGCGCGCAAGGGCGTCCTCGTGAATTATACGACCTTGGGAATTTTGTCTTTCGTGGATCCGCGGTGGCCGCCCTGGTCCACGGTGGCTTCGCGTCGATGACGATAATTTTCCAGGGGGGGGGGTCCAGGGATTTCGAATAAAATCCGGAGTTTCAACGGGGGATGAAGCGAGACAGCTGTGCGAGGGATCTGGAAGGTGCCCCAGAAGGTTGCGACAATTACGCGGCTCGAGTCCTTCGGCCGAAGTGGATGAGACACCTGGGAACTATCGAGATTATAATTGGAGATTATTCTACGGATAACTTGATGTACATGTGCCACTGGGATATTCCGTCGTGGAATCTTAACTTGTTTACTCGACATTCTCGGCCCATATTGGATATATGTATATACACGAATGTATGAATATTTTTAATATTTATAATATATAAATCCATATATTCCAAAGTAAAAAAAAAATATATATATATATAAACCGCACATGGAATTGGGCATACAAAGACTTTATATATGTAGACTATATATATATAAGTATATGGAATTATTTATATTTTTTAAATATTTTTTATTAGAATATAAATAATTTAAATAATTATTTTTATTTTCTAATATTTACCAGAATTATAGACACTATAGAGTTTATATAGAATATAAATGAACTATCCAATATATGTATACGAACTATACATCGGATTAGGGATCTATACATAGATATAGACTAATAATAATAACAATTTTTATAATCATTCATATTCTACTATTTATTGAAACTATAGATAATACAGAGTTTATACAGAATATACAGAATATTTGAAATCTATTTTTCAATAGATTCCAATATTTACAATCTACACAATAACAATCTATTATTCAGTCGTTAAAATAATTTCAAATGCATTATCATTGAATTCACGAGAATCCCAATTTCCGGAGGAGAAAAATTGTTACCAACGATTTCGAAGCTTTTCAACTCTCAAATCGTTTGTTCGACGACGCAGATACACGTGTACGATGAGCCAACTGGATGGTGCGCACGTGAAGAAAACGATACGACTGCACGAGCAATTTTCCCCCAGTGGATGCAGTCGATTTCTCGAGCGTTGAGTGTCAGTGACAAAAAAAAAAAAAAAAAACAGTATCCGGGACAAGTGGGACGCAAGAACGTGAGAATGTCGTTCACAGCCAACCCCCCCTGGCTCGGTTCTGTATCAACCATCGTGTAATCCTTTTCTCAACTTAAAGGGAATAGATTCGTATATCATTCCCATACTACATATACAGTCCATCTATCCCAAATCCAACATATAGTTCATACATAGCCTATATACATTTTTTTTTTCACTTGAAAATCTTTCACGACGTATTGAAAAGTAAAGAAAAAAAAATTAGATCGATGGAATACATGGTTGTGTCCTCCGATTGTCGAACGATGAAAAATCCGTAAAAAAAAAAAAAAAAAAAAAAAAACGTCACGGAGATAAATCCGAGTTAAAGCGAAGCAGCACAAAATGGAATTGCGACGATAGCTTTACGTTGACGAAAATGCTCTTGCGGTCGGAATTAAAAGCTCGTGGGGAAACGACGTTGTCACAATTGCGGTAAATGATTTTTTCATTTTTTTCCATCTCTCTCCCATTTCGTGAAAAAAAAATGAAAAAAAAAAAAAAAAAAGAAAATCGTATATATGTTTGCAACGAGGCGTCGAGGAGTTATGCAAACATGCAGCATCATTGTGACCTTCGTCAGCGTTACACGAATAGCACGAGCACACGCACACACACCAGCACCAGCATCGGAGACAGTTTTCCATCCGAGCGTGGCAACCCCTTTCACCGTCCGTCGTTCGCCCTCTTCCGACGCTCCGGCAACCCGTACGTGTCTCTCCGAGAGCGAACCGTCGCCGACCCACGCTACATTGAACAATTACTTGGTGATTTGTGCACGTCTGTCCGACCGGAAATGAGAAAACCCAGGTATGATCGGGGGACAGCTTCTTCCCCCCCCCCCCCCATCAATAATAAATGCTTTCGAACGGGCCAAGTCGTTCGACGTTCGGGGGAGAAACCATTTTTTTTTTTTTTTTTTTTTTTTTTTTTTTTTTTTTTTTCGTTTGTTCGTTCAAACTTGGTTGAAAGTGTTTTCGAAAGAATCGTTAAAATTGTAAATTTTTTTTCAAATAGCTTTGTCTATGAGAAAGGAAAAAAATGAAAGAAAGGAAATTGGGAAAAAAATCAGAAGAGATATTTGGAATTTTGGACGTAACTTTGTGAGAATGATTTTTGAAAAATTATAGTAATTATCTTGTCGCCTCGACGTCGCTGTTATTTTTTTTTTGGATATATGTCGAAACAATAGTATTTCATTTGATCAAAGTGGAATCGAGATTTTATCGGAGACATGAGAATATTGAGTGTCAACCCTTGGCTGGCGCACTGGGGTCCAAATGACCCCCCCCCCCCAAAAAAAAAACAACCCTAATTCAATTCAATTTCGAGAGTATACAGTTCAATGTTTAGACAAAAATAATGAAATATGTAAATGTTTCGAATTTTTTTTTTTTGCGAAAATCGTCAATTCAGCCTTTTTCTTCAATTTCAAATTAAAAAAAAAATGTTTTCAAAGTAAATAATGAATTTAAAAACAAATAATCTATGGCACCCCTTAAAGAAAATATATCAAAGAATATATATATGAAAATTGTTCCAAGTAAAATTACCCTGCCGCCTCGACGTCACCGTTGTTTTTTCTTATTTCCTGTTTTTTTTCTTCATATTTTCATTGCGACAAAATCGTCGAACATCGTGAATAATTTATTCGACGGGGCGAATAGATGGCGAAGAAAATTTGTACATATCGATACTGGTTCGCACGACATGCGGATTTGAGCGTGAAGCTTATCAATTGGCCGGAAGGGCTGACGGTGGGCGGGGGTGGGAGCAGGAGGAGAGGGGAACGTTGCGAATGTTGCCCTCTAAGTTTACTGCCGACCGACAGTAGCAAATCGAACAATGAACTCACACGATCCACGGAGGTTCGAGCTGAGAGGGAAATGAGACTCGTTTCGAACTACACACACACACACACACACACACACACACACGCAACTCACAGGGATGGGTACGACTGTGCAACGTGGAACGGGGAGCATTGGTGTTCTCTCGGTACCGAACCATTGTCTTCACAACCATTGATAGCTATATGCCACATAAGAGTGAACAATCTGCCGGTACAATACCCATACATTTATTTCGTTCTTCCATTGAAAACACACGCACGCACGTATCCATACACGGGGCTACCTTGTTACGTACTCTAGCTATACTTTTTTTGTTTTTTTGTAATTTTTTTTTTTTTTTTTTTTTACAAAGATTTTCTGTACCCGACGTGGAAATTCCACACGGCGAGCACGGGAATTAAAACAGAATTTAATCCAATTTTCCGTTCTCTCGAGTGCACGCGGAACGTGAGAGAGAGAGAGAGAGAGAGAGAGAGAGAGAGAGAGAGAGAGAGAGAGAGAGAGAGAGAAAGAGAGAGACGAAACGATGATGAGAGAGAGATGGAAATAATGCGAAGAAATAAAAATTTGAAAAAAAATAAATAAAGAAAGATAAAAGCACGACCGAGTGACGGAAAATGATTATAATAATTTCCGAAAGTCGCTTATATATATATGTACATATAGGTATATATGTATATATATATATAAGGGTGGAGGTTCAGCGTTTTTCCCGAAAAACTTTCACGTAATGATAATTCGGAATAAAAACACATGCCGGACCCTTTTTCAACACGTGATGCGCATTAAATATAATACGTAATGGTCCACGAATCTCGGCGAAAAATGTTTCGCAATTACATGGGTTCCAAAAGATCCATTATACATATATATATATATATATATATATATATATATATATATATATATATATATATATATATATATATATATATATATACATATGTTGTTTCGTTTAATTTTTTCATTTCCATCTCGCCAGATGTTGTGGGGACACGTGTGTGTGTGTGTGTGTGTGTGTGTTTTGAGTCGTACGAGGGTGATAAAATTGTCGATGGTGGATTAAAATGGGTATCGAGTTTATTCGGTGATCTTCGCCGCAAACACCGACACAAAGCTTATGCACCTAGACGGGGGTGGGGGGTGGCTAGTCCGGATCGCAAAACACCGCTCGAGAAAATCTCGGTGTGTTTCCGGTGGGCGATGTATACCGCATGGGGGGGGGGGGGGCGAAAGTTTTAAAGGGATTTAAAATTCCGCTGACGGCGTTGCACTCACCGGATAAAGTACGTGTGAGTGTTTGTGCGTTTGTGTGTGTGTGTGTGCACGTTGATATATATATATTTTATCCCATGTATAAACGTACATACATGTGAAAACGGATCTCTCACGAGCTTTCGAATTCGTTCGCAATGGGCCAGTATAGGCTAGCTCCTGACTAGTTTATTTCGCTGCAATCCAGCTAGCGCTATATATGTATAAGTATAAATATATATGCTAGGGTGTGTTGAAAAAAATTATAAATATTCTCCGATTGGGCTGAAATTTGGACAGAAGTCGCCTGATCATTAATCGGCGTTCATTCAAGAAAAATGTATTTCAAATACTTTTCGAACCAAATGATCATGGATTTTGCTAGATTTATCAAATATTTGAATCAATTGTAAAATAATAATTTACGTAAATTGGTCATGATTATCACGTAAATGTAAAAATATTTATTGATAGTATATTTATTAATAATAATAAATAAAATAAATAAAAATAAAAATAATATTTATTGAAAAGTATTTGAAATACATTTTTATTGAATAAAAATTCCCATCCCTGCGCCTGATAGTATCTACTTCGAATGTAGAAACTGCCAGAAGAATCGAAAAAAAACCTTTACCATTTTTCAACACACCCTGATAAATATATGTATTTTATATATACATATATTTATATATAGGTCATTGGAGGCAGTACCACCGCGCGATATCTGCTCAATCAATGAGGGTTGGCAGACTGTTACGGGGGTTATGAAATACGGTGGCTACGGACGTGGTCGTTTTATATAACCATATTTATATATACATATACATATATATATATATATATATATATATATGTATAGCCACTATCGCGGTCCGTCGTACCACACACACACACACACACACCTCGAGTTTCAATCCTCGCGTTTCTATCCGCATGTTCGGCCTTAAGTCCAAAAAATCCATGTATACCGAATAAATACTTTGCGAAACAAGTCGTGCGCGACCGGTTTTTCACTACCCGACAATTTTTCCATCGGGCTCTGCAATCTCCACTCTCGTCCATTGCCAGAAATAAATTTTCCATGCGTCCCACGACGAAATATTCCACAAAAATTCATTCCAACTTTACGTACGACATTGTTCGAAACGTTAATTCCGATAAAAAATTGTCGCTTTTGTCGTATTAAAAATGACGATGGATAAAAAATTGTATAAAAATGGTTGGATAATTTTTTATACGATCATTTTTATTTTTTTTTTTGGTTTTCAGTGTAATTTCTTCATTGTCATTTACCGACAGTCCAGAGATCAAAACGTGAGAAAATGTGATATCACATTGTAATCCGAGAGTGCAGAAGCAATGATATTCAAATTTTCAACTCTCGATAAAG
Organism: Diplazon laetatorius; assembly: GCA_963662125.1. Classification (NCBI taxonomy): domain Eukaryota; kingdom Metazoa; phylum Arthropoda; class Insecta; order Hymenoptera; family Ichneumonidae; genus Diplazon; species Diplazon laetatorius. The sequence goes on from OY759158.1 coordinate 17,955,045, forward strand.
TGCTTGATTAAAAAATGCACCTTGCCCCTCTCCCTTCACCCTCTCCAACCCGTTGCATCCGCACGGTTCGGGCAAAAACCGAGTTCTGAAAACCCACGGAATATATATATATATATATTTACATTCGAGGTAAATTCGAAAATTAGATGTTACCACACAAAAGTTTTGCGAATTCGCGTGTTACGCGGTAACTCTCGGGGCCCGAGGGTTATACATACATTTTTTTTCTCTTTCCGCCTTTCTTTTTTTTTTTTTTTTTTTTTTCATTCTCGCGTTTTATCTTTAATTTTCACAGGAATCCAGTGGGCGAAGGGCGCGCGCGAGAGAAATGCCGTGAAAACTGGAGTTTTAGGGGATGGTCGAGGGGGTTGAGGGGGGGGGGGGGCGGGGAGGGACGAAGAGTTTCGTGGGACGGTGCTCGGAGATGGAAAAGTAACGAGTGTTCGCTACCCCGCCGGATACTCGTTTGCTCCCTTGCCAATTGAAAAGAGAAAACGAAACTGTGAGAGAGAGAAAGAGAGAGAGAGAAAGAAATAAAGAAGAAAAAAATACGTAACTCTGTAGGTACAAGTTGCACGCGATCCGTGCGACATTAAACCAAGCACCCAGGACCCGTGAGAGGGCGCCACGGTCGAGTGGTTACCGCGAACTCGGGTCCACACCGCTAATGAATATCTTCGGAGCTTTGTAATCTTGAGAAACGCAATTACGCCGAACCATTTTGTGTGTTTCGCGCTGCTCCACCATGGAAAGATTCAGCCTCGGAAACGTGAAAAGGAATAAAAATGAAGTAAAAGAAGAAGAAGAAAAAAAAAACGAAACAAACAAATTGGACAAACGAGCTGCTGGTCTTTTGCCGAAGTAAAATTGTGCACTTCGGGAGGTCAAGCTCTTCTCTCTCGCTTTTCCACAACGTTCGAGAAAGTTTTTTCACTCGAGTGTTGTTTTTCACGTTGTATAATCTTCCGGCTTCCACGTATTGTATTCTTTTCTCCTTACGACACTCCCCTCCCTTCGTCTTGACCGTAATGTGTTCACGATTTTAACCCTACAACTACTCATGACTTTATTTTTCTATCTGCAAACGCTTGACTGAGGTTCGAACGCACCCCACGCTTTCCTCGATCGTGTAAGCGGCTCTATGCCGATGAACGGACTTTCTCATACATGGTTACCTTCTTTTTTTTAATAGAGAAAGGGGTGATGCACGAAAAAAAAATCTGATTTCATTAACATTGAGTTAATGAAAAATCCATTTGAAGACTGAAAAACGAAAAAAAAAATCAGAAAAGAACTATAATTCTTCTCAAAGTTCGCGCGGGGTCCGTTCGGACCCCAGTCATGGGTTCTGGGGTTAAATTGCTTCCAGAAAAGTTGTTGTAACGAATTTATTCAAAATGTTGCGAGTCAGATCAATTCCAGGCGAAAATTTCAAAGTTTCCTCATTTTCTAGTTGTTCATTTGTTTCATTCATATTTTTATAATGAATAAATTCGGAAAACTTGATATTTCAAAAATTCCACCGTAAAGTAGAAACCCTGAGCTTCAATTCGTAAATTTTTCCAGATTTTTAGGATGATATTTTCTATTTCTTTTTTTTTTTCAAGCCTTGGATGGCGATTCGACATCGCGATGCACTTAACCGGTGCGAAAAACAGCGATGCATGGGCTTAATTTTGTTTCGAACGTCGAGAAAATTTGTGATATTCATTCACGTGCACGACGGCTAAGCTGTGGGAAGGAAGCTGTGGATCGTGAGGTAAGGGGGTGGGGAGGGGGGTGTGGAGGATTCACTCGGTCCACCGAAGTTAATAAAGTCGTCACGGTCGAGGCAGTTAACGATAAATAATTTTTCACATCCGCCTTGCCTTACCCGTTTCCATCCCCGTGTATATCGTACGAAACTTTTTAATGAAAATTGTTGTACCGCGACGTGGCGACGGTGGCGCCGCCGAGCGAAAATATTGGCTTTCCTTGTTATGTGGAACCTCGCGAACAGTTGAAGTTGGTCGAAATCCCACGAGATGCATATATGAATCGACCAATCGATGAGAAACAGAGCCTCACTGATTAATAAGACATTATTTATATTCTATATGTTTATAAAAAAAAAATCCAAACATAATATTCTAATTTTAGAATCCATGGACAGACCTGATTTATTCATCATTTCAAATCCTAGACCAGGTATCGAAAATATTTTCTGAAATTGACTCATCACACGAGATAATTAATTTTTTTTTTCTATTGAAATATTTTATTTATTGAAAAAATTTTTTTTTCTGAATATTAGAACTTTTAGATCTCATTTGATTCGATTTCTGAAATTTCAATAAACTGTCAAAAGTCAAAGCCTCATACAATTGTGAATAGTTGAATCGTTGCAAATGTGCATGAATTTTTTAATTGCAAAAATCGAAGCAACATTTTTTCAAAAATATTTCTCGTATTTCGATGGGAACCCAAAGAGGAACCCATGAATTCCATGATTTCTGATTGCGCCGTATATTCATGACTTCACGGTTGGGATCGTCAATGGAAATCCATGAAAATTTGGTGAATTAACGTTTCGAACAATTGATCGACGGGATTGGACGCCTAGTTTAATCGGCAAACATCGTATAATAGAGGCTTCTCCATCGTTGGCACGTGTGTGTGTGTGTGTGTGTGCCGATGCAGCAGCATCGGTGCGGTCTGACTGTGCTCACTTCAATCGTCCGCCCCTTTCACCTCACGCCCGCTCATCACATTTGCGTGATTATCCGAGGATTCCGGGCATCATTGAAACGCCGATTAAACTGCTCCACGATAATCAACAATTCCATAACAATTGGTAAACGCATCAATGGAAAAACCAGTCAAAAGATTTTCTCGTAATATCCAAATTAAGAACAATAATAAAAAAAAACATCACAAATAGTTGTGAAGTCGAATGAAACTGGTCGAGCAATCGGTTGGATTCGAAAATGATTTATTCAGATTATTTAGAATTCAGGTTGCGAGCAGAAGTCGATATATGTCAACATGGGAACAGCCTTCGATTAATTTAGTCCAGTCCAGTTCGATGAAACTCCATCAATCCCCTTTTCTGTCTTTTCGTCCTGTCGCTTTTTCGCTTTCTCTCCGTCTCTTTCCATTCTTCAATCATCGCCCTGTATCATAAGTCGGAAATTCTTCCCAATAGCCTCCGCAAGATTTATTTTCCACCTTGGACAACGCGGACGTAGGTGCCAGATGAACTTAAAGTACTGCTCAAAGCTCTCGGTCCACTGGTGGCTGTACCTGCGGAATGCCAATTTATTACAACCCCCTCAAGATTTTTCCCCTCTCGAATCACCCCAAAGTATCACGACGACTCTCTCAGCCTTGGCCACTCGCGGGGTATGAAGAAGAAGACTAATGCGCCTGAGTGTAATAAAATCCAAGTCAATTAAGAGTACGTCGTGAAGAATCCCATTAATAATGGCCAACCGCTTGGTCGATAGCCTGCTCGTTCCTCTTCACTCTCGTCATATATACACGTTTTTTTTTCCACCCCCAAGAAAAGGCGCAGACGTTGGGAACCCAAAGAAAATCCCAGAGTAAAAGATAAGTATAAAAAAATAAGTCATGACCAAATAATTTCGTACGAAACTACTCGGGGTCTTTTCTTTCCTCTTTATCCTGCACTTCTTTTTTTTTTCTCCCGTCTCATTTAATCGGTATCTCACCGTAGTTCGGATTTTTCCGAGCCGACAACCGGGACCGCAGAGACTCATCGTATCCCTAAATCGTATTAACCCCGAAGCGCGCACGGCCCGAAGACCTTCGAGGGAGTTCTCCGGCCGGATGTACTCCGAAACGGACGTATATGCAAAATGCCCGGGTAAGAACCCCTCGACAGTCACGAATCGCCCGTACTCCCCGAGGACTTCCGCTTATCCTTTTCGCTCGGTTCTGCTGATAGGACCCGCGCTAGCCCGAAGCGGCCCTCCCATAGACTCTCCCCGGCTATTCCACCTATCCTCCTTTCTATATACGTGCACCTGGATATCTTGTGACATGACTTTATCGATCCGATGGTTACGACCACGGACACACGAGGGCGATACAACGTGTACCACTCCCTCAAGTACACCTTGGGATAACCCAACTACCTGGCACGATGATTCAATGGGAGATATACACGGTCGTGCTTCTTGAAACTCTTCGTTCACTGTTGCGCTTCAACCCGATAGACACATCACTCGGACTTGTGTTCTGCAAGACTGGGATACTCAAACGTCACCACCATTTTACCTATGGCAGTTTCGGTTTGTAAGGAGAAAAATGCTGAGTGGACTGGCTGAATGACTGAATGACTGAATGGCTGAATGGCTGAATGGCTGAATGGCTGAATGACTGAATGACTGACTGACTGACTGACTGACTGACTGATTGACTGATTGACTGACTGACTGCATGAATGAATGACTGAATGGCTGAATGGCTGAATGGCTGAATGGCTGAATGGCTGAATGACTGAATGACTGACTGACTGACTGACTGATTGACTGATTGACTGACTGACTGCATGAATGAATGACTGAATGGCTGAGTGACTGAATGACCAAATGACTGAATGACTGAATGGCGGAGTGACTGAATGACTGAATGACTGAATGACTGAATGACTGAATGACTGAATGACTGAATGACTGAATGACTGAATGACTGAATGACTGAATGACTGAATGACTGAATGACAGCGTGACTGCGTGACTGACTGACTAATTGACTTACTTTTTAACTGACTTCTCGACTGACTGACTGACTAGTTGACTTATTAGCTGATTCATGGCCGAACAGCTACCTGGTTGACTAATCTATTGACTGACTGACTGACCAGTTGACTAACGCATTTATCAACTGACTGGACTGACTGACTCATCAACGTCGAGCCAAAAATAATTGACCCGGGAACGTGAAATTCAGAAAGTACACTTTTCCAATGAAGTAAGTACCGAAATGACAGGCGAGATTGTTGGAAGCTCCGTTCCTGAATAGGATGAAAAAGTGAGTCGTATTGCTTTTTCCTTTTGAAGCTGTTCTGTACGTGAAGAGTCGAAAATGATAAAGAAATAAAAAGTGAATATTTTAAACTTTCATCTACATCAAATAGACGATGCATCCGCGCAATAATGACGATTCCCAGGGTCATTATGGTCAATATGATGTTGGATATGATATTCCGCAACGTTAAATGCTTGTCAATATAAACTAATGACGAATTTTCCTCAATTCCATGGCAACAACGTCACCCATGCAAAACAACGTCAATTAGGCCGTGCCAGTGCAACGTTTGTCGTTGTTTTTTTTTTTTTTTCATTCCCCCTGGTGACGTTTCTCCGGACCGTTGATTGCGTCGAGCATCGACGAAGGCGTTTTCCCCCGAAAAACCAGTTTTGGAATGGTTCCAATGATGCAAAAACCATTTAATTTATTCGGAAAATGGATACTCGACGAGAACCGATGTTGGGTCGCTTATAATGTCCCCGTGTGTCGTGCATGCAATATAGCACGCGTGTTTTGCCATTGAAAATTGTGTCAAATTTTGTCGACAAAGTCCGTGTAGCAGGAACGACCAGTCGCTCCGGTTTCACATCGTCGACCTGTGCCAGAGTGTCGGAATAGCCGGGAAAGAATAAAAAATTCGAAAAAAAAAAATCCCGGAAACAAGTTTTTTCGAGGCGTAAAGTTTTAACCCCTCCGACGTTTCTTCATCATCGCTTTGGGCTCGGTGACAGACCCGGAAGGTCTGCTTTCATCATCTCGGTGAGTAACCGTTGACGTCACGGAGCTTTGAGCCAAGGCAAACAGGGCGGGTAACGCGTGGCCAGAGGGGGCGTTTCGACTCTTCACATTCGCTCAAACGCAACCACCCCCCCCCCCCCCCCCAACCCCTACGTCGCCACGGATCTCGTGCATGAAACCTCGGCTGAAAGAAAGAACCTCGTGAGGCCACAATTTTAATGGCGGATTAATATGGAAAACCGCGAGATAATTAAACCCACCGTCTTTTCATCGTTTGAAAAAATTCAAAAAAAAAAAAAAAAAAACTATTGGTTGATCCTCTGAAACGAAGTTTTAAATGTAACAATTGTTTTCTTGTTACAAAAAGAAAAACAAAAAAATTGAAATATAAATTATTGTTGTGAAAAAAAAAATCAATATCTTGATACTTTGAAATAAATATTGTAAAATAGAGATTTTTGATTCTGAGGTTATCAAGTCTTCAATGTTAAAAAAATAGAGAATACGAAGAAACAAGAAAAAAAATCATCAATTTAAAAAACTGGACTATGACGGTTTTCTCCAATTTTGTGTGCCTTACATTTCTTTTAGGAGGGATGTAAAAAATTTAAATATAAATCATTGTTTTGAAAAAAATCAATATCTTGATTCCTTGAATTAGATATTGTGAAATAGAAATGCCTGATTCTAAGGTTATGAAGAATCTTCATTTAAGCAAAAAAAAAAAAAACATATAAAAAAATCATCGTTTTAAAACATTTTCCCGGAACGCGTCGAGCGATCGAGCGAGAGACATATCCACTTCGAAAAACCGTGTATCGCCACGGCCGTGTTTTCCACCCTCGAACAACACACCGCACCCTGTGAAGTTTCCATTTCACACGTGCGCGTCGTAACGCATCGGGCGATAAAAAATTCACGCCTTTTATCCGGTTCAGTCCCGTTTCTCGCGACTGCGGTTCGCATCCTCACTCGTAGTTTCATCCCCTCGCGTTCTTCCCACATCCCCGTGGCTTCGGTCGCGCGACACATCGGTGACTGTAGGTTAGACGCATTCGGGTCGCGTCCCGCGGCTCCGTTGTGCTCGGTCATGCGAGACCCGTCGACGCGAGGTTGCCATCAGGACTCGAGTGCGTTTCTTCGCGTCTCACTTATCGCGCAACGTCGTCGGGCGACCTCGTCCCTGACTCGTATCGCTCGTTGCTTCCAACGAGATTAGCCCAGATGGATCCCACTTAGGGTGGCCAGATCGGCCCCTGATTCGGCCGAAGCTCGGGGCCGATACTACCGATGCTCGCAAACATTATTGGCCCAATGTCGGTCCGTGGCCTGGATGATAACACCGGTCCGATTATCGCGCCCGTGCATAGGCCCGATGCTCGCTGCCAATATTGGCCCGATTGTGAATCACAGAATTGGCCAAAGTTCGTCCCGAATGATCGGCCATAGTTCGGCCCGACTGATCAGCCATACTCCGGCCAAGCCCAAGTGAAAAAATAATGTATAGTCTATATATAAACTATATTATTCCTTGTACAACTTTATGGAAGTTTCTTCAGTTTCTGTAACGGTGAGTCGGAACCACCCGGGAGAACCCTGAAATAAACACCGAAAAATTGTTGCCCACGCCGGGATTCGAACCCGGGACCCTCGGGTCGGGAACCGGGCACGTAACCAACTCGGCCACTGCGTCTTCTGTTGTACGTTATGGTTATACTAACGCTTTGTGGACAACTCGCTAGCTGACAAATAAAAAGTGGTGGGGGCCCATGGTGTGTCAACCCACTGATCTGAAATATAAACTATTTCAAAAAACATCAGAGACGAGGATCGGCTAAACATTGGCCGAAGATCTACACCGAAGGTAGGCAATGCATTGTGGCGCGAGCATCGGCCGAGTATTGGCACATTCATCATCGGCCCGAGAATCATAACCCGATAGTCGGCCGAGTATTGGCACATTAATCATCGGCCCGAGAATCATAACCCGATAGTCGGCCGGAAATCGGTCTAGGCTCGGCTTACCGAGATTCGGCATACCGATAGTGGCCCGAATGTTGGCCGCATCCGTTGACTCGGCAAATCCTACGTGGGATGTTCGCCTTCAACCCCTTCCCCCCCCCTCCCCTAACCCTCTTCGTGCCTTCGCTATAACGAGCAACTTCCGGCCCAGCACACTTTTGCTACAACCAACTCGTGAATAGTTTTTTTTTTTTTTTTTTTTTTTTTTTGTTTCAACTTGACGAAACTTTCTCCGTCGTTGAAAATGCTCGCTGGTGGATTGCTTGTCACGCGGTTATTAATGAAACGCGTCCGAAATTATTGTGTCACCGAAAATTTATGAGAAATGGGTTATTTTTTTTTTTTTTTTCAGTTCGAATTTTTTGAGATTATCGATTCGGTGAACGCGGGAGTCAATAGCTCGTTCGTGATGTGCGATCTGATGTCGATTTTTTTGATAATCAAGGGGGCTGAGTCGCATGAAAGATTTGATTTTTTTTTTTTTTTTTTTTTTTCGTGACATGTTCGATCCAAATTTGAAATCGATATTACCCTTATAAAATGTCCATACTCGGCTATCATCACGAGTGGGGGACACTCGATTTCGATATGATAATACTCGATGAATCTAACGAGAACTTTACTTCTGTGTGTCTGTTCATCGTTTTCCCGGAGAGCAATTGAGGTTCGCCCGCGGATTATAACGCTGTCCTTCAAATACAAAGCATTCGCATCGATTATCTTTAGATACATATATATATATATGTATACATATATGCGCTCGAATGAGAATTAAATGGGAAATACGGAAAATCCGACGAGTCGTGCAAAGCGCGAGTCAATGATTAATCAAACAGAAGACAGTGATGACGGTTCGCATTGCGCAGAATCGCGATAGCTTGAAGCAATATGCACGATACTCCAATCAGGATCTCATATCCAATCAGTTGAGGACGTACCGAAAACTCAGAAACAAGATCAGTTTGAAATTGACAAATAAAACAAGAAAATTTCATTTTAATAAAAATTCGACTTCGTTGTTTTTGTTTTTGTTTTTTTTTTTTTTTTTTTTTTTTCATTAAAAACGATGTAAGCGATCGAGACGCACGACTTGTTTCGCGTAAAGAAAATCGTCCAGATTGTTAACGCGTTCGGCCATCGTTATCAAAGAGCTTCTCGTTATACGAGAGCTTTATGAGGATGAAGACGAAGAAGAATGTTTCGAAGCCTCTCGCGGAAGTCGAACGAAGCCGCGGGAGGAGCAAGAAGTTGAGAAAGGAAACGAGAACGGTGAAAAAAAAAAAATTTGAAAAAAAAAAGAAAAAGCTGTGTTTTCCGTAGCGAGAGCCTCCCGTCCGGTTAGCTTCCTCGATGCTTTCACCGAAGCTTCGTAATACACCGACATACCATTTTACGTCTCGACCTGCTTGTTTTTCGTTGGCAAAGTCCAAGTTCGTTAGGCGCGACTCTCTCTCTCCATCTTTTTCTAGCGAAATCCTATAAAAAAAAATAAATAAAAAAAACCCTCGCGAAACGAAAACTTTCTCACTCACTTTCCTCTCGAACTATTTCCCTCCCTCTATCTCTCTCTCTCTCTCTCTCGATTTTTTCGTCGCTACGACAGCTCCGAACGTGTAAAACTCGCAATGATAGTTGACCGTGTGCAGACGCAACACACCACTTTGGAATAAAGAAAAACTCTGTGGGGGTAAAAAAAAAATAAGGTTCCGCGAGATAAGAAAAACGGTGTTGGCGTCTTTATACACCGGGGGAAACAAGCTCACCCGCGTCTTTCCAATTATTATTATTTAGTCGACGTGTCTCCGACAAATTTCCGGGGGATGAAATAAAAAGAAGAAGAAGATGAAAAAAAATAACAACATTGTCATTTTGTAATACGAGAAATCAACGAATATCTGTGATTGCGATATCACGAGATGGAATATGCATTTGCATTGTATTATAATCGTGTATTGGAAATTCTTTAACGGACTTCGGAGAAAGGAGGAGGTGATAAATTTTACCTTTCTTTTAATGAAAGATTTGAAAGAAAATAAAAAATACTTTAAAAATAAGAAATTAGCTACTCCAAATATTTAGGTATAAATAATGTTGTATATTATCCTTCAACGCTCGTTTCATTGAATTGATAAAAAAAAAACATAATTTTAAACTTTATTAAAGTCGATTTTTATTTTTTGTAAAAATTTAATTTTTACAAAAGTAATTTCTTCAAGTACGTCTCCGCGTGTCTGCTGGCCCCGTTTTTTTTTTTGTTCCGAAGACAATTCGTCGAGTCAAACACGAGTGCTTTACAGTCCACTTGGAAGAAAAGGGCCATCGGACTCGGGATGCTTGAAAATTTACGACATCATCCGTGAAAGCAGCTCCGAGAAATAAAAAACTAACAACAAATATATTTCCGTCAATGAAAAAGAAAGACAAAAAAAAAAAAAAAAAAAAAAAAAACGTTATAGCTAAGCAAGGATCGCTGGATGGTAGATTGTAAAGAGCCCAGTTTATTCGAGGTTATGTCTATTTTTTCCGAGTTATTCGCAACACCGAACTCTCTCATTTTCTCGTTCAAGCCCAAAAGTAGAACGAGACTAAAATAAAATCCCGAAATAATGAAAAAACGACCAAAAAAAAACGAAAAAACGTCCGAATCATGACCCGTGCAATTGATATCCAAATACATTCGTCGATTAAATTTTTTTTTTAAATTATTATCTCATCTCCGAGAGTAGTTTATTTTTTACGTTCACGAAACTGTATCATCCACTTTATTTTCAACCTATATAAATTGATTACACACAACGAAATTCCACATTCGCACGGGAATCAGATTAACGAGATCCATTTAAATTCCACGGTGGCAATCGATACAGTGACCGAACTAATCGTCACCGTCGACACGGGGTTAATCCGAAATTAATTAATTTATCATCAATGACGATGCGATTAAAATCCATCACGACGACGGAGCCTCGATTAACGCGATGTGAACGTGTCGATGGTAATATTTATCGGGAGGTCAATTTGCTCATCTCGTTAATGTGACAAGTGGGAACGGAGTTAGAGAAAGAGAGAGGCAGACGAGAGAGAGAGAGAGAAAGAGACGAAAAACCGAACCGAAAAATCTTTTATGAGTGTCCCATTTTTTTCTCTTCTGGGGTACGGAACCTTGAAAAATGTGAGGATTTCACTATTGCTTCCGGATAATTAATTCCGATGATCTGGCCGTGACATCGGATTTTCCTAGCGACAATGGTGCGACCGGGGGTGGTGGGGGGGGGGGGTGGTCAGGGTGGTGTCCAATTGCAATGGCACGACGTAATCGCGAACGAGCAAAGACCGTGACTACGGAACGTGAACGACAAAAAACAAGACGAATAGACCGGCCATCTAGACCAGATAGGTACTGAATGGATCATTCCGTTATAACACACACACACACACACACACACCCACACACACTTCTCTGGCCCACGGAAGCCCGGCTAACCTCTGAGTAACCGCGAGAGGAGACCTATATCTCTATAACCCGACCTCGGCGATGGTTAGACGAAGAAGAAAGTGAAAAAATAAAAAAAAATGACGAATAAAAAAATTTTAAAAATAAAAAAAAAATCTTGCCGGGGCATTGCGGTTTCAGCGGCACATCTCTTCGTGTGGGTGGTTCGCCGGTGACGACGTATACCTCCATCATCCGGCTCGTGGCTCGTGACTGCTCTGGCACGTTTCAAAGGAGAGGCTACATGGCGATTGATCGATGGCTTCTATCAAGTTCCCCCCTCCTTCCCCCGCCCGTACCTTTCCGGCCTTTCAATACTCATCCGCGTGTGTTGAAAGATGAAGAAAAAAATAACCCAATGGCTATCCATAGAAATTTCATTTATTTTTCACGAGGCCTCGCGTCTGCGCTTCGGATTTGAACACAAGTGGGCGTGATCCGCATGATTCTGGAACGTGTTGAGAGTCGGAGAAATGGTGATTTCATCGGGAATAGATGGATGGAGTCGTTTCGAGTAATCCAAGTAAAAATAATATGTATATAAAATATATGGTCTGTGTATGGAATATGAATAGACATTGTATAAACTGTGCATTGACTGCATATGCACTATACATAGTTTATATACAGTCTATGCATAGGCTGTATATGCCAAATCCCATGTATAGTCTATGTATAATCTATATATGGGATTAAGCACAAATAGACTATATGTGGACTATGTATATACTATACATAGTCTATATACAGTTTATGCATAGGCTGTATATGCTAAATCCCATGTATAGACTATAAATAGACTATATTTAATATAATACGTATAGTATATATATATATATATATATAGAATTAGGCATATATAGTCTATGCATAGATTACACATAGTCTATATACAGTCCATGCATGGACTATATGTCACTATGATTAAAAAGTCTATAGGTTACACGTAGACTATATATAGTATAATATGTATAACATGTATAGTCTATACACAGATTAAACATTGAATCGGCTATATATAGACTATATCTAGACAATACATAATCCATATATTGTCTATATACCGTTTGTACATGCCCAATCCTATGTATAGTTTATATATAATTTTTTTACTTAGGTATATGTATAAACTTTACATCGACTATACAGTCCACAACTACATAGTCTGTACATAGACTACACATTCCCAATCCCACAATATAGTTAATACACAGACTCTCTGTATAATTGTCCTAACTTGGGTAATGATAAATAAATGAGGAGATCAAGACAGAAAAACAAAAAAAAAAAACAAGAAACAGCAAGAAATTTCGTCTGGATAATAAGACAACGGGGTTAGCAGAGCGACGAACGTGTGGGAATTTATGGCTTGGCAACAAGTTCACCCGGAGTAAGCAGAGTGCAGTCAAGTGTGGTTGCAGCAAGGTTGGTTGGTCGGTGGGTCGGTCGGTAGGTAGGTAGCTGGAAGGGTTGACGGTCGTGAGGAGTGAGCCAGGCGGAAGGGACCCCTAACTCGCTACCGGGGGGCGGGGGGAAGGGGCGAACGAGATATAGAGTTGGCCGTCCTGGTTGATGGTCAAAGCTTGTATTAATTACAACCGTCACCGAGGCTTGAGTGCACCTTTCCAGCACCCACACAATTCGCTCGCCAGTCTCGTCGGTGCACACAGCTTCCAGACAGATTCTCAACTTACCTCGACAACCGATTCCGTACCGATCGTCGACGATTGTCGTCAATGATCTTCGGCAACAATGCAAAATAGCTTCATCGATCTATGGTAACCATGAATTTCACGGTGAGAGTCAGAAAACGACGAAAAAAAAAAATTAGTTTGCCGATTATTATTATCGTTTTGTACTTGATGGTGATTAATTTTGTTCGGTCATTGTTTCTCGGCCGAGATTGGGCGATGAGAATGCTGTTGGGTTGGTCCGCAACCAGTCCTTCGTCCTGTTGCCCGAGAACTTCCTTGCCTAGTTGTGAAAACTTTGTTGGCCGGAATCGGGCGGGCTTCAAGTTTATCTAAAAGGGGGTATACACGAAACAAGAATAGCTGGGTTGACGCTTCGCGGGTTTACACGGACGAAGGACGCGCAAAACCTTTTTCACAAACTTGACGAGTCCGCAAACTTCGATTTTCCGGAATAAATTACGCGCCTATCGCACACCTCAACCGTTGTTCTACCCCTCCCCCCCCCCCCTCCTCCCTCCCCTCACCACTCCTTGACCGAATCATAGAACGATGGAATCTTTGCAATTATATAATTATTACAATATATATTTTTCTCCGATTTCTTTTCCCGATCGTTTTCGTGAAAAAAAAAATGATTTTAAAAACTTTCAGATGAATGCAGGCAGTGCAAAGGTTAAATTTTGAAATCGGAAAAAATATATGAAAATTCCTTTTTCATGGTCTAAAATTTATTGGGAGATGGGTGGCGATACTTTTTTTTAAAGAACCGTCCTAATACATATACAATATCTATATGTATATCTATATGTATATGTATGTGTTTATATATCAAGTTGAAATGGCCCATATGAATTTTAAACCCAAAACCTAATTTTCCTTTCTATCTATAAAATTACCAAAAACTCATTTGGAAATATTTTGTATTCATGGAAAAATTTCGAGACACTCGAATAAGCATATTTAAAGCAAAAACTAGAAAAAAAAAAATCTGTTCATTTTAAAGGAAAAAAAAAACAGAGCCATCCTTATAAAGGCGAATTTAAAAGATAAAGATCCTCAAATTTTTAGGTTTCTCATTTTAAATTATTTGGAGTATAGTCTGAGATTTTTGGCGGGTTCGAAATTCGTTCAGAACCCGTATAAGAACGAACCCTGATGTACATATGTACACATTTTCAATTCAGAAGTATCCGGAGCACCGAGGGAAAACGGTAGACCGAGTTGCACCGAGCCCTTGATACATAGCGCCACTTTGCCACGGCAGCGAGAGGAACCAGGCGTTATCAAGCATCCCACAAGGGCAGCGGTGAAGACGAGTGGTTGTGGAGAAGGGGGAAGGGGGGGGGTCTAAAGCACGAGCTATTTGTAGATACCCGGATAGCACGGTCCGCCCGCTTTCTTCTCGGTTTGCTTCTCTCTTGGCCCCCGGGCATCCATCGTCAACCCTCGAACGGCCCATCGCCGCGACCGCGTCTCTCGCTTCACGTACCATACAGCTTGATGGGCAAACGAATTTCGGGGAACATCCGAAAGGACGAATCCGTGACCACTCGACAATTAAAATGTCCTTACCATTATCAAAGCCGAAACGTTTACCGTCGCGAGTGTTTCTCACTCCTCGTTTTATTCGCGTTTGTTCTTGGTATTTCAAGTAAAGGAATTATATTATTATATATAAACTATATATGGGGACTGGAGGTATATATTGTCCATACATAGATTATCTATAGATTATGAATACTGAAAAAAATCAGTTTTATAGTGTTTGAAACAAGTAATAAGGACTGGATGGGCCAAAAACAATTTTTTTTATTTCATAAAATTCTTTCAGGAGCTGTGAATTGTGAATTATTGGATTTAGGCTATTTTCACCACAGACCTTTGTTGTAGAGAATTCAATTGCCTCTGAAATGTAACCATACATTTTTCTTGTAGAACGATGAGTTTGGCTGCGAAACTCGTTTGAAGACGAATTTTCGTCGTAAATCGGTTTAAAATGCCTGTGAGTCTTGGAGATGTTAAATTTTTTGACTCGGAGCTCGAATACTTTTTGAAGAAAATTCAATTCCCCGGAGAATGGTATCCGGCGGATTCAGTTTCCAATCGTTTTTATTGGCTCACGCATTGAACGAAGCGAAAAGTTTATTTTTACCATATTATTCAAACGGTAAAGAGGAACCCCCCTTGCGAACCTTAAAAAAAACATTTTTGTATACAAATTGTATATAGACCGTATATGGTATAGTCTATATATAACTACACAATTTTTTTCCAACTCGAAACATTCGTCGCAATTCCATGGTTGACGAGGCGCATGCGCCGGGGGTCTCGTGACGCTGGAAATCCCGTTGGAAATACTCACGGAACCGTCGTGGTGGCAAGCGCTTTTCGGTCGAATTCACAGTGCGGAGCTTTCCACGGGGCTTCGCGATGTCACGTTAAGATGCTTAATTGGAATGTCGCGTAATACCATTGCCGGGGATAACAGTGGCTGATGTAATACGGAGGTAACCGTACTCCGATGGTCCGTATCGACAAGACGGAACGAAATGTACTCGATGAAACGGAGAAATCGGATTTAAGTGGAAACTCCTCTTCTCCGGTGAATGAACGTTTGGGTTTCCATTCCTTACCCCCTTTCCCCCTAATATTTGTTCCCGATATTCCGCAATTTCAGCGTTGAAAGATGTCTCGTCAATTTCAAGTACGCCAGCATCCAAACTGCTCCTGCTTCCTTCCAGAAAAAAAGAAAAACAAAAAAAAAACAATGCAATAAAAAATAATAATAATAATAATAATAATAATAATAATGATAATAAAATTAAAAAAATAATTGGATAACATGTGATTTTTTGGTTTATCTGAAAACACATTTATTCGCATTTATTAAAAAAATATAAATTAGTATTATATTATGATAATTATAACAAAAATATTAAAGCCCGATGAGATAAAGCACAACGTTCTTTCTCTTTCGGCATTTTCACTTATTATCTACTCAAGCCACACGACAGAGCCCTTTGTCCCGTTTTCGTTGGCACGGTTCGCCGTGCAGCTCGACGATTAACGACGCAAACATGTATACGCATATATTCACATACATAAATAAATATCTATGTACATAAATATATAAATACACATATATTTGTATACATAGCTTGTTAAATATAGAACAGGCGGTACAGTTCGGACAAAATTAAATCACCGTGGTACACAATATTCCGTAAAATTTCAACATGTATTTTCATTAATGTAATCAACGTTGTTCCGTCCAATTAAATTATATAGACGCGAGGTACAACGTTCGTTTCAACTTGGCTTTTCCACGCGCCGAAGCTTTTACGTGCTTCAACATTGTCGACCGGCGAAATTTCGTTTTTCACCGTTCGTCCGGTAAAGCGGGGAAACCGCGTCTGAATAAGCGATTGTAATGTTGTTTGAGATCTCGAATTAAAAAAATTATATATCGTCTATATAGTATGATAGACTATTATGTGTAATAAACTATTATATAATAATATTATAATATATATATACTATTTCAATAATATATAATATAACTATTATGATATAGTAGAGTCGACGATAAAAGAGACTTTGATTATTATAGTCTATTATTATATACTAATAGACTATTATTAGACTTATATTCATAGTTTATATATAGTTTATATAGACTATATATAATCTATTATACTCGATTATATTACAATAGACTACAACTATTATGTTCTATTATTATATATGATTGTAGTCCAATTCAATTAACTATATAGTCTAATCTAATTAACTAAAAATAATTGAGCATAATAAAGATTACGTATACTCTATATAAACTATATATATAGGATCGGGCCCATACTTTTCATATAAACATTACATACAGCCTATACACATATATACACGTAGACAAGACATAATTTTTTTTTAAATCGATATTATAATTAGAAAATCCCGAACCCCAAAATGCAATAAAACAAGATTAATACGGGTATTCGAACACGTTGTGAAAAATTGTATTTTCGCGCGAATGGAATTTACGTCACACGTCGGACGAACGACCGGAATTTCTTTATCGTGCTGAAAAAATCGTTTACGCGACGACGTAGATGACGTCCACACATGAGAGAGCGCATGCGTTAACGTTTGGGCCATTGTTCCACGGTTTAATATTAAGAATAATTAGCCGGAGTGCTGGTCCGTGAGGTGCAATAGACGGTGGGTTGTGTGGTGATATACGAAACGCGTACCGGAGAACGCTTGCGTATCACACGCGATTATCCGGACATAGTCGGGATTCGATGAAGCGGTCGCGACGGTGGTGGTGGTGGTGGTGGTGGTGATGATGATGCCGATGGAGAACACACGAGCGAGAGCACGAGATATGCGTCATACGTGTATCCCACGCAGGGGGTGGGGGACGGGGTGACTCTCTCTCTCTCTCTCTCTCTCTCTCTCTCTTTCTCTGTCTACCACCCAGGTAGTCATAAATCCCCAGGGATTGCGGACTAACGAACGTTCCCCAGCGTTATACGTCGATTTATCTTGCATTATACACCATTAACCAAACCCAACGGCGTATCATATCGTATCATTATGACATTCAATATTAACATTCATAATATTAAGCGATTAGTCCACTTGATTCGTTCGAAACTTCCAATCGTCGATATATTTAATATATATATATATATATATATATATATATATATATATATATGTAATTTATATATAATTATCAAAACATATTACAGGATTACGCGTTAACGTTATGCATAACCATTAAATAACCCCACAACGATTTAACTTGCTTCGCACGCAATTGCCATTTTGTTTTCACAACAATTGTGGGTGTGTGTGTGTGTGTGTGTTTATATATCTCAGCATTAAATGTTGCATCGACGACGATCGTTTAATTTGCAATGGGGTTGGTGTGTAAATCAATTAGCACGTTGATAATCATCGTTATCGAGGGAGATATACTCCGATGGATTTTGTCAAATGGTTTATAAGAGAGAGTAAAAAAGAGCGATAGAGAGTTATAGATTTCGGAACTTTGCTGATATTAAACTTGTTTTGCATCAAGTTTAGATCCATTCTTTGCCCGAATCGTCTCTCCTAGATTTTTTTTAGTTAAAAATGAATTTTTCATCCGACCCCTCTCGAAAACGCGTCATTTAATGCCCGCGAAGCGGACGCAAAACGACCGTTTTGAGTCCGGAGCTTCGCAAACCACGAAATGAGCGTTTTTCAAGGGGCGTCGAATAAAAAGTATCGTGTGCATGAGCGTAAGACGAGTTTGTCTCGTGTTTTTGCATCGGTCCTCCCTTCTCTAGGCCATCAGCAACCCTTCACACTCGTCAAAATCGTCAACTCAACGTCCTCTTTGCACGATAAACCATTTTAACGGTTATCAAGCTTCCCGGTCTGTCGTCGCGGGTTTTCGCACCATCGCCAGTCGAGGGGGGAGGGAGATTGTCGGATTTTCACTTGCCGGGGGTCGCAGGGGGTGGGGGGAGGGGGTGCGGGGGGTGACTACGCGATTCCGTGCTTTCGGGCCGGGTTCCAAGTAATACACCGTCGCTGGGGGCTGTCAGCGACGAGGAAAACTCTGGAAAGGTGCATAAATCCGAGCGTATCAACCGCTCCTTGCAATAAGAAACTCTGGACCTACAACGAGAGATTTAATATGACGTGTACCCCGGGTTATTGCCATAGCTGTCTTCCCACTTTTATACTCGCTTATCTTCAGCCCGCCGGTTCACGAATCTTCGGCTATTCTTCGTGAAACCTTCGGGACCGCCTTTTTCCTCAACCCCCTAACCACCCCCTCCGCCTCCCCTGCCCCTGCCCCGACCCACTCAGCCTTTTCCCATGTCTTCGTACATATTTCACCTTGCGCACCAGGAATATTACATTACACGTGAGATTTTCAATATCCGTTCCCACCCATGGCCCCCCTCAACCCCCACCCCTCCCCCCACCTTGCTCCTTCGCCCTCGTAACCCAGCAATGCACCGAACGAATCTTTAATAACACATTCGCGTTGCAGTCGTCTTTAACGTTTTAAATAAAAATAAAATAATACAATTTCGATGGACGATGACCGATTTTTTTTTTTTTTAATCAATAAATAAACTGTGAAATTGTTTAGAAAAATTCCCAAGCAAATATCGCAAATATCGCTTTGACGATTATACAAAAAAAAACGAAACAAAACAAAGGGAAGGCAGAAAAAATTTAATAAAATTTCGATTAATTATTTTTTCGAATGTTTTTTTTTTTTTTTTACAACGAAAATTGCGAATTCGAAAATCCGTTTCTGTGTGTGCAAATTTCAATGGAAAATCCCACTTGCGACTGAGGTTGTGCAGTACAAATAACGCGTGAAACCGTGTACGAGTTTGCGCGTGAACGCGAATTTCTCTCTGTCGTAGTCCCACGAGTTTCCGACCCCCCCCCCCTCCCCCCTCCCGGACCTTTGTGTCGTAATTGGATTTAAAACTGTAATCGAAAAAGGATTAAAAAATGAAAAAAAACTCGGCCCCCGTCAAAAGAAAAAAACAAAAAAAAAAACAAAAAAACAGACTTTGGTTCTATTCTGTTGGGAGCGAAACTGTTTCGAACGGCAATTTCGAAACTCCGTTTTGCACAACTAAAAGAGATGGTGAAACGAGTGGTTATTTTTTTTTTATATTTGTTCTTTGTTTTATTTTATAACAATCGAGTTGTACGATGAAAAATCGCGAGAAAAAAAAATGTAGTACATGCAAACGTTGAATATTGTATCTCGTTCGTGTTAAAACATTATGTTGATGAGAGCATCACGGAATAATGGACAAAAGTCCGGGCAACGAGCGTTATCATCGGTGACGACGATGCACCCATTGTTGCACCGCAATTGCATCGAGGCCCAGCCGCGAAATAATCGTTGCGGGTCAACGAAATATATTTCACAAATTCGTCATTTCGGAGATATTCGCGAGAGTCGCGCGAATGAAATTATTTTATCGGCCACGTTGTTTCGACGTTGACGATAATAAACGCATGCATATATATATATAAATATATAACACATTACCAATATTTCCCATGCCTGTGGAATTTTTATTTTTTTAAAATTATACACCATGAAATGTTTATCGCGTTTATTTATCGTAGCTAAAATATCAACACAACAAAAATTTGCCTAATGTCCTTTCTTCATCAAAAAATTGTCGTCATTTAATTTAAAAATATGCTAATCCCCAAAAACAAAATGGCGGAACTCATATACGGCCGCCATTTTGTTTTCCACCATTATTAAAGTAAAGCACGCATCTTTTCCAATGTAAAAACGATATTGAGCACATTTTTCTTATGTCGATATTTCAGCTATGATGAATAAACTCGATAAACATTTTATGGTACATAATTTCCAAAAATTAAAATTCCACAGGCACGAGTAAATATTAAGATAGGTTGGGAGAGACTTTGCGAACATTTTTTAGAAATTATTTCGAACCTATGTGGGAGCTTACGCAATTTTAATTCAGAAAACAACCCTTGCTAAGGACCACTCTAATATATATGTGTGATATATATATATTTCACGAGAGACAAGGCGCACCCGAGAGTGATGAATTTTGATCATCACAACACGATACGAGACACACGTGAAAATAACAATTGTTCACGTTGTGTGTCGCGAGCGTTGCTTCGAATTCGTCACTGTTGTAAATTACGTCCCCCCCCCCCTTTCACTCCTCCCTCGCGGGGAATCTTCGTTGATAAATTAATCATCTTTATCCGCATCCTCTTCCTCTCTCGACGTTAATGCAATCCGCCTGCTCGGAATTAGCAGAATGTGCACCACTCCCCGGGGCTCAACGGTTTTAATCTCTTCGTAGTCGACGTTAAAATGCTCAAAATACTCCAATGTTAATTAACATTATTATTTAACCTCCCAAAGACCGAGATATTGAAATTATACCGTTTTTTTTTTCGAGAGAGAGGGAGTTACGATCGATGAGCTTTAATGTGCTTCGTTGATTCGTCGATAATCAATTATTGCGAATAATTGCAGTATTGCCAGACGATTAAATAATTCCCCCGGGTGGTCGTTAAAACGTTAATGGATTTTTGGTGTTCATGAGTAATTA
The DNA here is from genome assembly GCA_963662125.1 of Diplazon laetatorius. Taxonomy (NCBI): domain Eukaryota; kingdom Metazoa; phylum Arthropoda; class Insecta; order Hymenoptera; family Ichneumonidae; genus Diplazon; species Diplazon laetatorius. The sequence goes on from OY759158.1 coordinate 17,976,167, forward strand.
CAGCATCGTGTGAATTAATGTGAACACATCGTTTTTTTTTACATTCTATCTTTCATATGATTGAAAGTTCGTTGAATTTATAGTTATAAATGTAAAGTCGATTTTATGTTTATTTAATGATGAATATGGGATACCTTGATTTTAAATTACTCCATGAGATCGTCTTCTCATCTCCGTGACAGACCTGATTCAATGAATGTCAAAAAAATCATCATCATCATCACACGTTGAAAACTTTGGAAAATAAGTTCGAAGCCCATCGTCGGTGGACAATTTTCCGAGACGGGCGGAAGGATTTTGTCTCGTTCAACTTGGGTGGGCAAGAAAATTTTTCGTACCGCGAAAAAGCGACGACGCCCCACACGTTTTCCCACATCACATTTAACTTTGAACAAATAAGAAATACGCATTACTTTTCTCATGACGGGGACAGGCGGAAGCATCAGCAGAGCCCGCCACGACAACCAGCCAGAAGCATTCGCATAACAATATGCAAAACTTTTGTTGTTTTTTTGTTTGTTTGTTTTTTTTGTTTTTTTTTTTCATTCCCGATACGTCGTCACCCTAAAGTAGAACGAACGAAATATGGAAAACATAAAAATTCGAATTGCGCATTTCGTCGAGCGGAAAATAAAATATAAGCAAAAAGAGAGAGAGAGAGAGAGAGATAAAGTTAGAGAGACTTAGGTAAAAAAATAATATATAAACTATATATGCGTCTGGGTTTATATGGTCTATGTGGACATTATATATAGACTATATAGTTTAACTATAATTTATATTATATAGTTTAATAAATTATTATATGATTAAAATTGATAAACTGTATTATATAGCTTATGTATAGACTATATATAATTTTGTTACTTTGAGAAAGAGAGAGAGAAAGAAAGAGAGAGACCTCAGTAAAAAATGATATATAAACTATATAGATTAAGTATAGTTTATATATTATCTATATTATATAGTTTAATAAATTATTATATGATTAAAATTGATAAACTATATTATATAGCGCATGAATATAAACTGAATAGTCTATATATAGTTTATAAATAGATTATACCCAATTCTCGTACTTTTTGAGAGAGAGAGAAAGAGAGAAAGAAAAAACAGGAAACAGTTTCGTGCGTGGCATGTAACATAATTTTCGTGATTTCATGCTTCACCGTGTAATTTCCGTCTCTCATCAATCTTCGTAACAAAAAAAAAATATATCGTATCGTCGATAATCGTAAACGACGAAGAGAAATCTGCAAGAAAAATTAAGTACGCGACAATGTTTTTGTTTTGTTCCCTTTTCTTTTCTTTTTTTTTTTTTTGTTCCTTGGAGGTTCCGATGGAATCTGGGGTCGACTGGCGTGAGACTCGCGACTGCGTGGGGTCGCGCGCTAATTCACTCGATCATTCATTCGAAAGAAACATTGACAAATTGGTCGGGCACCGTCGGGGTTGTCGCAATTTTTCCTCATCCGGCATTAACCACGTTTTATCGTCGATCGTGTCGTAAAACGACGACACGCGACAACGACATGCGTGAGCCACACGAGCTTCGAGTATATTATCGCAACCGTCCGAGAATTCTCGGTTCATGACGAAAAGTCGACGGAAAAGTCCGAAGGTGGCGAGAGTACAGCCGCGAACGACTCGAGACTCGGTGGGGTCGATATGGGCACGTCCCGCACACACACACACACACACACACACACAGTTTAATTGAGCAATAAGACGTTTTAAACCCTCGCCCGTTAACATAATTCAATTTCATCGTTAGCGTGAGGAAGTCGAAAGTTTGTGGTATCACGCCTCGAGTGAGAAAAAAAATAATATGTATATCTATATCAACCAGATGAAAAAGATAAAGTTTCTATATATCTATGAAATTGGGGACGCATATTCATATACATGCAAAATATGCAATCCATGTAAAATTTTCAAATATTTATAATATTTATATATTTTCTAAACTAATATTGATTATAAATATTATAAATCATTATAATATTAATTTTATAATATAATATTTCAATGGGTAATGGAATAAATTCGAGATGCCCATTATTTTTAATGAGTATAATGGAACAAGTTTGAATTACCCATTATTTTCAATCAGTAATGTAACTTGGCCCATTAGCCATTTTAAATATTAAGTTATTCAATTTTGTTCCCATTACTTTCAATGGGTAATGAAATAACTTTGATTATTTTTAATGAGTAATGGAACAAAATTGAATTACCCATTATTTGTGATGATTAATTTAACTTGGGCTATTAAAAATAATGGGTAATTCAATTTTCTTCCCATTATTTTCAATGAGTAACGAAATAAATTTGAATTACCCATTATTTTAATGAATAATGAGACAAGTTTGAATCACCCATTATTTTAATGAGTAATGGGATAAGTTTGAATCACCCATTTATTTCAATGAGTAATGTAACTTGGCCCATTAACCATCAAATTATATACATATATGCTATATATACATAGTCCATGCCCAGACTGAGTATGCCCAATACTATATACATATAATTTATATACACACACAAACTATATACAATAATTTTTGTTTCACTTGGAAATTCATTTGCCGTCAAAATGTTGGATTCAACGATGCGAAAATTGAATAAAATGCAAAAACGAACGAGATGCATTCATGCTGTGTGCGAGTTGTGAAACGGAAAAAGAGTCGAGAACGGCGAAAACGCCGGAACAGAACGGAATGCTCGTGTCGGGTTTCGTTCGCATCGACCAGACGTGATAATTCAGAGCCGCCCGCGTAGATATAAAGGAAAGGTGTCTTGCGGATAGATGCTCGTGTAGAATCGACAGATATGATGAATGCTCGATGCTCGAGCCAGGTCGTTCGCGTTTCCCGGTGGAAACAGACAACGCAACTCGTTCGCGCGGAGCCGACGAGATTATTGCACGCATTCACCCGTCAGTCCTCGGTATCCTCGGAATCTTTTTTCCGTTTTCTCGTCGTGCGACGCGAGGACCCCACGCCAACGAGAAATATCGTCGCGAATGGATAACACGACCCAGCGTAAAATCTCACACACGCGTGGGCTCGGGATTGTTCGAAATAAAAATCTTGTATCTCACGATATGTCGCGAAGGGGAAATCCCCGGAAAATCTGTGACACACAGATGTTGCACAAAGTTGAGAAACAGGCGCGAGAAAATCTTCGATCCAAATCCGCGACCTGTATTTGTCTACGTCGATTCGATAAATCCGTCATTTACAAACACAAACACAGCCATATATATAAATATGTATTATAAATAGGATGAGCGCGATTTTTTTTTTTACTTGAAGGACAATTTATTTTTAATTAAGAATAATAATGATTTAATAATTGAATGAAATTCAAAGTTTATCGGCACACCTTGATATTAAGATAGAGAGCTGAAATTTGGAGCATCTTCTTTTTTTTATTTAAATTTAGATTCTTGGACTGGGAGAACACACTTTGTTTTTTTAATAAAAAAATTGAAATATTAAAAAAAAAAAAAATTCCCGGCTCGCTTTAATATTAAGATAGAGACTTAAAATCTGGAGAATCTCCGTTTTTCGAAATTAACTTTAGATTTTTCGACTGGGAAATTGAAAAAAAAAATTGTTTCGAATAACAAACAAAAGTAAAATAATCAAACAAAAATAAAAATTCCCCAAGCTCCCCTCAATATCAAGAAAAAGATTCGAAATTTTAAAAACAAATAATCGTACTTCAATTTCACCTCAAACCCATTCCCCCCCTCATCCCACAAATTCCCAAAAACGTTCGAATTCTCAGATGAACCATGAAATTCAATCAGGAAGAAAAAATATTAAATTTATGCACAAATTTGCATGTCTTCCCCCTTCCTCTTCAACCGCCTCCGCCTCTCCCTCCCGACAACCCGAGCCTGATTACTTCAGCCTGGTAATTGGACTCCTGTGCAGATTTTCACGCGATGGAAATATTTCGAGAAATGGCTGACAAGGAGCAGCCAGGAGGGTGAGGGGAGGGTTGAGCGTGAGATTTCGCGATGCCGGCCCATTTGGCAATGATGGAGAGCAACTCCATGGAATATCCATCACAAAAGCATCCGTACTTTGGCACATTGCTTGGAGGGGGGGGGGGACAATCGCCTTGGCAATAAGCAATAGAAACGATCCCGTTGGGAATCCCGCACGAACCGAATGTCTGAGGATCAGGTTAGGCAGATAGGTTGAACACCGGAAGGAAATCATCGCTGCTTGATTGTGGCCCGAATGGGGGGCGGGGGGGGGGGGGGGGGGTAGGCAAAGGGCGCAGGAGCTGCTTCGTGCACCTCACGCAGGATAATGCCGGACAATGAGTTATTACCTTCTGGCTCGACGATAATGCCACTGTATGTCCTGTGTCGCCCCCTGCCCCCTCCCCCCCCGCTCCCCACAGTTCGCATTATGCCTACCCATTGGACGTTTCGCAGTCTCATTCCCTCGTCCTCGGTCGTACATCGAAATCTCGGGGATCTCGTCGTCGTCGTCGTCGTCGTCGTTGCGGTTGCATCGGTTTCACCGGCCAAGACGAGACGCCAATGGCGATTTGTCAAGCTTAATTCACGTATCCACTGCGTACGCTATGTGTTACGTCAGTCTCTGTCTTGTGGCAACGAAGCTATCGGGGTATCGGGCCGTGCAAATGTTATACCTGTACGTAAATGGACCACGCGAGCTTGAGAGATTATTTCACGCTTATGGGTTACGACGATTTGGATAATCGACTTGCCAGTCGATTATCTCAAAGTCGAGAAGTAAGGTATTGGGCGCTATAGTTGTCGGATCAATCGGGGAAGCTTTGTGATCGAGCGAGTGCCAATATATTATTCGATGTAACCAATATTATGGTTGTTTCTTTTTTTTTTTGAGGAATTAACTATAGATTAATTATAGTTATGGGTTAAAATTTTGGAACGGCGGGTAATTAAAAATGTATTATTATTATTATTATTATTATTATTATTATTGTTATTATTATTTATTATTATTATTGCAATTGTTATGCAATTTATTTTTTAATCGATATTAAAAAGCAATGAAATAGCAACAAATAATAATAATCATTCAACAGTTCGCAATCAGATATCGTTGACTCTGATATTGCTCCAATAAATCTTAATAAATTATCCCAAGCAATGAGAAACGAAAAAAAAATTTTTACTTTTTTCTACTTTCACTTAAATCTAGATATAAAAAAAATTTGACTGATAACCGAAGAACAATCAAAATATCACACGACAAAGTTACTCAGAAACAAATATAAAACAAAGACAACCCGAGTATATAACAATAGCACTAAAATGATAGGTAATTTAAAACAGAATATCTTTGAGCAGCTGAATAATCGGACCCTCGAATAGATTACACGATAACCGCGTTTTACGATGAATGAAAAAAAAAAAAAAAATGATAGCGACGCGTGTGACACAACGATGAAAATTTCTTGCAGATAAAGCTGGACGGTGTAACGCGAAAACGCGATGGCAAAACGACACGACCATGTGGCAGAGCGCGTGAAGGCATCAGCAAAGTCAAATATGGCCTCGTAAGGGATCGCAAACATTATCCTTCGTTTACGATAATACTATTTTCCATAAACACGTTTCAATATCCCATAACGGGAAAACGGGGTAGCGTTGTACGTATACAGGGTGTACCAGTTTTTTTTCCGACCAAACTTTCCCTTTGTATTTCACATGCAAAAGTAAAAAAAAAATGTTGTATGGACATTTATACTCTTCAATGTTTTATGCAGGAGTTATAACTGCTGATACAATTTTTTTGTTGGATTTATAGTATTGTTGGTAAATACAGAGCTTCAATGAGATTATCTGAAGTTTGGATTTCGGAAATAACTGGGACACCCGGTATATGTAAGACAGAACGGATACAGCGTGGTTCGAGCGTGTGTTACGCGTGAGTCGAGTGGATGCTGTTGCCATCAGAGAGTAAGAGAGAGCGAGATAGAGAGATTTATTCGTCGATGGGTGAATGTGGGGACCGAACGTTGAAACCGGGGGTGCGAGGGTGGTATAAGAGATAGCGTTGCGATTCACAGCTTTGGCGAACAGAGTTTGTGGTACACGGATCGTGGCTTCCTCGCCACTTCGTCGATACGATTGAATATTTAAATCTCGATCGTTGCTCAACGTTTGAACGCGATGGCAATTCGCCGTCTCCCTCCCCCCCCCCCTTTCTATATTGACCCTTGCTATACGAAACTGCAGACACATTGCAACGTCGATGAACAAATTTACTCGCTTCACGTTGATAACCCCCCCCGAAATAATGCCCGATCATTCCGGGAAATTGGAAATTGATGTCACGTTCCAGGATAATAATTTTCGTGAAATTATTGTTATCATCGAGCTCATAAGTTTCAGCGATTATATCGTAGACGATAATGATTAACGACATCGACGATACTTCTGGATTATACACGTGAAAAAAATTAAGACTGAAAAATAATCAGTTTTTTACCGTTTTTTAAGGAAATAATGAGGATTGAATAGGTGAAAAATATTTTTTTTTATCTCGAAAAATGAACTTCCAGGAGCTGTGAATTGTGAATTATTGGATTGACGCTATTTTCACCAGAGACCTTTGTTGTAGAGAATTCAATTGGCTCTGAAATATATCTGGACACTTTTTCTTGTAGAACGAAGATTTTGGCTGTGAAACTCGTTCGAAGACGAATTATCGTCGTAAATCGGTTTAAAATGCCTGTGAGTCTTGGAGATATTAAATTTTTTGACTCGAGGCTCCGATAGTTTTTTAAGGAAATTCAATTGCCCGGAGAATGGTATACGGTGGATTCAGTTTCCAATCGTTTTTATTGGCTCGCGCATTGAACGAAGCGAAAAGTTTATTTTTACCATGTTATTTAAACGATAAAGGGGGATCCCCCTTGCGAACCTTTGGAAAAAAAAAACATTTTTGAGTGTGCTCTTCAGGGTAGGATTTTTTTAAGGACTACCTCCAAGTTTTGAGACCTCTGAAGGCAAAAAAATTTTTTTTTTTTACACAGTCTATTGGGCATGTATAGATTATACATAGACAATACATAAACCATATTGTATATTGTTTACATATAATTTACATATTCCCAAACCCATATACAGTTAATACACATCCTATATATAATTTTTTTTTAACTCGGGAACCCACAAATAACATTCCGAAGGACGAACCCGAGTCTCGGAAAATCTTTGCGAAGACAATGAGCGATCAAACCACCCCTTGACAATTTCTACACGTTTCGCCCCCCCCCCCCCCCCCCCGAAGATCCATACATCCGATGCACGCGGTGAACTAACCCGTGATTAATCTACAGAAGTACGAAGGTCGAGACTGCGGAACCGGTTATACGAACTTAAGACGATTAAGGAAAATTATCCGGCTAATTTGAGCGTACCAATGGAAACGACGACGAAATCGTGGGCAAAGCAAAGCCAGGTACATTGTGCGCTTGGGTCGTTGTTTTTTGGCTCTTAACGCGACGGGGTGTACGCGATGGGCCAGTGGCAGGCGGGGAGGGGAAGGAGGGGGGGGGGTTGAGAGAGACCCGATACGCGGACGCGGCGGGAAGCTCCACACTTCGGGTCACGGTGTCTCAGAGTTAAACGATCTCATTAGTAACACGTAGATCTAACCGCCAAGATCTACGTGGACTTGCGGAGGAGTAATGGTCGAGAGTCGGCTAAGTCGCGCGCGAAATGGATCACTCGGACCCTCGGTCACTGTGGCCAACAATCACCCACACACATATATATATACCATACTTGCACGCGGTCACGGTAATTACTCGCTCTGCTGCATAATTTTGTTTAATGTGACATTTTTTTTTCCCTTCTTCTATTTTTTTATTTACTGTTTTTTAATTTTTTTTTTAACCATTTTTTCCGTGTTTTATTTTCTCAATTTAGTCGTTTAATGTGACATTTTTTTCTTCTATCTTTTTTAATCTATTCTTTAATCTTTTTTTTTTTAACGATTTTTCTTCGTGTTCTATTATTTCCAATTTAACTTTGGTCCGTTTGGAATTTTGCTGTGTCACTTTTTCGAGTGATCGTTTTTTTTTCAATAATGATTTTTCGAAATATTGTTATCATTGAAAAAAATTACGTATCTGTAATTTCGATCTCTTCAAAAAAATTTTTTTTTGGTAAAAAAAGAAAAAGAAAAAAACAAATTTTAAATCGATCGTAGTGTCTGAGTATGTCCCAACAGCGAAGACGACGAACTATCGGGTCGCAGTTTCACGGGATAACCGTGTGAATGAATTTTACGATGTCGACTGCACAGCCCCAACACGTGACTGGTAAAATTCGATTACGATTTTATACGAGTTTAAGCCAAACGTGATTGACGCCACTTCAACGGGTTTTACACGCCCCTAATCCAATTGGCTTCCAATTGGCCTTCGGTGAGTGCGCGCATCACACGATAAACACGGGAAAACCTCGTGGAATTGAGAATCGGTAGCGAAACGGAAGCAAAGATTGAGGATTGAGGATTCACGATGGTTCTTCTCGCCCGTATATATATGTATATCCGAATGGTTGGGAAAAAGACGCGATGAAAGTGGGTCCGAGATAGTCAGTGGCTCACCATAAATTCTTCACGTCTCACACACACACACAAACAGTTCAGACTGGATAACGTTTCCCAAGTGAAAAAATTATATATTAACTGTATATGGGACTGGGCATATATAGTCTATACATAGATTGTTACATATCATATACACCCAAGTAAAAAAATTATATAAAATCTATATATGGGATTGGGCATACATAGTTTATATATAGATTATATATAGACTATATATTGTCTATATATAGTTATATATAGTCTATATATAATCTATATATAAACTATATATAAACTATATATGCCTAATCCCATATATAATTTATATATAGATTATATATAATTTTTTCACTTGGGCATACACTATATAGTCTATGTGTAGTTTATGTATAGTCTATAAATATACTGTATAGTTTATATAGTTTATGCATAGTCTATCCATAGATTATAAATAGACTATACACACACTGTATATTCTATAGAGTCTATATATATATATTACGTATAGTATAGACATAATCTATATAGTCTATATAATCTAAATATGGTTTATGCAGAGTCTATAAATTAATTATATCGTCTATGTAGTCTATATAGGCTACATATAGTTTCTTTATAGTCCAGACATAATCTATATATATATAGACTATATATAATTATATTAGTATATATACAGAACTGGTCATAGTCTATATATAGTCTATATATCCCCAATCCCACAGAAAGTTTATATGCAATTATTTTACTTGGGTAGTCTATGTACAAACTGTACCATATGAGACTGGGTATATATAGTCTACATATAGATTATACATAGACTCATATAAACTACATAGTTCATGTATAGTCCATTTATAATCCATTTATATACTATATATGCCCAGTGCCATGGATAATTTATACATAAATATACAATTTTATGTTACTTGGACCGAACCGGACCGCAGCATCTCCGTGGCCGTTGTGGGAACCGCTTCGTGTCCCGAGGGACCGCGCCAACGTCGAACCAGCGAAAATGATAAAGAATATGCTCAAAATGGGTTGGAGTTATTCAAAGCGATGAGCGGTAGAGTAGAGTCCATTTAAATATCAGCAACAGGAAGCCAATCTACTCGCATTCGCCTGCCGGAAATTACTTTCGACCGTGTGCCACCGGTAACGCGCTTTGGGCTTTAATGTGATCCGCTACTGCTGCTGGATCCTCGTGCCCGATGCTCGACCACCGTTATGATGGAGTTGCAATTTCGAAAAAAAAAAAATAAATAAAAAAGAAAAAAAAGGAAAGTCCCAAAATAATATTTTTAAAAATTCAAATGCGTGTGAAGAACTGTTAATTTTTTTTTTCAAATGTACAGTGTCACTTGCGACGACATTATCGTATTGTTTCGTTCGTCGCCCGGTATTTGGGATCCCGGTAAAAAATTTTGTGAAACACATAGTTGTTCGAAATATTGATGCGGATATTTTTGTGGGCAACGCGCGTAAAACTGTCGCTCGTAGTCGTCGAGGCGAACGTGCTCGCGCGTACCGAACTCGCGGGGTACATCCTGGACCTCACAGCTGAGGGCTAGTCACGCGCAGCCCCTGCTCGTACCTTCGTATAGATATTTATACGAGGGTGGTCCTTGATGGGGACGTTTACGTATTTCGACAAGTGCACCCCCTAGATAGTTTCGTAATGAATCAATGAAAATATGTGCGAAACCCCGGCACTGTGGTCCAATGAGAAGACGTAGCTGTAGGCTCGTTTTGTTCCCCTTTTGAATAACATGGGATTTTCGGACTAATTCGGTAATTATTTTTTTCGAGTTGTCCCTGAGCACGCGAAAAATTCTTTATTCGCACAAATCTATTGTTAATAAGTATGACTACTCGTACATTTTTTTTCAAGACCTCACCTGTGTATTATCGATAACGACGAACCGATGAACGATGATAACAACTGATAAACGATTTTTCGCAACACAAATCAAAATTCATTTGTTTTTATGTCTTGTAAAAAAATGTACGAGTAGTCACACCCATTAACAATAGATTGATGTAAATGAAGAATTTTACGCGTGCTCAGGGACAACTCGAAAAAAATAATTACCGAATCAGTCCGAAAATCCCGTGTTATTCAAATGGGAAACAAAACGAGTCCACAGCCACGTCTTCTCATTGGACCACAGTGCCGGGGTTTCGCACATATTTTCATTCATTCATCACGAACCCATGTGGGGGGTGCACTTGTCGAAATTCGTCAACACCCCCCATTAAGGACCACCCTAATGTGGATGTATATATGTACACGCACACGGTTGTGTAAATTCGCGTAAATTCGTTGCCCATGGCGATGGTGCAACGAGAGACCGGCAAAAATGGCATTGGTTCGAAGAGCCGTCGCCCGCTCGACAGCCACGGACTCGCGCGCGATCAACTTGCACGTTGCTGCATGTGCAGTAAACCCATACGACCACACACACACACACACACACACACACAGACAGACGGTCACGTGGATCAGAGAGACAGCGAGAGCATCGGCAAAGGGGGTGAGAGGGGTGGAGAGGAATTGGAGCGAGTTCGGGGGTGTGAATAATGCGCCAGTTAAACGGGAACGTCCGGTCATCGAGGGAACGCCGTTTATGCCGCATCAGAGTTCGCCAAATTTATTCCATTGCTCCGGGGTGATTCGGGTTGCGCCTGGGTTATGGTGGGGGCCGCCCCCGGTCATCGGAGTCGCCAGTCGCGTGTTGGCTTTCGTGATGAATGCTCGCATTAAAATGTCAGCCGGCACGCGTTTATACACCACGTTGCATATATATACACAGATATATATATATATATATGTAGATGTAGATGTAGGATTGTCCCCATAAGTGTACAAAGGTGTAAATGGTATACATATAGATAAAAATATATACATGTGTGTACAGTAATTTGTGGAGGGCTGCATCAATTTAGGATTGCCAAGTGCAAACGTTTTGCCATGCCTAATCATCATCGCCGGATGCATATATAGTATATATTGTGTGTATATATATATATTCAATTGGTTATGGCAGAATACATTTTTTAATTGATTACACTAAGAAACCCTTTTTTCGTACATAAAATAGAATTTCTGAGAAGCGATCCAGAATTTTTTTTTTTTTTTTTTTTGGATACCGTTTACATATAAAAAGAAGGGGAAAAAAACATTGACACGAATTGTTTTCTCATTCTTGATTTCATGATTTTGATGGGTTTGAATTATAAATATCGATATATAAAGTGTTAGACATGATGAATACACTTTTGAAATACACAAAAAAAAAATGTTTCACATTTATTTCAGTCCGTTTTGGTAGAGAGTAAAATAAAATAGGGGGGGAGTTGGGGGGGAAGGTCCAGAAAATATGGGTCTGCGCTGTTGATGAAATCTCTGGAATGGATGATTAAGTCAGTGGAATAAGAGACGTTGCAGACCCGGCCAAAAACCTCATCGACAACCGGTCGTGACCTCGTTGAAATAATATTGGCCCGTTATCTCCGCTCAACCATCGAATTTCACGTATATATATATATATAATCATCGATCGAGCAATTCACAAGTTTTCGGTGATGTGAAGAGAGAGAGAGAGAGAGAGAGAGAGAGAGGGATAGAGAGAGAGAGAGAGAGAGAGAGAGAGAGAGAGAGAGAGAGAGAGAGAGAGAGAGAGAGAGAGAGAGAGAGAGAGAGAGAGAGAGAGAGAGACGTGAACTCATTCGCAAATCAACGAAATTCACGAGCTTTCGGAATAATCGGTGAGACCATATCCAACGTTTTGGCAAAATCCGGATCTACGTGTGTTTACCGAAAACTTAACCACCCTGAGAAGTAGGGCGGGGGAGGGGGAGGCGGGGGGGATCCTCATCCCAGATCCCGAGCAAACGAGTTGAACCAACTTTCTCAAGACGTTCGCCGTTAATACACGTTTTCGGGATGGATCTCTCCGACTATCCGGCGGAAATCTCGAAGATAATCGAAGAATATTATCGGCTACGTTCGTGAACTTAACGTGTGTTCGCGCATAAAGTGATATTAACCGTCAGAGTTACGAAGCTCTGTGTGTACAATCCGAGGACGAGAGTTTTCGATTCGTGTCCCTCGGGCTCTGCATAAATCTTCGCTCGAAGATTATCGACTCTCGCGAGTCCAACTTCTGCGCCAGCGATTTTTCAACCCTCGCGAATATCTCCGATGCACATGTGTGTTGTATGTGTGGGGGATGACGTCTCAATTCGAATGGGTCAAAACCTTCGAACGTTCGGAAATAGTCGTCAATTTTTTTTTTTTTCAGTTTGGGGTAACCAGAAACGTTCCCGGAATTTTTTTTCCAATTTTTATTCCCCACCCTCTTAGGCGTAAAAAAATTTGAAACACGAAAAATCGAAGAAAAAATTTAAGCATTTGTGTCATATTTTTAATTGATGAAGTTTTTTCTTTTTCGCATTTTTTATGAAAAAAAAAAAAAATGAAGATCTTTTATAATTTTGGAATCGCATCTTTATCGCTGATATTTATTTATTTTTTTATTTTTTTATTGAAAAATCGAGATATCGATTATTTCATACGAGTGATTTATTTTTTTAGTTCTTTTTTAAGCTTTTTCAAACGACAAAATATTGTTATTATTCAAAGTTTGTTTGAATTTTGAGTTCTTGGAAAAATTCATGAATGAAAAATTCTGGAAAAAAATCATGAATGAAGCTCCGGGGTTTCTAACTCCTGAAAAATGCTGGAAACTTTGAGATTTTGGCCTGGGTCGAATCATCCCCCCCGATACACTCTTATAGGATCAATAGTTTCGCAAAATTAAAAATAACAAAAATAAATATAATCTAAAACAAATATAAATTAAAATTCAAATACGTAGACTAAAGTCCTGCTAGCATCGTTCCACTATTTAACCACTTCATCTACAAATCCAAGGTCCCAGAATTTTTTCCACTATTTAAAATAAAAAAGTAAGTTTATTATTTTTTTTCTTTCATTATTCCTTTTACACATATATTGATCGGTGTATCCCATTTTTCCGCGTTTCCGAATTGCATTCACACTGTGCCGTTTTGTCACGGAGATCCATCCACCCCTATCCCCTAGCCCCCCCTTCCCTCCCTCTTCGCCAGCGACTATGGACTCGGTGCTGGCGCGGTGAATGCAATTTTCCGAATTCTATTTGCAGCGTCGGGGGATACCCGGTCGGGGCGGGGGTGGGGGGGGAGGGGAGATGGGCCACGGTGCGCATGGAAGGACCGTAGGTCGGGCCGGGCGAATGTCTGTGACCGCACGACATCCCCGGTGGTACATCCGGCAGTAACGCGTCTCGACGCCTTTACCCTTGACGCGCGATATATGCGCGACCGATTCCCCATTCTCTCTCTCTTTCTCACTCTCGCTCGTCCGTTCGTGAGTCTCGTGCCAGCTTTTCTCCGACCCGACCGCCCGTTATCACCGAGGGCTCACCGCGTCCCCCGCAAGTACCTACGTAAATTTTTCATTACTCCGTGACACTTTTCACACGCGAGAAAATGACAAGGGGCACTCGTCTATGAAATTGAAATACCGCGATCGAGATCCAGCCTCGATCCTATTTTCGTGATCTAGCGGATGAAGAGTAATCGGCAGTGGCGAGGGGGAGGGCGGGGGGGGGAGGTTGAGGTAAGCGAGAAAAAACGATAACCACGACGATGATGAGGTTGGAGTTAGGTCACGTAGGGTCACTTTTTTTTTGCTTTTTCATTCATAAAAGTCACATGGAGCATTAACATCCGTCATTTTGGTTTTCTGGTAAACGTTTTCACCAGAATAAAAACAATTTCGGAGGTTTGAAAAATTACAATTCGACTTTGGGAAAATTTGAATTCGAATGAAAAAATGTCGAACTTGATGAACCCTTTGAAACATTGAAGATTCGAAACTCCGAGACTCACCCTGTCATTTACAAATCGATTTGATTTGTTTATGAATATAAATATTCAACGTCCGTGAAAATATCAGAATTAATTTTCGATGTGAGATTAATCATACGCTACCAAGGCTCGTAAGTAAATTTCAATATATTTTCCTTCGAGCTCCTGGCAACAACGAAATCTTTTTCTCGTTTCAAATCGAAATCCCATTCGATTGAATTCCAGCGGAAGAGCTGGACGAGTGCAGCTTGCATAATCAAGACTGTTCCGAGACAACCCGAGCGAAAAATTCTATCGGATTCTTCGATTTCATCTTTCGATTCGAAACGATTTTTCCTTACAACTTATAGTCGCGAATTGAAAAAAGCTCATCGGCTTCGGTGCGGTTCGAGCTTCGTGCAACGTTTCACAAAGCTCTTTGGCGTTATTAGCAACGACGAAATATACCGAATGACGATCGAAGAATTTTCTTTCCCAATCGGACATTTTATTTTGCTCGACGATGTAACTTTTGTCGGTGATTCGGATAAGATTTGTCAATTTCGTGCGACAATGCAACATAACAAAACTGTTCGTGGATCGTTGATGCGTTGAAATTGCAGCCATAGGTATAGGACATTCGACTTCAGTGCGGCATGTCTGACCATAAGGGAACGTAACTACTTGCACGAGTTTCAGAAATTGATCTTTCGTCGAAAAAAAAATAAAATAAAATAATAATAACGTTAGTTACGCCCGTGAAATCGATAGGTCACTTCATTACGAACAAATTGTCGCGCAAACAACCGTTTTAATTAAAAGTTTTGATGGGCCCCCCCCCACCACGTACGTTGAAAAAGTTTCGTCAATGGCTGCCACTGGCTAATTGCCGGAGCATTGTCCGAAAAAACTAATAAAAAAGCTTTCTCGACGTGTTGCAATACATATATATATATATATTAGGGTGTGTTAAAACAAGGCAAGTTTTTTCAATTCTTCTGGCAGTTTATACATTCGAAGTAGATACTATCGGAAGACGTCTGTCAAAATTTGAGCCCAATCGGACTGTATTTAGAGGTTCCGCTTTCACGAATTCGATTTTGCCTTTGATTAACGCATAAACATTTTTTTTATTTTTGTTGCAATTAATTTTCCAGGTTAACAAAAATTTCCGGGGATGGCAGAGTAAGTGCAACACCATTTTACAAGGGTCACTCAAAATAGGGATTTTTGTTTGTTCGACAATTTGGAAAAAAAGTTTACAATTTTTTTTTTCGTTAGTTTTCAATGAATTTCGTTTAAAAAAAAGTTCTTAATTTTTTTTCAAATCGTAAAACAAAAAATATCCTTATTTTAAGTGACCTCAATACTACATATTGCACTTACTTTCCATCCCCGAAATTTCCTGCTTACTTGAAAAATAAATTCAAACCGAAAAGAAAAAAATGGATACGTGTTAATCAAAGGCAAAATCGAATTCGTGAAAGCGGAACCTCTAAATACAGTCCGATTGGGCTCAAATTTTGACAGGCGTCCTCCGATAGTATCCATTGCGAATGGAGAAACTTCCAGAAGAATTGAAAAACCTTACCCTGTTTGAACACACCCTAATATACATATATATTTTTTTTACGTCGTAGAACGAGCGGCTGCAGCGATCGAACAGTTTTATAATAATACTTTCGATCATAACTGGAGCAATTTTCACCTCCCTGTCGAGGTTTATCACTTTCTTCATATCACACAAACTTTATCGTAGAAAGTTCTTGCTTGAAAAAAGTCTCGTTGAAAATTGTCGACTGATAAGCAATTTTCGGATAAGAGCTCTTGATTATTTTTCAAGAATGAACAGTGTGTAAAACGATACATGTTTGCGTTAAATGTCGTTTATCCGGTGAGAGACTAAACTCCACATAATATCTATGCACACATATATACATATATATTTCGTTGATATGCGTCTCCGGAGACTGTTGTGTGTTATCGGGGCAACTGTCATCGCAAATGATCCTAAACGTCGTGTCGTCGCCCGAATGAACCTCCGATACGTCTCCCCGGAGATCTCGTGTCGAGTGCATTGGATAATTTTGCAACACGGTTGACAAGTCTCGAGCTTGAATCAATTGATCGCAACACCACAATGCCCATTGCAATTCCCACTTTCGCTCATCACAACGATCATCATCAACGTGTCAATCTAAATTCATGTTTCACCATTATATTTCAAAACTTTACGATTGTAACCGAAAAAAAATTATCCAGAAATCTTGATACAAAAATGTACAAAAATACACGATATATAAAATAATTACAGCATTAATGAAAATAAATGACGATGAGTAAAAGCGTTGGTACAACAATCCCGTTACACTTGTCGCCCAAAGAAAATTCATTTACTTTCGTTCGCGATAAACTCGTTTCGCAACGAGAAATGAAAAAAAAAAAACACGATAATAAAAAGTAATTAAAAAAAAAAGAAATACAAATAAACTGTCGAGCTCTACGACGTACACTCTGCTACGGAGTAAGCGGTAAGATATACTAGTTGTGAAAGAGCGCAATTTGTCATCGCGGTTTTCCTTGTTTATTCGAAAAAAAAAAAAACGAAAAAAAAAAATATTAAAAAATTAAAAAAATGAACAACTGAGTGAAAAAAAAAAAATTAAGTAAGCGTCGGATTGTTCTTTCGAGGCGAATAATCGTTATCGGACGAGGCCGTTGCATTTTGCCGGTGGAATTGATAACACTGGTGGGAAACTCCGAGGGGGGGGGGGGGGAAATGATAAATAGTTTTGAGTTCCGGAGGTAAGAAGAAAATGGAGGACGATGTGCGGGCCAAGGGAGGACCGAGTATGAACCAAGCTCTGACCTATTAATCAACCTCGGAGATCTCGCGTTGTTTTCCCGCGCGGACTGGGAAAGTCCGGAGGGGGAAAGGGGTTGAGGAAAGTGCCTGGTCGCGGACGTCGTCGACGATGACGTTCGCGACGAGACTTTTCGGGTCGCACGTCACCCAACGATTGTATAACAACCTCGTCTCCGGGGGCCCCGTTCCATGTCGACGAATACGTTTAATTAGCCTTGACAGTTTCTCGTTACATTTGTTGTTTCATTGCCATGCGTGACGACACCTCGAAACCCGATGCCCTGGCTTTCTCTCTTTCTCTCTTTTCCCTCTCTAGCTACGTCTATGTCTCTCCGTCTCTCCTCGTCTCCTTTCGCGGCTGTCTTTTCAACAATCAACGCGGCTTGTAAATGGCTTTCATTACCGCCTTTCGGCTCTGGCCAACCGTAAATCTCGTTCAACCATTTTCCACGTTATTCACGGTGCTGTTACGGCTACAATTATATTTCACAATCGTCCCGAGCCGCATTAATTAATGCCGCTTGGATTAATTGAAATTTTTTTTTGTTTTCTTGTTGTTGTTGTTTTTTTATTAATACAAATTAATTTGTTTTTTGGGTATTACGATGCGGGGGAATTAATTAGATGATGATGTATTCGAAATATATAATACTGACCGAATAATCGCGAATTTGTCGGACCCATTGAACATTCTCATTTTGTGGAATATAATAATTTGTAAAATATAATCGTGGTGATCGAAGATATGAATTTTTTTTTTTTCAAATTGTTTGAATCGTCTAATTATTATTTTTCATTCGTGAGAATATTTCAATTGTTATTTTTTTCAAATTAATTTGAAACTTTCAATAATTTTTTTTTCATTCGTGAGAATATTTTAATTGTTATTTTTTTTTAAATTAATTTGAACCTTTCAATTATTATTTTTTATTCATTTGAAACGTTTTAATTATTATTTTTCATGCATTTGAAACGTTTTAATTATTATTTAATAAAAAAATGAAGCCACGTCGTTGATTATCGTGATAATAATATACGAACACGATGGTGTGTCTTCCGTGAATGGCCATGACTTGTTGAGAAAGGTCCGTTCGCGAGTGCATCGCGGAGACACACGTGACGGTTACATGCAGCAGCAGCAGAATGAATCTTTCGTAACGTACATACAAAAAGCACACACACACCGTGAACTCGTGTCGCGCTTTTTTGAATCCCTTGTCCGCACTCACGCGCCGAAAATGTTTTAATTACTCAAGCTTACAAAAGCTCGAAGAAGGGCAATGCTCTCTCTCTCTCTCTCTCTCTCTCTCTCTCTCTCTCTCTCTCTCTCTCTCTCTCTCTCTCTCTCTCTCTCTCACTCTCTCTCTCGGGTCACCCGCGTTACGGCTAAATGAAAGCCTAGCACGAGGTGAAAAAAGCGACAATGGCCTTTTCCACGTGCCTACTGTACATGCAACGAGCGAA
Organism: Diplazon laetatorius; assembly: GCA_963662125.1. Classification (NCBI taxonomy): domain Eukaryota; kingdom Metazoa; phylum Arthropoda; class Insecta; order Hymenoptera; family Ichneumonidae; genus Diplazon; species Diplazon laetatorius. The sequence continues at coordinate 17,995,013 of OY759158.1, forward strand.
AAAAAAAAAAAAAAAAAAAATTAATTTTTTTTCTTTTGAAATGAAAAAAAAAAAGTACATTCCATTAACTTCTGCGGACGTGCATACATTAATACGTACAATGAAGAGCAAGAGAAATTTTTCTTTGTTCACGCAGCCCATTGCACTATATCTACCAGTGTCAATGAAATATATGTATCTATATACATGTATATATTTATTATTACATATTAAAAGATCTAGTACAAGGTGAAAAATTCAGCAGTGAAATACGTGTTTATTACGACTAGGCCAAGCATAAAAATTCGCGGCAATCATTGTGGAAAGAGATGTATAAAAGAAAATTTTAAAAAGAAACGAAAAAAAAAAAAGTAAGTCGCAATGTCGTCAGGGTTTGGCGCGATTCGACGCACTTCCTCTCCCCCACCTCGAACACGTAATTCGCATTCTTTTACGATATCAGCTCTATTCGCGAGAGGATCAAGTGTGTGACTGTCGTTGGTGATGTTACGGTCGGAGAACGGTAAGGAGGGGGGGGTGGGGAGAGGGATGCTGTGCTTCGCGAAAAAATGCGTCTTCTTTGGCACCAACGATGCCCGAGAAACGTGGAAATCGCATTTTCGTTTTTACAACCCCACGGGGCTCGAGTTGTTTTGCCTGACGGTTTTTACGCTTCGGCATAAAAATGTCGCGAGCCGTGCCGACACGAGAGGCTCGAGCGAAGAAAAATGCTGAAAAGCTCGAGAGGAGGGAGAGAGGCACGTGACGCGTGGCAATGACATTTATGAAGTCGTGTGCCGTGGCTGTGTCTCTTGAATCTTTGATAACGCTGTACTTTTGCGTTGTTATTATTCCGATGACGAAAGCTCCGTAAACGTGAAGTTCGAGCTGTGTAAAAACCGTCTCACCGATGAAAAAAATAATTGCATTTTTATTATTTTGCCTCGATGCGATTTTTTAAGCGTTACATTTTTTTTTTCTTTTTTTTATGTATGTCAGGGCGGTCTTTATACGGGATTAGGACGAATTTTGATCGTCAGGAATCCCTTAAAATTGGCTCGAAATAATTAAAAATGGGCGTCGAAAATATTATTCTCTTTCATATAAGATGCACAGATTTCCTTTTTTTTAAATTAAATAAAAAGTGTTATTTTCAAAATAAGGATCCTCAAATTAAAAAAAAAATATTGATCTTGAAATTGATATTGATCAATACATTAATTAATTTTTTTTTCTTTCGAATTTTTATCACGATTTTTTTTTCAATTTTTGATAATTAAAAAAAATAAATGAATAATTCAATTCTTTGAAAAAAAATAAAGCCCTCTACTTGCAAAATAAGCCATTAATATATTGGTTATATACATATATATATATATCCTGGTTCCAATATGGAAGTGACATTTTTTCGAAAATAATTGAATAATTCATTAATTTTTTTAAATAATAAAAATTCACGAAAAAACTAATTACTAATTGAAATAATTAAAAAAATAGTCCTATATATACACATGTACATATTTCATCATGATATACAAGCAATTTCGATTGTCATCGCATTGATAAGACGCTTCGTGTGTGACGTTTGAAAAAAAAAAAACAAAAAAAGTAATCTTTGAAAAATCGCGAATGTCGCGTCTGGCTCAACGTCGACTTGTACCACTGACGTAGAATTTGTGCTCTCGCGCGCGACCGGTGGCATCGGATTTTCTATCCCGGACGTATCATCGATTTCAATTACGAAGACATTAAAAGCGTACTAGATAAATTGGAATTCCTTAGGTCTGTTCCTGTTCCCAACCGCGGATCCGATATATACCGGGTGTGCTTCGGTCGTATAATCGCGCGTCAGTCCGGGGCTTCCCCGATGCATCACATCCGCGGGATCTGGCACACACAAAATGGCCCCGGTACGGGGCCAACCACCACCTCCTCCCCCTCCCCCCTCTCCACCCCTGTTACCGATATTGATGTACGTAATGCTCTGTACACCGTGAAATAGTATTGTGAATGTCGATCCAGGTGGAACATCCGATATCTCGCTACCCCGCTCTCTCACACACACACACACACACACACGCACCGATGGGTTATTGCACTCTGACTCTGGGGTCACCCAGAAGTGAAGTAATTTACGCATACACAATCGAGTGGTCCTTAGCAATGGTCATTTTTTAATTAAAATTGCGTAAGCTTCCACATAGGTTCGAAATAATTTAAAAATAATGTTCGCAAAGTCTCCACCAACTTATCTCAATATTTACCCATGCCTGTGGAATTTTAATTTTTCGAAATTATATAGCTGACGCACTGGGGTCCAAATGACCCCGAGCAGAATCAATCCTGATTCACAATGTTTATTCTATTTTTTTTCGAAAGAAGAGTATTTCGAGAGTATCCGGTTCAATTTTTACATTAGAATAATGAAAAATGCGAAAGCTCCGAAATTTTTTCGTGAAAATGAAAATTTTTTTTCATTTTTCTCAGATTCAATATTTTTTTTCGAAAGTATAGTATTTTAAGAGTATCCAGTTTTATTTTTAGATTAAAATAATGAAAAATGAGAAAATTACGATTTTTTTTTGCAAAAATCGTCTATCCAGCGTTTTTGTGAACTTCAAAACATTTTTTTTTCGAAACTAAATATTGAATTCGAACCGAATAACCTATGGCACCTCTTGGATGAAGTATCAAAGAGTATATGAGAATTTTTTCGAGTCAAAATAATCAATCGATTACTCGCAGCAAGCCTCTTTCAAGCCTCGGGGTCAAAGAGACCCCTGTGCGAATAAACTTCGAAGATTTACGACGATCCAGCGACAAAGTGCACATCGAAGATGATCGCGACGGTCGGTCGAAGGGTTGGTCGGCTCGACAAATGGAACATAAAGGGTGTGTGAAGGGAGACGATTTCGCACGTGGCGCATAAATACTTAAACCCCGTAAACGACTCGCAACGATGGCAATCCATTAACACGCGAGTGTGACTGGAACGAGAAGAACGGCTAATTGAACACAATAGAACATAATTGCGAATTTCTAAACAATTAATACCGTCAGGTAATTTCACCGTCTATGACATTCCGGATTAATTACAATTGAATAACGTCTGGTTGTAATTAACACGGGTGTTTATCCAGATCTCGCGAAACACTACGCCCCCTGTGTAAATCCCCAGAAATTGTCATCTCCGAATGTCCCAAAGGTCCTCGACGAATTTCCAACCACGTAATTCTGCGGGGAAATTAATTTTCCGTGTTTATCCATTTTCATCGTTCATCTGCAAATTCAATTTCATTGACAAAACAGATTTGAACATTGAGATTCGTTGGTAACATGAAAAAACAAAAAATTTAGGGATCTTTATTAAACGTCAAAGGTCTCCCAAAAATATGTCCCCAACAGAAATTGTCATATTCGAATGTCCCAAAAGTCTCCACAGCTTCCTCAACTCCATCCCCTCGTGGGATAAATTAATTTTCTCTATTTTCCATATTCATTTCCAATTAAATTTCATTGCCAAAACCAACTCAAACATCAAGATTCATCAACAACGAAAAAAAAAAAGAAGAAGAAGAATAAAAATTCAGTCATACTTATCAAACGTCAAACATTCGTGTACAAAGTTACGCAACAAAATTTTACAAACTAATACGCGTGCATGAAGCTTTCGAGGATATATATATATATATAAGTTTCTTATGTAAATTCGTAAAATCGATGAAGACCGTAACCGCGATTCTCGGAAAACTTTCAAGTCCGTTCGATGTGTTTTCACGATGTCGGTGTGTGTGTGTGTGTGTGTTTGTGTGTACCTACTTCAACGTGAAGCAATTAGTATTGAATCTGTCGAGAGAGCTTTTGAGAGGTTTGCGGGGGGGGGGCTTTTCGCTGTGAACGCTCATTTTCCGAGACAGGTACGCGCCGAGCGTAAACCACGATGGTATCTATATATATTATATACGAATGTGTATTTACAAATGCATGGAGACACTTATATACTAGGGTGGTCCTTATCTGGGGCTCGGACGAATTTTGAACCTCCTTTCCTCCAGATTAACTCCAAACAATTTCATTCCAGCTCAAATTTTCAATAAAAATTTTTTTTCAAATATTCCGACGATAAAAAACTTGAGTCGGAACGACCCATATCGATTTCAAGATCAGTATTTCAAATCTTACGATTGATATTTTGTGTCTAATTTTTTTTTTTACAATACTATCCGTAAATAAAAATAAAACGAAAAACAGTTTGCATATCAGGGTGGAATGACCGCTAACAATTTCAAGGTCAAGCCGAAAGATTTTTTTTTCATTCACAAATGTACCCCGGGCTCCCAAATGTGCTTCTTGTATTTTTAAGAAAATTTCGAGTCACCTAAATGAGCGTATCACTAAAAAATTGCGAAATTTTGGATTTCTAAGGGTGAGAAGGACCCCTCCTGGTAATGGCCAATTCCAAAAATGGTGGGCTGTCAATTTGGGGAACTTTGTTGAAAATTATTTTGAGCCAATCCGGAGGGAGGGAGGTTGAAAATTCGTCCGAGCCCGAAACAAGGACCACCCCGGTGTAAATAGTACGCCGCGGCCAAGGGCGACCATCCAAAAGGACTCTTGTTTTCGCGGTGAATATCGGTGTGACGGTGCTTCTGGGAAAATTAACGTTTGCGCTTCCTGCGATAGTGCTACCGCGCGCTTCCTGGTTTCGCGCGGTGAGTTATGCATTTGCGTTTCATGAAAGGACCCGGACCCGACGAACGACGAGGACCGCCCGCGGATGGGTCCTCGCCGTATACGCGAGCCACAGAGCCCGCAGGATCGTGCGAGCCCGGGGACTCCCGGTGGAGCGACCACCACCACACTCTTCGGGTTCGAGCGCGCGAGCGCGCGAGCGCGCCCGGCTTGAGCGCGAGGGCGCGTCTTCTATCATTTGTCTTCCTCCGCAAGATAGAAGCAAAGTTTCAAAGACCTTTACCAAGTTGCATCCCATGAGCGACCACAGTTACGAGGAGTCTCCTAAATTTTCTCATTGTTGGATTAATGGTTTCCCCACAGATTCGAAGAAGAGAGAGAGAGAGGGAGAGAGAGGGAGAGAAAGAGAGAGAGAGAGGGAGAGAGAGTCCTTTACTCCATAATCCTCAATTTGTTCTTCAAATAAACGTATGGCTATAATTATTAGCAACAATTTACGAACCTTTGCAATGATAATTCAAAGTCGCCAATTTTTTAACAATATTGATTGATTGATTGATTGATTGATTGATTTATTAATTTATTAATTTATTAATTTATTAATTTATTAATTTATTAATTTATTAATTTATTAATTTATTAATTTATTAATTTATTAATTTATTAATTTATTAATTTATTAATTTATTAATTTATTAATTTATTAATTTATTAATTTATTAATTTATCAATTTATTAATTTATTAATTCATTTATTTATTATTTTATTCATCTATGGATTTATTTATTTATTTACTTATTGTCTCGCACAAAAAGAAAATAAATTGTGAAATATTCAGATGGGTTCGATAGAATTTCCCGTTTTTTTTTTTTTTTTTTTTTTTTTTTTTCATCCTTAGTTTCCGTGCATCGGCTTATGTTACACGGCCCTCCAAGAGTTTGCGAGTAACGAAGTGACGAACTCACATCGACATCGGTAATTCAATGAAACCTCAAAGATCTCGTATCCGGGGCATTTCGTTCGATCCCCTTTTGATTGACAATCAATTTCCGTTGTTGAGCCTCGTTTCTCACGTGACTTCGGGGTAAATTCTCCAGGAAATTCGATCTCGTTGTTCCTCACGAAAAACATTGGTTTCGCGAGTTTGGGAATTCGAAATGTGAATCTCGTAGTCAACGAAGCAGAATTGTTTCATTCGTGATTTTCGCATTCGTTGAACCTTCGAAGATCGGTTTGATCTTTGAACTTTTGTGATATTTCATCGATACGATGAAACCGGCGAAGTTTCGGGGTAATTGAATATCGCGTAATTATTCGTCGAAAGCTACACGAACGTCTGACGAATTTAATAATGAAATAATAATAATAATAATAATAATAATAATAATAATAATAATAATAATAATAATAACAATAATAATACGTTTATAATTGCGAAAATGCCCAGACGCCCATTCACGCGGTCCAGACACTGTGCAAATAAAACTTTATGACGTGAATTTGCTTACACAGCTACATGACAAACTTTGTAATATGAATATCCGACGAGTTTTCAATTATGCCCTCGGACTGTCTTTCATATCATACAAATTTACGGAAATGAATCTATATACATATATATATATATATATGTATATGTGTTACGGAGACCGGAGTCTCGGTTTTCAACGTTTTCCGCAAAACTAATACGATACGCGAAACGCGTGGCAAAAGTTTCAATTGACTTTCGTCCGGTGCACGGAAAACGTCTATCCGCGGGTTACTTTTCCACCCTCTTGAGACACGCGACGCATACGATAACGAATTAAATTTATTGGAAAATAGCAAAAACGGTTGAATTACCATTTTTCACTCGTCTCTCATCGATATTTCATTGCCTTGCTTTTTTTTTTTCTCATTTATTTATTGGAAAATGAAAAATGCAAAAATTATTCCCTTTTATTTTCTATTTCTTGTATGTTGTATATATATTTTATCGTGTATTAAAATCAAGTCAAGAAGGATGTAAAACTTTTGTGAAGAGTTCAAAAGCTCTCGAGGCAATCATGGCTATTCGATGATGAATAAAAAAAAATTCCCAAAAAAAAAAAAAATAATTCGACCAAAGCAACAAACTAAGAAAAATTATTATATTCCATTATAAACATGTATACAATTCTAACCAATTTATACAGATATAAATATATATATTTTTCTTCCAATTTTCATTATTTTCCAATTCTTCCAGCAACAAATAAAAATGAAAAATTATTGAAAAATTTAAAAAATCAGTATTTATTTACGAGTAAAATAAATTCGAACGCTAAAAGAGCAAATGATTAAGTATCAATACAAGAGTCACGAGGATTGAATTTCGTACGAAAGTTTGAAATCGCCGAGTTAATTATCACCCAACGGATTAACGATTGGTCTATCAGCGGCACAGTACCCAAAACTCGTGTATCACGTGAATCAGGTGAAAATTGTTCGTGATCAAAATGTTGAAACACACGCGCGGGAGACTGGTGAGAAAGTAAAACGGGTTAATTCGCAAAACTCGGAGCGTCGATTTTCCACAAATTACGATGGTTTTCCCCCCCAAAAAAAAAAAACAAAAAACGATTTTCCGGAGAGCGTGCCGTGGGCAATTGACCGCACAAGCCCGAAGGGTTTAATAGCGGTAGGGCTCGCGCGCGGGCCTATTACCTCATCGTACACCGCGCACGGTGATCAAAGTTTAATTACACCCTTATCCGACGGTTTTATAACTGCCCGACAAACTCGAAGTTTACGCGTGGATCGGGTGGATGGAATCACTGAGGGTCCATTAGCGGTTTTCGAGGGACATGTGTGGGACCTGGTGGTGTGCGACCTCAACTTCCACACACACATACACACACCGCACACTCGCACGGTTTATCGTGGATAAAAAGTTTGTTTTCGCGTCCGTCGTACTTGACTTTTTGCTCTTCGAAGAGGCAACGACGTTAACACCTGCGGGAGGAGGGGGGCGCTTTGTAATATCACGTGGACGATGAAATTTTATGGCATGTTGAACAAATAATGCTGGGTATCATTTTTTATTTTTGTTTGGGCACTTTTTAAGGGGGTGGGCGAGTCTGGAAGCCGAAAAATAGACTTTTTTGAGGAATTTTTTTTTTTTTTTTCAGAAAAATTACAAAGTGAATAGAGATTACGAAGAAGGGGGTTTGTTATACATATTGGGGACTGTGTACGATAATTTTTTTGAAGCGATGGATTTGAAAATGGCGGCTGTGCAGCGTTTTTGCGAGGACGTCTCTGTTTTTTCAGGATCCATGAACGGACAGAGCACACACAATTTTTGAATTACGATGAGCCTATGAATTTTTTTTGATCGTGTATAACGACAGCTGTAGATGTACGTAGGTTTTTTTTCGATATATTGATTTTTGGCTAAATGGCGCATTTCTAAAGTGAAAAGTGAAAAAGTTGCCAAAAAAATCGTCAGAAAATTGTTAATAACAAATAAAATATGCGATATGAAGAAAAAATCCTCCCTACTTTCATAGACAATGTGTTTTTGAAGATGTATTCAAAATTTCAAGCGAATCGGTTGAAAATTGTTTGAGTTATGTTTTCGGCCAGCTTGAAAAATGCAGTTTTGAGATGAATAAATTTGAAGGTCACAAAAGAAGCTCGCCGCGGACCAGGCGGCCTTGTACCAAAATTCTAAGACCGAATACTTTCAGGATTTTCCCAGACATAATCTTTCGGAAATTATTTTTAGGGTCCTAATTATTTTTCAAGGTCCTAAGGGACTTAAAAAAAAGTCGATTTTACGAAAATTCTCGAGTGGCCCAACCCCTAAACTGTTGTTATTTTGAAGCATCGGATCGTCATCATAAACGTCGAATAAATAAGAACGAAATATTATTCAATATCTTGTATTTGCGATGCGACAATCGACTCTTAACTGTATGTCAGTCGGATCGAATGTAAAACAATTTCACATCAATCTCACATGAGCGTCTTCATTGTATCATACTAATATGATAAAGATATATCTTGAAAATATTTACAAAAAAAAACACGATATATATATTTATAAAATAAAATAATTATAAAAATTGAACAAACAAAATCTGCTCGTTTTTTTATCCAACAGCGAATGAAAATTAATTAGTGTTATTCGATCGTCTCACGCACCCTCGAACACTCATCGTTTTCTTACGTGCTTACTCGTGTTACAAATGATTCATGACTCTCACATACGACCGACGTCGAAACTGCGATAATTCACTCGCCATCGACTGGTTTTCATCGTTCATCCGGAATTATCGAAGTTTTCCTTATTTATTTATTTATTTATTTTTAATTATTTTTTCGCGGAGGCAGATTGCCGATGAATTCCCGTTCATTTTACGCGTTTCTGCTGTCGCTGACGATAAATATCGTTGGCCGGCGGGGGCGGAAGATCCTCGTCCTCGCTGTCCTCGCCGCCCAAACGTCCTCGTCGACGTTTCGAACCCGTGCCCGTGCCGTCGTTCGTCTCGTCGACTATCCAATGCACGGATTTCGCCAGATCGAACAATTTCGTGTCGCAACCGTTGTCCGCGGTTGGCGCGGGAGCTTCAAATTGTCCAATTCGAAACGAAAAGACGAACAAACAAAAAAACAAAAATACGGCATTGTGAGTCAGACATTGAAAAATCGTTGCAGTTCGATTGGTTTACGGTTTTTAAGATGATCTCCAATAATTTGACATACAATGGCGATAGATCCTACCATGGTCTGGCAATTGAATTCTGCTGAACACGTCCATCAGCAAATCTACCGCCACGAACGGGCCTCGGAAGCAACCGGGGGGCGGCAAAAGCGTGCACAATTGTGCGGCCGCCGCTGGCAGAGGAAACGAACCGCCTGATAAATAAAAAAAAAAATAGAAAAAAATATTTTGAGTCATGATTAATGAGATAAAAAAAATGTTAAAGAGCTTGAGTTAGAATTCCGTCGAAAAAAATGGAAAAACTATGAAAAATGGGGATAATCACCTGGCACCGGATGTTCACCCGGCAGAGCATTGACTTTCGGTTTGTACGGAATCATTTGCGAAAGATCCGGTCTCGGCAGAGTCGCTCTCGACTCCACGACGTCCGGCACGCGTGGCAAATTTCCCGCGGGATTTCGCACGACGCTCGACACGTCCACGTAACCGATCGATCGCAATTCAATGGGCGTGCACGGATAAAGATCCAAAAATTTGTATCTATCGACCAACTGGGCGGTTTCCTTACCCTCGAATTCTTTTATCTTCTCCAAAACCGCGCTACGTCGTTTTTCCACTTTCACGATACTCGCCAAATCACCGATGTTCGATTCAAATTCCAAAAAACGATTCCAAATGTCACTGAGAAATAACGAAATTTTTTTTTTTAACGAATTTAGATATTCAGCAAAAATAATTTATTCGGAAAAAAAGAAATAAAATATATATACTTACACGGATTTTTCGGGTTCGAGACTTCCGGACGAGAGAACACGTTCGAACAATACTCGAGTGTTGTTGTCCTCTGTGAAATAAATTGCGTAAACGTGTGAATAACAAGAAATTTGACGTTTGATTGTAAACTTTTGTGATAACGCTGATTTACACGAAAAATAAACCATAGTGCGAAAAATGTATTTTTGAGCCTAATTTGGAGTGGCTAAAATCGAAAATCTATGTAATATTATTTTTATTATTTTTATTAGGTTTTATTATTTTTATTTTATTTTTATTAGGTTCTCGCGAGAAAGAAAAAAAAATTTGTTGAGTAGTGTGATTCGGGTAAATCGCAATGAAAAATCGTACCATTCAAATGCGACAGATAATCGATGTAACACAATATGTATTCGGGATTGTCGGCAAATTTTTTCAATCCCAATTCGAATATGCGAAAAGCAATGTTTTTGTCTTTGGTGCAATAATATTCCATCAACGCGGCAGCCACGTATACGTGATGACGACAACGTTGATCCTCGCGTGCTCTCTTGAAAACCGTTCTCGCGGATTTTATGCCTTCTGCTCGTCTCGCAAATTTCATGTACTGCACGTAAGCCTGAAAAAAAAAAATAACACATAATCAAAATAACAAATCCGTTAAAAATAAATCGATGCAAGCAATCTGAAAAGACAAATTTCGATGAAAAAATAAAAATAAAAATAAAAAAAAAAACGAACCAAAGTTGGATCGATGTCCGCGATATCGAGAAATTTTTGATATATCTGATGGACTTTCTCGTATTTGACCCGTCCCTCTTCGAAATCGGCGTGCGCAAAGTACAGCAACATGTTTTTCGACAGCAACGTGTTCGTGGCACGTTCGAACATCGTGGCCGCCTCGTCGCTCAGATTCTTCGACGCATTGACGTCGCCCTTTTCCGTCAAAATTTTCGAACTCAGTTCCAAAAAATGTGCAGCCTGGTGCCAAACCGCCGGATGATGGCCCAGACAGAGCAGACACTGTTCTATGGCGAACATGACTCGTCGGGCGACCAATGATGTGTCTTCCGTTCTCAGAGGATTGCTGCGTTCCCAAGCTATGTATTTTTTCCACAACTCCACCTGAATTTGGATTTAAAAAAGTGGTCAAGTGGCGGATGAATAAAGAGAAAATAAATAAATCAATAAAATAATATTCGCGAAAATTTTAAACCTGTTTCAATTCTTCCTGCTGTCCAGTCGGCGGAACACTCGGGGCACTTCTGTTGAGTCCTCGGGTAACTGCTTCCAATTCCTTGGCCACGCGTCTCGCGTTCATGTAATCTCTCGATCTTTCTATGGCCATTTTTTCCGCGATAATCGGATTTATGTTTTGCTCGAAAGCCATGTAATCCTTCCACAATTGTTCCATGTTTATCATGGGATTGACGACTCCACGTTGATAAACCTGCGATTGATTCGAAATAATCAACGGTTCGACGATTATCAATTTTTGTTGTCATTCAAGATTGCTCACCTTTCGAACCGCACTGATTTTTTGATTTTCCGCGTAAGAACCCACGGCTTCCACGCTCTTCAGAAACATCACGTAATCGTTCCAAATGCTATACGAATGTATGTCCATTCCAATTTTGTCCAATGCAAAGTCATACGCTTGTGCCATTTTTTCTCTACGAAAAAAAAAATGAAAAAAAAAAAAAAAGAAAAGCAATTGTCGATTGATCGTACCGAAAAATGGTTCGACCGAGGAGGTATTCACTGTTTAAAAAACGATGTACACGAGAATACATCGGCCTCAAGATTACTCGAAATTACACAAGATTTAAATTCTTATATTTTATATTTAAAAGTTTAAAACGCAAGATGGAAACATTTTTCAGTTAAAAAAATATAGAATGGAAGAACTGAGATGCTCGTTTTTCAGTCTGAATTCTCACATGCTCCGTTTGTAAGACGTAATAATTATAAACCGAAAAAAAACCTTCAAAACATAATGAAAACGAAATAATCGAAAAAATGCAATAATGTTTTAATAAAAAATTTTTAAGGCTTTGGCGATTACATATAATTTACATAATTTTTTTTGTTGAGAATACCCATAATCAGAAGAGCATAAAAAAAATACTACGAGTGAAGGAATAACAAAAAAAAATGATTATCGAAAATTACTTCTCTCGTGTACACCAAATTACACGAGTGAATGAACCCTCCTCGGGATTTAACGAAATTGTTACTTCATCATCGACTACTCACTTGTACGTCGCCAGACTCGCTTTTGTTTCCTTGACGTAAGACAGATACAGCTTCCATAATTCAATATTCAAGATTTTCATGAGGCACCTTTGGAAAAGCTGTCAGAGAAAACAGTACGACAACACTAATTGCATAAATTTTGTCACACACGACCGAACACGATTTTTCATCATACAATTTCGTGTCTATGGAATCTCGAAGGAATTTGTTTCATTTTTTTTATGGGAATAGTAAGCCACTGCCTTACTTACCCACAGAGGCAATTACATTCGAACACATGTGTCAAAATACGACGAAAAATAAAACGAAGGAACAAAAAAAATTCACATGGTAATCCGAAAAACAAAGTAAACCGTAAGGCAATTTTTGTTCTCTCCATTTTTTTTTCTTTTATTTTATTCACGACTGTATTACACTTTTTTTTTTTTTTCAAACCATCTTTTTTTCTTTTTCTGGGTAACGTAATTCGTTAAACGTTGATTGTTGTAAAACTTGAGGGATAAATAACAATGCACCAATGCATTTATATTTTGCCAATGATTTATTTGTATCGAGACACAGATTATATTGATGATTTCGGTATATTGATAATCAAGTTTGTTTTATTTGTAAAATAACGAGATGGTAATAACACAGGGACAACACCCCACCGCGATAAAGAGATTTATTTATTTGCTACAAGTGGGGGTTGGAGGGGGCGGGGGGGAGGCGTGAAGGCCGAGCCACATTTATGAACCTGCGTGTGGGGATCTGGAAATAATTGATCCCAAAACGGTCGCAAAAATTAAGACAGTAGGAAGCAGCATGAAGTGACGTTATTCTAGCGATTCAATCACGCGTTTAAAATGCATTGATTCGAAATTTAGACATTTGCAGCAGATAATAGGCGATGAAAAAACACGTGTCAACGTATTCGCATGTGTTTGCAACGGACAACATGAAAAATGAAATATAAAAAACAGCAGCTGTTAGGAAAAAGAAAAGAGCAACTACTTTTTTTTTGCGTGTTCAATTATGCGTACGAATTATATTACGTCACTTTATGCTACCTCGAGGTAAATTTTGCGTGTACTCGGGGAAAGGTCATGACCCATACGTCCTCGAATACACGCATTGGGGAAAGGTTGTAGTCAAAAGCTTCATCGTTCAATTGTATTCATCATCTTTTTGTTATTTTTCTTTTTTTTTTCTGTATTGATAACGAGACACTCCATATATATGAGCAAAATATAATACGGATATAATAATAATCGCGAGATCACTTAATGAGCGATTATCGAAACAAAAAAAAAACAAATAAATAAAAATAAAAATGTATTTCGATGTATTTAAAAAATGTATTTCGATTAGGCGTCGCGATTCTTGCGAATATAATGAATAACGCGAGAAACCTTGATGAGCGATTATCGAAACAGAAAAAAAAAAAAAACAAAAAAATAATGAAATGAAAAAAAAAAAATGTATTTCGATGAGACACAACGAGCCGCAGTGTTGCAGGAAGGAATACAAGGCTTATGCCATTCGGAAAGTTGCCTTCTTCGGTCTTCTCCGATTCGCAACGTCCGTGCTACTAAATCGCACACGAACGTCGACGCGGATCGATCATCGTCGACTTGGAGTCCACAGAAAACAACCTCCCAAATGCATTCGTATAAGATATAATCAATCAATGAAATAATTGGCCTCGCAATCGAGTTAAATATGTTTTTTTATTCACCTCACATAATATGCAAAGTGCTCATAATCACATAACCATGGTATTACCATTAGTGTTGTCAGTCGTCAGTTAATTGTAACTTGAAACTGAATTTTTTTTCTCTTTTTTTTTTTAATTATATGTTCGTTCACACAAAAATTAATAAAATTCAAATTTTTTCACGACCCTGAGCGACGCATCATTCTATTGAAGAAGCATATCGATTTTTAACAATCAACATTTAAAACTAAACGACTCGATGCTCTAAAGAACACTCTAACGTCGCTCTCATTCACGCATTCGCCAGCTCGTCGTCGAATGTTCTTCAATCGAACGACGCGAAAAAAAAAAACAAAAATAAACACCGTACATCATAGACAATAATTACCAATGCGCGAATCGTTCCGATTCAAGTTGGTAATCCAAATAATTCGTATTGACATACCTTTTCCACCTTCTCAAAGTTGCGCATTTTCATCTGTAACAAATAACGCAACCGAAGATTTAGCGCAAAATCGACATTCGAGTTTTATCCGATATCGACCAATGTTTCGCATGCGTTTGTCGATTCGTAGATCCGATTGTATCGCGATTAGCGGGCGTCGACGAGATTACCTCTTGTTCTATGTATATCTTCCAGTAACGACCGGCGGACGGAAACGTCGTGACGAGTCTCTCGAAAACCGGGCGCACCTCGACTATCGGCCTGTTCTGAGCTTCTCTGATCAAAACGCTCCATGCTTCGAGATCGTACAGCGACTCGTTTATCGTCTTTTGGGCACGTTGTAACTTCTCGTTGCCCCAGTCCTGCAAAAACATAAAAAAAAAAAAAAACAACGTTTCAAAGTTTCCAAACAGTTTTTGTTTTTTCTTTCACGCAAAGATGCTGAAAAATAATCGAAACATCAATCAAAGACATCTCAACCTCAAAATCCACGAAAAAAAAAAAAAAAAAAATTACATTTGCAATTATTGGCTCAATTATCGTAGAATAACATTTTATAGGTTATAAATTCCATGTTTTGTATTCGCAATTCGTTAATGAGAATTGAGCGCAATTCGAGCAGCGTTGCGAGTTTATAGGTTAAGTCAACGAAAGCCATATTTCGAGTCTGCGTTGAGAATGTGAACGGCGAAAGATAAAAGAAAAAAAAAAACTCACGAAATCAGTATTCTCGTCGGTCATGTTTGCGCGTCGGTTCCACCAATCTCAATGAAATCTAACCTAATCACCGGACAAATACAGAAATAATTAATTCAACACTACTTTCTGTTTCGAAATTTTTTTTTCCAATTACACAATTACAATCTATTTTTGCGAAGACGCAAGAAAACGGAGTTTGTTCTGCGGCATCAATAACCAAGTTACGAAGCGGTTACGGAGCTACGAAGCTCTGACGCGACCGAATAATTATCCCGGGATTTGACGAATCCACACAGCCGTCACTTGCGCCATCTGCAACCGCCTCGTAACTTTTTCCGCAGCTCTTCGAAAAAAAAAAGAAATTCCCGACTTACCGACCAACGATGTCCGTTCTGTCGGTATATTACCAACCCTCGATAAAACAGTTTCTCATAGAAAAACTATTGGGGAAATTGTCGGATGTGCAGATTTTGACCGAATAAGAATATTAAGCGCGCGTAATCTTTTTTTTTTGGATTTTATTATTTTTAAACACGACTATCGAATTATAATTATTATAGTTTTATAAATAAAAATTCGTTCGTACGATTGACGTAGACACTGCGGAGCCGAGGTAAGCAAATAGGTTTAGCGAGGAGTTTTGTAAGAGCTTTCGGCAAGTCATTTGATCATCAACGATTTCGAAGAAACGTGTTGGCGACGAGCCAAAACGTGTGGTTCGTCTCTCGCATTCGATGGGAAAACACAGTCTCGATGAACGTTGATGCAATTGCCGATCGCGATGGAGCCATTTTAGTTTCGACAGGTTGCTTCTGTATTCGTCGATCCAAAAAATATATATATCTGTATATATGTACAATGGACAATAAAAGTCAATCGAGATACTGTTCGAATAATCAATTGCACACGTGCTCGGTTTACGATCACCGTGTGATACATCCGGAAATTTTGATATTTTCCAGACAGACGTATTCCAGAAGAAAATCGTATGTTTGAAAAATGTATTTAAAAAAAGAAATGAACAGCTCGTTCGAAATGTTTGACATTTTCGAGAAACGACTTTTTTTCACAAACGCGTTGCGCAATCGAAAATATTTGTCGTCGAGACGAAGATAAATAAAGTACATCAAATTTGAACAACAGGATTTTTGTGTGTTTTTTAAATTTTTCTTTTTAATCCCGAGCGAATGCAGACGCAGGCATAAACATCGAAAAAAGATCATGTTGCAAATTTTTATCTTGTTCTCGGGTCGAACGAAGTTATCGCTCGTTCGGTTGTCACTCGATCGTAATAATTTATTTTAAGAATAAAAATCGAGAGAGAGAGAGAGAAAAAGAGAAAGACATAAAAAAGAGTGGAGAAATTGAAGCCATTTTAAATACTTGGAAAAAAAATGAAAATGTATTTCAAATACGTTCGAAAACAAATAACAATGATTAATTATCATGAATAAATCAATATTCTTCACATTTCCGTAATAATTATGACCCATCCCGGTTTGATATATGATATTTCATGTATGAAAAAAAATAAGAGTGCTTTGTGAATTTACAAAACTGACAATTCTCATTCACTTTGATTCAAAAATTCACACGATATCGTTTCATTCGTTGTGTTATCGGGTGAATGGTGCACCTCAAAAATGTCGTTGCGAGAATATAAAACTTCGATCCGAGGCTCTTATCTTATCGCAAACCCAAGTCTGGTCTGGTCATCGGGTTGACCAAAAAAAATATACGTCATCGTTGCAGTGTTCTGTTAAATAAAAAAAAGACTACACATATCTCTTCGCAGGTCAACAGTCGGGTTATCGAATCGAGTCTGCTGCTCACACAGCCGGTTGCATCTTGCAGATTCTCCAAAATGCAATTATTTCTACAATTCTGAAGATTTAAACGAATTATACATTTTTTTCAATATTTTTTTCATCAATCACATTGAGTCGATGAACTTTTGGTATTATCAATAAATTTTTTCTAGTGCGCAAGTCCGGAATGTGAAAATTCGATCGAAACATAATGTCACGACATTATCAGGTGGCAGAGGGGCAAAAAAAATGAAAAAAAAATAAAGGTGGTTCGTTTCCCACAGTCGAATGATTCACCCCTTCGTTCTTATCGCGTGTCGTATATTTTTTTCTTCTGCAAATAATCACGAACAAAATCGTTTCGAAGAGTGCATTCGATGGTGACTGACTCACCTCGGTTGACGTTCTATTTATAGTCGCAATTTTACCGAACGGAATATTTAATAAAAGGTACACGTATATAGCCACCAGTGCTACATCAACGTCGTGTATGGGAGCTCCGATGGAGGGGTGAGTGCTTATCTGGTCGGTTCTGCGTTTGCATAATGATTGCACGCTCCTATCTAACACTCATTCTCCCGATAATTGCAGGAAGCTCGTTTTGTATATCCTGTCGAACGTGAACAACAACAACAAAACGAAAAATAATAAAAATAAAATAAAAAAAAAAAAAAAAAACGTGTGTAACAACTTCGGGACATTGAGCTCTTTAAACAATAAATGCATTTCATGGTTCTGCAGTTTTACGTCATTGAGCCTACAGAGATAGTCAATCTGTAAAGCTTACATTTTACATTTTACCAAAAATTTCCACAATCCGATTGTCTCACGTCATTCAAACAATAACTAAAAAAAAATATATCCAAAACAAGTCTCATCGAATATCAATCAAGTATTTCATTTGGTCATTATTATAAGTCATTTATTTATAACCTCTATTCTCATTGTTATAAGTAGCATTGAAACTAGCATTGAGAAAAAAAAAACTTTTTTTCGCCAGCTCACAATAGAATATTTTTTTTTAAATCAATCATTTTTTTTTTTTTTTCATTTTTTTCAGTGTAGATAATTGTCGTCGATAGGCTGCGTATATATATATAGCGTTCGCCTGGCGATCGTCGAACGATGACGAAATTCGTGCTCGACCGTAGACGAACTTCCGGTCGGGTGACAGCTCTCCGGTAGACTGCAGAACCCAGCTTTGTCACTATCGTGTTGCCCCCAACATGTGTGTGTGTGTGTGTGTGTGTGTGTGTGCTTGAACAGCTCTTGCACTCGAGTTAGTATCACATAGCTCTGGCCAGCCCACAAAGCTTCGTCCATAGTTTTTTTTTCTTTTTTTTTTTTTCAATTCACACACACAACTACAAACGATAAACGATACCCGGTCCCACGTCTCCTCCACGTATGAGAAGCGATTGATCTATCGAGACGGGCGTGCACGTACGGCAGCCTTCGATGGCCATAAATGTAAAAAGTGAGAGGACGTGTGGACGTCTCCAACGCATCGATGCTTCTTTCGGATATACCCACGCGTAGTCGAAAAATAAAAATAAATAAATAAATAAATAAATAAAAATGTTAAATAAGAAAAAATGAATGAAGAATATATAAAGAACCATTCGGTCGGCGAATTTTCAAGCCTCGTTACGCAATTCACGGATACGAGTTTTATTTTTGTTTTTCATTGATTTATTTTATTTTATTTTATTTTTTTGCTCGTACGACAATCGAGCAAGCTCGATGAGAGCTTCATGAATCCGTCAAACGAATTCTTTTCTAAAAACAATCCAGGATTAAATATTTATCATTTTGTTTTATTTCAGTGTCTTTTTTTTTTTTTTTTTTTTTTGCATTTTCTCGAGCATGTGAACTCTAGGACAATGTGGGTCTCGTTGCGATGGCGTTATTGCATTGTAGTTTAATCGTTTTGGTGATTCACGATGAGCAAGAGGGGGCGAGGGATGAAGGGGGGGGGGGGAGAGAATAAAAATTAAAGAGTGGAGTTTCGTTGATCGACGAACGACGCAGTCATCGTGAGTCAAATCCAACGTGCATTACATACATACCGCAAGTAGATCCATGATCAAATGGAAGATAAATAATGCAAACGAGAGTGACTCGAAGTCGTAATCGGTTATACCGGGTAAATAATAATATGATTGAGTCGAGTGTGGCGGTGTGGGGCCAATGGAATAATTCATCGGGCGATCGTGGCCGATGGCCTTAACCTTCCGGTGCTGGATTATTGAGACACGTGCTCGAATGCGATTACGAGAACGTGCGGAATTCTGCCTCTTCGCTCCTCCCTCGGGATAACGGTCACGTGGCACATATTTTACAGCTTTGAACTTGTCCAGCTAGTCACGTGTTTTTGAATGATCCACCGTATCGGCTTTAATTTTTTTTTTCCCCACGACTTTACGAAAATAGAAAAGTCAGAGCTCATTGGTCTATGTTTAAAAAATCAACATGAGTCTTGTGGAATAAATTATGATGCTTGAGGATGCGGATGGGTTTATTGATTTTGAGTTTAAAAAGGTATTTGAATAAAATGTTATTTAAATGAAATTGTATTGCTGTTGTGATGATTATCTGAAATAACAGTATTATTGATTGTAAATGCACTTGAGTCATACATTCTCTTCCCGAATCACATAAATCCCATAGAAAAGTAAAATAATCCGTCATTAATGACTTTGATTTTTCTTAGGAGATTGGCTTATTAATTAATTGCGTGAAAAAGTAAATGGTGTGATTATCATAAAATGGTATTTTCCATACGTATTCTGTATAAAAACTGTATATAAAGTGTATACAATCTTTAGAAAATTCAAACATAAAAAATGTGAATATTTATAAATAATATATATGTAGTCTGTATCGCCGATAAATATTAATTGACGTTTATTTTAACGTGTTTGAATTTTCTGTATATTTTATACAGTCTATATATAACGAATTCCATATAGAACAATATTATATAATCTCTGGAAAAAAAAATATAATATACACATATAAACATATATCTGTTTTTTTTATTAATTGAGTAGTCGACTTCCGAATCGCATTTCAACGAAAACAAAAAAATCAATATTCTTCAAATTTAAAAATTGTTAAATTTGCGAAATTTTGTGTCAGTGAAAATAATTAACAAAAAAAGTGAAACTTCCATTAAGTTAGATTTCGTCCAACAAGCGAATATCCTTAAATAGGATTGTGACTCGTTCTAGGCTCGGCAAAAAAAAAAAAAAAAAAAACTCGTAGCTCGAAAATAAAACGGGAACTTCCAAATCGAAGACGATTAATCATCCAAAACCGTGTGTGCCAGCTTCGTCCAATTCCAGCGACACTCCGGTCCGACAATTTTGTTTCTGCAAAATTTCCAACCGACGATTCGCGACGCGACTGACTCACGGGGCAGTTCGGTCATCGGGTGG
The DNA here is from genome assembly GCA_963662125.1 of Diplazon laetatorius. Lineage (NCBI taxonomy): Eukaryota > Metazoa > Arthropoda > Insecta > Hymenoptera > Ichneumonidae > Diplazon > Diplazon laetatorius. The sequence goes on from OY759158.1 coordinate 18,015,469, forward strand.
TGTGTGACTTCCAGGGAAAGCACCGACTCACGAGCTTTCGAGATGCGCCGCTCGAATAAACTGGGGTAAACCTCTCTCGGGTTAACGCATGAAGACGCGCGACGATTCGGGATGATGCGTCATCCTAACCATCTCGTGTTGTTCTACGATTTTCACCGTAAATCGTCGCTTCACCGCGAACCGAGAATCGGAAAATGGGACACGAGGAAAAAAAAGAAAAAAGTCTCGATGATGGTTTCCAACGTGCAATTAATAATAGCCCATAGTTGCCAGGTTGAAATCGAGAAAACGAAACAAATTGATTTATCTTTGTACAATTTTCTCGGAAAATCGAATAATCGACGTTACAACGAAATATTTTGTACTCGATTCTTCAAATATTGCATTAATCTAATTAATACGTCATTTTTTAAATTCTTTTTTTATTTCTAGATTTGCAAATTTTCAATGTGAAATGTTAAATGTATGACAAGATTCTTTTATCCATCGATCAAACATTATTTTATTATTTTACAAATATGCGAGAAATATGTTGTGTAACATGAAATAACTATTTCACAAATTTAACGATCAACATAGTTCCACTCGCGATACCCGGAAATACAATAAATTCCACGATGACAAAACATTCTTAATTTTTCGCAATGGCGTCAATCAATAACGACCCAACGATCCGCGGAATTTCACGCAGTGTGAAACACATAACTCGCTGCAATTATTTTCAACGTCATCGAGATGCTGGAAAATCGATGGAAACTTTGTCAACTCGACGACGATGATTATTGCGCAAGCTAATGTGTTGACGATCACTCGATCGTCATGAAATATATACATCAGGGTGGTCCTTATTTGGCCTGAAGGAAATCTTTCGAGTAATTCATATTTTTTTCCGATTTTTAAATTCGGCCTCTTAATTGTCTGAATTAATTTGAAAGTTTTTCAAATCTTTTATGTCATATTTTCGAATTTAATACGAAAAATGTGGGGGAAAGAAATCCGAAAAAAATTCATGAAAATTGCTTTTTCATATTTTGAAATATATGAAACTTCCTTTCTCATATTTTAAAAAATATAAAAATTCCTTTTTCATATTTTTTTCCGATTTCTGAATTCTCCCTCATTCATTCGAAAGTTTTTTAAAGTCATTTATGTCATATTTTCGAATTTAATACGAAAAAGGCGGCGAAAATAAATCTGAAATAAATATGAAGATTCCTTTTTCATGGTCCATAATTATCTGAAAGGTGAGTAGCAAGACTTTTTTTCAAGGACCACTCTAATACACATGTGTATATAAATTTATGAAACGTGCGGGATGATTCCGTTGCACGTGTTATGGTGGCTAGCGCATCCGATAAAATCGATAACTGTCGGTCAACGTACTGGATTACCACGTGAGGTTGCGAGATAAATCTCCGCCACAGATACACAGATCGACAAGTGTACCGCTATATCATCTCGCGACCACGTGACTCAAGTGCAACCGCGTAAATCATATCCACGTTTGTTGCTCCAGTCGTTACTACACGATTTGCATAACTCATTTCGCGCACGTGTGCGCATGCGCATGCGCATCTGCGATTCCGACTTGATAATCCGCGAAACTTAATTAACATTTTTTTTTCATCTGACGCATTTTTTTCTTCTCATACATTTTTTTCTTCTCACGCATTTGCGATGATGCGAAACTTTTCTGGGTTTCTCGTTCTCTCTCGCTCCGCACGCGAGAGTCCATAGAGCGCTGTCTCTGTCGCACTCACGGGACGAACGAGAACGCGATTTCGCATCGCTTTTGAGTCAATTAATCCGTCAGAGACTGTTCGGCATCAAATACCGGAATCTATTTCAGCGAATATAAGTTACTTCGTCGCGCATTCGTGAAAGTTCGGTCAACACACGAATGGGCGACGGGCCAAGAAAAAGCCCCGTGTGCTTTCCGCGAAGCAATCGCGATTGTTTGGAACGTCGTAATTTTTTTTTTTTGCTCGAAAAAAATCCTTATTTTTTTTCCGCTCGAAAAAAAGATTCTTATTTTTTTTTTCGGTTGAAAAAAAATCCTAATTTTTTTTCAAAGCGAAAAAACGAAGAAAAACGTGCACATCATTCAATCGTTGGTCGATGTGACGTAATGCGCGGCGAAGCGTTTGTTTTTTTTTTTTTGCGCTCGATCGAAGGTTTCGCCGAGCGTGACTCGATATCGTTTATAACATTTTCCGTGAAATCGGACTAGCGGCTCAGACGATCCGGAACGTCGGAACTGTGGGAGTTCCGCTCAATTCGCGATTTACGAGCGTCACAATCGAGAAATGGATTTATCCTTCATTTTTGAGGTTTTTAATTCTATTGTTAAAATTTGATTATCTAAAAATCTCTTATTCTTTTCAGATAGAAATTCAATTCAAAATAACTCGATTAATAATTTATTACCTTTCATTTCAAAGATTTAATTTTATTGTTAAACTAAATTATTAAAAATTTCGTATCTATTTTAGATGGAAATTTACTTGAAAATGACTTTATCGATCATTTATATATAAATACATCAACTTAAGGGGCTCCGTGTTGCAATGGATAATCGTCAAAATAATTTTGCGACTTAATGCGTGAGATTTTGGAAATTGTGAAACCAAACATTTAACCTCGAAGATTTCTTGGGGTATTGATAGTTGCGTTTTAGCCGAGTGGGTAGCGTCCCGGCTTGCCAACTCTTACGTCGCGGGTTCGAGTCCCCGCCTCGGTGTCGGAACAAATATCGGCTCTCTCTTCCGCTCGGTTTTCTTCCTTTTTCGTTCAACGACAAAGTCCTTGTGTTACCTGCGTGTGATTATAACATAACGCGTGGGTGTCTAACGGGACTAACATTAACTTAATCGGGCCAAACTCCAAAGCCAGTATCCCAGCCTCAATTACCATGACTAGGGTATTGGATAATTTGGTTACAATTTTTTTTTTTTTTTTTTTTTTCGTTCGATTAATTATTTTTAAATAATCTCATTAAATAAAATATATATAACTTTGTCAACCTTTCATTCTCAATAATTCGTTTACATTTTTCTAAAAATATAATTTGATTAAGCTTTTATTTAATGATTAGGTTAATGTTTATTTTTATTCCAACTTTCTGCTTACAATTATTTATCGATTATCACAATAATCTTAGATAGTTGAAGTAACTATCAATAGTGCAACTATATCGAACAATTTTTCCTCGCCGTTTCATGGCAATCTCGATTTCAGAACGTTGTGCTGGGTGGAGATCGTAATGGCACGGAGAACACACGGTGACGATTAGAAAGCACGCGCCCGAGTCACGTGGGCGTCACTCGTGCGCCGTCGGTAATGCAGTTTTCGCTACGCGCGGCGTCTCAACCTATTTACCAAGATCGTACGAAACACATCGTTTCAGTCCTCGACCACGTTAATTGCCGGTGTTCTGATGTATTCGTTCGAGCGTTACGATGATTATTGCTCATGGGGTTATGCCAATCTAGAATTTTCAGAAAACTCGATTTTTTTCGGCCAGATTTATCGTTTGTACTTGCAAAATTCTCCGTACTCCCACGGCCATTCTTATCCATAATCGAAAAAAACTTTGGTTGTCCTAAAACCTGATCATCGAAGAAATGCTGTATAGCCGCCATTTTGAATTGTATTGCTTCGAAAAAAAATATTCTCCATATTTCAATACAAGTACAATAAAAACGTTATTTCGTAATTCCGATTTGTTTCGCGATTCCGCTGGGAAAAAAAATATTCGTGTTTTTACTGCCTCCAGAGTGGCCTAACCTCTCGACAAACATTGTTCCTCGCGTCGCGTGGGATTCGCCATGCAAAATGGCGGATCCCACGTAGAACACAGAAGCCAATTTGCAGCGAATTTTCGCGTACGACGTTTGACGTCACGGGGGCGAAGGGTGTTGCGTGGGCGCGGAAGCTTGACGAAGTAACGATCGCTCCCGTTGCGAATATATATTGCTCATTATTTCCTCGGCTGTGTGTACGTAATTGATTGAACGGAGCTTACAGATTTTGTCGCCATTATACCCGCGTTAATTGTTATTCATTACGGGATCAACGAAAAACGTCTAATTAACTCATCGACATATATCTACAAGTGTACATTCAAATATAATATATATATAAGAAACATAATACATGTTGTTGTTTTCATTTTATTTTTCATTCGTCAAATTATTCGTTTTTATTTAATTTAACAATATTTGCAAAAATATCGAAGATTGAGATGTTTCGATTGTTTCGTGGCACATTTCGATTGGCACATTCAGACACCTTCACCACAATGACGGCCATTTTGTTAGCCTTTATGGTTGGAACGCGTGGCGACGTAGGAGAAGAGCATCGAGCATCGCAAAACGACTGCATCATCGATGGTATAATCGACTCGAAACGCAATCGTCCGGGTCATCCGAGAGTTGCCAAGTGAAAGTATATCGCGACTACGTGCTGATTCGATTCACCGGTTCTTACGGTTTAAACTTTTCTGAGAGAGTCATTGTCGCACCTATACGACGATCATTATCTCCTTCTCCATCTTGTGCATCATTTTACGTCTGTGGATGCATACAGATGCTTACATATAACCACTCACACACTTCGAAACGACGCGAAAAATGCGAAAACACACGTTGCGGTACACCGAACGACCGACAGGGCGCGCGTCGCGCGAACATCTGTTATACACGCGAACGAATTTTTTTGTTTTTCATGAAATTCCGTCGGGCTACAGGTGTCAATGCAGGAACAAAAGTGGTGGATGTGACGTTGGAAACGACATTTGTTGGTTTTTTTCTTTTTTTTGTTGACCTTGTCGTGACTCGACGTTTTTCGTTCCGTGACCCAAGGACATCGGAGATGCGCCTCCTGCCGGAAACGGCACATCATTGAGCGGCGAGCGCGCCCTCTGTGCGTGCATGCTGTTACCGCGGCACACGATCTCGTCGACGGTAATCAAACGGTTGGCTTTTTAATATCGTACATTTAGGTTAGACAGTTTTTTTCTTTTTTTTCATTCTCGGTACGTCTTATGCGATGCTTCGCCACGGCAATTTTTATCGTACGTTTCAATCTGATACAATTTACATATTTATGATTATGTAATTTTTTTTTGTTGTTCATTTTTTTTTGTAAATAATTAGCAACGTCAATACGATACGAGTCGATCGAAACAAAATGGCGGTTATATTCGATTCTTATGATTATGTTCATCCTGTTACACCTTTACGTTAATCAGTTAATAGATATATTATAATTATTATATATATATATATATATAATTATTATCGTGTGTAGGTGCAAATATAACTATATATATATATATATATATATATATATATAATATTATTTTTTGCAAATAATTAGTAACGCCGACAATGCTCTCAGGATGACTTAATTCCATCGAAATAAATTGATAATGATCTAAGAAGGACAAAATTCCGTCGAAACAAAATGGCGATCGCTCGATTCATCGTTAGGTCGATCCTGTTACATACTCACGTCGTACGGTTAGTAAACAAACGAAAAAAAAACGACCTCTATAGCAAGCTCAACGAGCTGAGAACACGTTTCCAGAAGCCCCCAATGTTTATCGATGTGATCCACAACAACATTGTAACCTCAGACAATTCTCCACTCTAGTTGATCCACCTTCTTCGCGAATAACATCGAGCTTTGTCTACGTGCTTTCCGTCACGCACGTACGTCCTTCTGGAAAAAAGCTTCGACGTCGCAGCTCTTCATCCTGTTGTTTTTTTTTCTTCCATCGAACATCGCGCACGTACGCCCCGCCGATATTTTTATTCCACGGACAATCTAACGGTAAATATTTACGAAATTTCGTTGCAGAAAACGATTCGATCGTTCGCGGAAAAAAAAATGTAAATAAATTTGAAACGCGTTTTTTACGATCGTAAATTCGTTGGAAAAACTCTTTTGAGACGCAACGATCGAAATAATAATAATAATAATGGACTCGCGGTGTGTGTAATGCGCAACGCGCACCTGGGATAACCCCAAAATTCGTTTGTGACTCACGCCTCGTGACTTTCACGTTTCGCCATGGGCCGAATCATTCGAGATTTCGTATCCTGTTTGGTTCCGGTTGTATAAATCCGTGGAATTAAGAAACCGATGCGAATTGTTCGGGTCCCCTCGCGGTCGAAACAAAAGAAAAATGGAAAAGAAAAACACGAGGTGACCAAATTGGTTTTAAACGGTGGGATCGACGTAGCCACAACGAGTCAATTATGTCGTTCGGACTTTCGGACACTGACCCAAATAAATATATACGAATCGCTCGTGATCACGAATACGTTCACTGGAAATAATATGCCATTGACTTATATATAAATATATATGAGGAAAAAAAAACAATGATATCCCTCCCACAGATTAAAAAGTGAATTCGAAATTTGTTTTACTCGCCCCATCGAGTGGGGTGTCTTTCAACAGGTCTCCTCAAATGCAATTTAAAATGTTCCAAGACTTTTTCATTTCAACCCTTCCGTCACGAGATATTCGCTTTCAAAGTCATAATCAGAATGCCCCCTCCCATCCAATTTCCAAACTACCGATTCAAAAAATCGGAAAAAATTCCAGAATGTAGCTTCTGATTAGTACATTCAATCAAAATTATAACGAACACTGTAGCAAAAAATAGTTAACGACAAAATATAAAAAATAAAAAGTTTGCGTTAACCATTTTGTGAAGATTACATCATTTGACAATGGGCTACGCCAGAATGACTAGGGAACCTTATCCTGTGCGTTCCCAACACGCTAGTTAACTACTTTTAGGTTGACGTGAGGTGAGGTTGATCGTCGCGTGTCCCAGAGTACGAAAATTATTCACGCGCATCGTGAATTTGATTTTCCCGTTAAAAAAAAATGTATACACACACACACGAGAGACTGAATGGAGACGGGGAAAGACCAATGAACAAATACAATCTCGTGAAACCGCTAACCATTCTGTTGACACTGGCCGAGCAAACCCACCGACCCAACCGGGTCCGAGTCATCGCGACGAACGTCCCCCGGGGATCCGCTTATCATTCGTTGTGTCACCGCAACTCACGGAGTCACATGCGGTCTGCTGATTGTACTTGTTAAAACGATTGGCATACACGCCAAGCACGTGCTAAATCCCATCGTCCAGCTGAATAATCATCGGAAAACTTGACAAAATTGAAACAATAGTGAATGATGAATTTTTCATCTGCATAACATTTTTTGTTTTAATTTAGTTTTATTCTTCATTCATTTATATATTTATTTTTTTCACCAGAAGTGTTGTTATTGCTAAAATAGCAAAAATGTAATTTTTAATATACTGAAAAAAACCTCTTTAAAAAAGCAGTTGAAAAAAGTTATAACAATTTTTCACTAAAATTGCTATAACTTTTTAAAAATTTTTGTAATATTTAAAAAAAAAATCGTTGTAATCAACGAAATAATTTTGAAAAAAATTCTAAGCATATTTTTAATCTTTATATACAATTGAAATTTTTTTAGAATATCCAAAACGTAATTTTTAATATACTAAAAAAAAATTTCCTAAAAAAAAAAACAATTTGAAAAACGACTTTTTTCACTAAAATTGCTACAACTTTTTTTCAATCTCTGAGATATTTGATTTCCATGGAGTCAACGCGACATATTTTAGGTTGGAAAAGTTGCTGGGGTGAAATTTACGTCATGTGAAGAAAAATGGTTAACAGATTAATCGTCGACGATGAAATGTTTGTTTTTTTTTCCGGAAATTTTTCACAACGTCTTATCTATCTAATCGATAGTTCGACAATGGGACTGTCAAATATCAAATAATGTCGGTCGATCGTCTCGAAGCAAGCGAATATGCGATTTAGCGTTACGCGAGCGTTAATTCACTTTGTTGTTCTCGTGACTTGAATGGTTTCTCATCGTGAATATTACGTACGTTTTGAAAATCCACAATTCGTTCATGGACTTCCGTGCCAATGAGCGTAACTTCTACGGAGTTTGTACCGTTTGTTTCTCGGGACAAAAGATTGGCCTTTTAATTAGCAAAATTATTCACAAAGTGCGTTGGTTATTAGCGACTCGTCGTTGACGCACGGTTACAAACTAATCCGCACTTTGGCACGATCGATCACACTTGTCGTACAATGATAAATCTTAATACGATGAACAATCTCGAACTCGGAAACACACCAACACGTACACTCTTGTAAAAACGTATTTTACTCATTTTGTGTGTGTTTTTTTTTTGTTCAATGGTCACGAGCCTGCGACCCCTCGTGCAATTTACGACAAATTACACATTTCACATGAAATATTTATCACCTCACGTGAGAGATCACAGCGTTCAACGAACAGCACATGTAAATCGTGGAGGTCACTTTATGTGTGTGCTCAAGTGCAAAAAATATATACACATTTTTTTATATTTTACTGGATAATGGAAAAAAATTTACAGATGAATTTAATCTAATAAAATTGAGACTTTGTAAAGACAGTTTAAGAACTTTGTAAAAACAATTTGAATAAAGTTATGCAAATAACACGCCACTTATTGATTGATCTGAATTGAGGAGATAAATTTTATCTATGGAATTAGTCATTTTATATGTAAAAAATGAATAAATAAATAAAATATCGTCTTGAAAAATGTTTATTTAATTTTTTTTTTTTCATATTTCGACAATTTGCTATTACTTAGACAACCAAGACTCGGAATATCGTAATTTTTCAAGACGTTCTTTTTTATTTTATTCCAAAAACATAATATAATTATTATAATAATTTGCAATTTTTTTTATTTTCAAGATATAAAAAAAATAAAATGAAAAGTTAATTTAACGAAGCCAAGTTCCACTCCCAAATTCTTACAGAATAAATTCACATGAAAAAAAATATATATATATTTATATGTGTCCAATATCGCATATAAAACTGTTTTTTTTTTGTAGTTCATTTATTTTATTTTTTTACGTGATCGAGGGTGATGCAAAATAGTTAAACGCACCGAGATAACACGCACGCACCAATATGACCGATACAGTGACCAAGGATCGAGTGAAACGAGGGCGGATCACAAACACGAACCACTCTCCAACAGGTTGAACGGGTTTTCCGGCGACCTGCGGATCTCGTCGATCGGGCGAAATTTCGTAATGCATTATTCAATGCCATTACAGTGCGAACAATTCCAATCACAGCACCCACCGAAAACGTTCTAATACCATCTCAATTCTCACACCTATACAATTTTTATAAAAATGCAAACGTAAAGAAGAATTCAAAAAAATGTAGAACAAGAAAGAAAAACATGAAAATCGTGAAACGACGAAATGCACTATCGCGCCATAATAATTCCCCCATTCCGGTTACTTTTATTTTCATTTTTGTATTTTAATCTTAATGGTAAAGAGCATATTCACGCTCGCACGGGCAGTAGTTGCGTGTCGAGTACAACGTCTGACCTCGAAAGAAAACGAGATCGGATGGTCGATACAGAGCTAGCTCGAGTACATATATATATTTGTGTAAATAAATATATAAATATAAATTAGGGTGGTCCTTATTTTCGCTTTTTTTTTTTAAATTCTCGTCACTCCCAGATGTTAATATGGTTCGAAAAAGATTCAAAAAAATATCCTGAAAATGTATGGTCCCGATCTCGATTGTCAACCCTGCCAACAGCCTCTCCAAGTTTTTTTTAATGAATCAGTATTTTTTCATCTCATATTTCAGAATTTTTTATTCTTTATTATGACTGAAGTATTGCACCAAAAAAATGTCAAACTTCGTAAGCTTTTTACGAACTATAGTAGCTGTATAAAAAAATTATAGATTATAAGCAAATTGTTTTTTTTTTTCGAGTCATCCTATAAAAATGTATTTTCTCAATTTTTTCATCACTCCTTCAGCAGATATGGACAAATTTCACATGTCTCAACGTAAACTAGTTACAACAATTGAAGCATATGAAACAGATTCTAAATTTTCAGGTGATTTTCAGAAAGCTTGTAAAATGTAACTTGGTCAAAAATGATTAAAGACGAACGATAAAAAAAAGGAAATTGAAGGTGCAAGTTTCTAGTTTTGAGTTATTTGTAATTTTGAAAATATATTTTTTTAATTTATTTATTCCGACCCTTAAGGAGCATTTTCATTTCGCAAAAATGAAAATTAAAAAAGAAAAAATAAGGACCACCCTAATATATATATACATAATATATACATATAGTTGCATTGGAACAAATGAATGTGTTCTCGGCGCGTGTGCATCGAGCGATGCATAATCGAGGGTAACTCTCGTGCAGCTCGCGTGCACGACGAGATGCATCGCTGTGGAAAAGCTATCTATATACATATATATATAAATATATGAATATATATACGTAGCCAAGTACAATTCCACAAAATGGTTGATGCGATTGTGTGTCGTATTTTATCCCAGACTGGCGAGAAAACAGTAACGAAAAAAGAAATTTCAAACGATAAGCTCGTTGATATATATCTCACAGCTTGTCGAGAAAATAAAATGTTTTATTTTTATTTTTTATTTTTTTGAATTTTTTCATTTATTTGTTTTGTTTATTTTTAATTATTTTTATTATTGTTGTTCGATATCTTCGATGTTGTAAATATTGATAACAATGCGTCGCTTATATCGTTGAGTGAGACAGCATGCGTTTTGGGGTTGATGTCGGTGCAGCAGGTGCAACGCGAGAGATGCTCGCGAGCTCGAGGAAAATGTTGGAACAGTCGTTGAACGCGTGCGTGGCTCGTGACTGACACGCAATGACGTACTTCACTCGTCGACGAATGTTGCACTGTGTTTGTGTCGTGTGTATGGGTTTTACACGACAAGTCGACGAGCGTAGCGAGTCACACTCGTGACTACTCTCGTATCTCGATCTCGTTCGATGCGCGACCTCATGATAGAATATTATATGTATATATATATCTATATAATATATGGGACGGGATGGCCAAAATCACAAATTTTTTTTTTAGATTTTTTAGACCTCATTTTTTTTCTCCTTACCTCACCCCTTTATTATTATTTTTTTTTTTTTCAATCAAGAGGTAACTGGCATTTTGATCATTTTTGATTTGATGAAATTTTTTTCCCCAGATACTTGATCGAAATTGAGAAACTTTTTTCATATAATTGGAGTTGGCATCGTGTTGCTAATATTTTTTTTTTTTTGGTTTTTCAAATTTTGAAAAAAAATTCGTGTTTTTTCCGAAATGATATAGAATATAGAATAATATAGAATCATAGTTTCTTATCTAAAAAAATATATATATATGAAATAGTTTTTGGAAAAAATCGGTTCATTGGTTATTTTTAATGATAGCTTGATCATTTATTATTTTTTTAAATTGATTGGATATAGAAAATAATTGATATACCGATTTTTTTACAAGATAGGTTTCATTATTTATTTATTTATTTATTTTTTTGAGGGTTTCAATTCGGTGATTTTGGACATTCCGACCCATATATTATTTCTCGAGCGACCGTCGGGTTTATGATCGAAACTCAACGCCACGTACAAACTCGCGAGATGCATAAGAACTGCATCCGATCGGTCGTTCGAAGACTCACGCGGGGGGCGGAGGCCTCGTGTCAAATAAATTAATCTTTTTTCATGACAACGATCCGGGGAGAAGGCATTGCTGGCCGCTTTATTTCACGCAGACCTGTTGCACCGACACCAGAGACTCAAAAGAAATCAAATTGATTTATCGTCGATTGACATTCATTAAAAAAAAAAGAAATAAATTAATGAAATTTTTTTTTCATTTTTTTTCCCATTTTTTCATTAATTTTTCTTTATTTTTCAGACGAAGCCAATGGATAATCGTCGTTTTCAGCAACTTTCGAGTTTTTCACTTCGAGTCTCGCGTTCCACTTTTACCTCAAAGACTTTTCGATGCTCCACGAGGTCGCTCGACTATATATTTTTTTTTCTTTTCTTTTTTTTTTTCTCAACACAGACGAATCGGATTATCGTTTTGGACGGAAGAATTCGTGGCTCTCGATCGCAGATGTGTCCCGGCTGGCTCAGGTATGGGAATCATCGGGGTTCGTCGTTCGTTGAATGACTATAACGGCCGTTCGATGCCCATTGAACGCCGCAGCCCGTGTGGGATGGGAAAATAAACGAGCGGGGTTGCTCCTCCTTGGTGCAGTCAGGTAATGAGACACAGCGGCTGCAGGAGCCCACGATGGTCGATTTTCTTCGCGTGCAACGACGCTCGGGGACCTCGGATGAATCATCCATCCTTATGCCCGCTGGTTCGTGCTTTTCTCAAGGCCGCACGTTGGCCCCAAAAGAACGTGAGGAAACGAACGAATAACATCCATATAGCTCTCGCCCAAGTTCTGAACCATCGAATTTTCAACCGTTTACTTGGAACTTATTATTATTATTATTATTATTATTATTATTATTATTATTATTAATCGATTATTTTATAATTTTAATCTCTCGATATTATTTTTAGTTCCAAGTTCTCAACCAACGAATATTTAACAGTTTACTCGGAACTTATTATTATTATTATTATTATTATTATTATTATTATTATTATTATTATTATTATTGTATAATTTCAATATCTCGATATTATTTTTAGTTCCAAGTTCTCGACCGACGAATTTTCAACCGGTTACTCAGAACTCATTGATATTATTGTTGTTATTATTATTATTTTTCGATTTTTCGATTATGAGCTTTGATCGGCGATTATTTGATATTTTATTTTTTTCTTCTTCTTTTTTTTTTCAATGTTTCGGCTCGATTGACCGCGGGGGCTGCCTCACAAGTAGTTTTATCATTCGTGTTGGTCTTTATGATCGATTATTTTTTTTAAGTTAATGACATTGTTGATTTCTGATTTTAATCTATCGAAGGAACGAATTTTCAACCGTTAACTCGAAACTTATGATTATTATTTTTTTTCCTTCGATTTTTTTGGTTATGAGCCTTGGTCGACGATTAGTCGATAATCGATTGTTTTTTTTCTCAACGTTTTGGCTTGGTCGGTCGCAGGCTGCCTCACAAGTAGTTTTATCATTCGTGTTGGTCTGTATTATCAATTATTTTTTTTTACGTTAATGGGTTTGTTGTTTTCTGATTTTTTAGCTATCGAATTTATTTTTAGTGTGGTTTCCTTACCTCGAGTTGCGTTTAAAAAAAAAATTTTTTTTAATGTTTTTTTTATCGGTACTTCGATTCTTTCCACGGTTGGATTTCATGGTCTCGAGTCTCTATCTGTTGAAATATTTATTGTTACAAGTTAGAATTTCGATTGTCAAGTGTTTCAGAGGTTAACAATTTTTTTTTTTCCTATTTTTTTCTGGACAAAGTTGTTTTTGGTGAAAATAAAAATCAATTTTTTTTTTCGTTTTTCTCCTCAAACATGTGAAAATATAAATTCGACATCATAAATGTGCGACGAATTGATTGTACACGTCGAAAGTATGTGCGATAGCACCGAGTGGCGAATCGTCAGACCCACGAGAACGTTTTTCAACGTTCGCAATCTCTCATTAATCGCGCGATCGTTTGTGATAATAAAAAAATTTTTGATAAAGGTCCGTATACGATGTTTCAACAACGTGACACAATGAATGGCACAAGATTCGCGAGATTGCATGGAATTTATCGCCCCGGTGGTTGCGCAAGACCGCGAAAAAAAATTCAAAAGAAGGAACAAAAAAAAATGAGTACAATGGTTAAGACTCGTAAAGAAAAAAAAAGGTCAAACGAAGTGCGTGCGTTGAACGCGAGTCGTTCGATCTGTATCACTCGGGGACAAACACGTGGCATGACGGACGAAGATCGAAAAGAAAAAAAAAATTAAGTCGAGTAAGCGTTTCATCGATCGAGTCTCTGCGAGACAAAGTTTTCCATTTTCGTTGTTGGCCGCGTGCGTAAAACCTTTCGGAGTATCTACGCACGTCAAATGAGATGTTCCATTGTGTCGAGTGCATTCACAGTCGACACTCGTGTGCCCGTAATTTGACTCTAAAAGGACATTCTAGACGCGATTATAAATATAATAAACCGTTGCTTCGAAAAAAAAAATACGTCGACGATTCAATTTTGGAATTTATTCATTTTCACAAACTTTTTGAGTCCCTCAAATTGGGTTTCATCGGAATTGTGAATTTCATATTTTGCCGGAAATTTACAAGTATAAGGAATAGACGGAATTTTGATTTTTGACAAAATGGCGGCTGCAAAAAGAAAAAATTTCAATTTTCGAACAGATTTTTTTCGTTCGATTGTTAAAAAAAAAAAAATAGAAATAATTCGATCAATATCTAGATTGATCTATCCTCTAAAAGTGTCTTTTCGATTTTTTTACTTATCAAAATAAATAAATCATTAAACCTAAATTCAAAATTAAAATGGTTGGAATGAAAGAAATTGTCTTGTTTAATTATTTTTCAATCTCACATGTAAAATTACGTGATACAATGTTTCGTATCTCACTCGTGTCTTGCTTTTGCATGCGATTTAATCTTCACCGGAGATAAGATCCGAAGATTGTATGCAACTACCTCAATGACACAAAATATCACGTGATTACGAATATTACATAAAAACCTTGAATTTATCGTTGTACTCGAATTGAAACTCCGGGGACATTACCTATGGCTATTAAAAGTGTGTCGAGAGTTATTCTCATGGGTGGGTCGAGACTCTGTCGCGGAAGCTTTCTCTCCCACACACACACACACACACACACAAACACAAACACAGACCTGTTTGCCGACCCGTTTCCATCAATTTTCCCTCAATTGTTCACGCGGCAACTAACGAGATACCCGTTTCCCGGTTCGTATTACGTGAGAAAATCGTTTGTGCTCTTGCAATTGCCACCGTGCGATGCAACCAAGGTCAGGGCTATCGACACCTGGCCTTTGATGCGTTCTCAGCGGTTCCCTCGAAATTCCCGTCGATCAAACAATGAGAACAAATGTGGGATATCTTCCATATCGTTCCTCGAACCTTTTAAAGTCTTGCCGGATGGACCGTCTAGCAAAAAATTAGTGCAAAATAGGCGATCCGTGAATTTTTACCAATCTGGACCATGTCGTACATGTTCAGCCTCACAAATAGCTGAACTGATAATAAATGGACACTCAGTGATGTTTATTTTCCACTTTTAATGATAATTTAAGTCAAATTCGGATATTGGCGTGTGAAGTGAGTACAGGTGTACAGTCACTGACAAAAGTGAGGTTTTGTCAGTGACTGTACACGTGTCTCAACTATAACAATTCATAAAAAGGCGATATTCTTCATTACTTTAATTAATTCATCGAAAACTACGTAGTCGATTTATTCGAAACTTAGCGTTAGCGCTCGTCTGATTTTAAATCTCGATGATATGATATTTTCAAAATGTACTGACATTCAGTTTCATTAGTTTTGCAACCATTAGAGTCTGCAGAACCTGTTTTCCCATAAGCGAACGTGTTGAATGCCAGTAAAATCATAAAATTGTAACTACTAAATTATTTAGTGAAAAATTATGAAATAATTCATGTATCATTGTTTCAACAAGAACTATCGTTCCTCAAATTTTCAAGAATTTCAGACATGTTTTTCCGATATTCATCCGGTAATAGCTTGAGAAACTAATTTATCTTATTTTTTTTCACCATAATATGTAAATTGTTGAATGATAATTTTACTTTCATTTTAACAGCGGATGTTAAAGTGAATTATTATTGTTGTTGTGTGAGGTGAAAACATTGAAAAGTTTTGACCACAATGAAGGAAATGAAAGCAAGTGACCCGTCGAATATAATCGTCGAGTGACGAAACAGAGAAATTAAATTCGACACCGTACCAGCTATTTCGTCATTATTATTCCAGATTTTATTCCACGAATCGTTGATCGTTGAAAAAATGAACGAAGCGATTGTGCTGCTGGGGAAACGATTTATAACGCGTACGGTTTGTTATCAACCCTCACGACGGATAAGCCCATGTACGTCGCAGACGTGGAGACGCTGGGAGATCGTCGGCCAACAACCGCGCGCGTTCGCTGCGCACGAAAATAATCATCATGCTCGATTTTCATTTCGTCTGGGATTCACGAGATAATATGTATACGTGCAACGAAAACGTTTGTTTTCATTTGTCTTTCGAAATTTCAACAAAAAATGACAATATCGATGCGGTATAACACAAAATAGAAAAAATGGATATAATAATAATTATTATTATTATTCTTTATTCTGCACTCAAACTTTTAAGGATAATTATGTTTATAATAATTATCATGATAAAAATAATTCTGCGTTCAAAATCTTTTGCCTCGTTGCCTTTAAAATTGCCAATGAATAAAATTATTCAGTCTTTTTTCTTATTTTGCTGTTCTTATTTTTAATTTTTAGGTTATGTTTGCCGGATGGCTGCAAAAAATTGTTGGTGTTTGTGTGGTATAATTTTTCATAATACACATTTTTTTCCAGATTTCTTTTTCCGACCTTTTTCGTAAAAAAAAAAAAAAAAAACAAACAAATGATTTTAAAAACTTTTAAATAAATTCAGGCACTGCATAGGGTAAATTTAACAATTGGAAAAAAATATGAAAATTTCTTTTTCATGGTCTAGAATAATTTGGAAGGTGGGTAACGATACTTTTTTATTTGTAACCACCCTAATATATATGTATACGTAAATCCAGCTTCGATATCCAATTCCGTCGATGAATGTTCAATTAAAATTATCATCATAAAATATTCGACAAGTGTATTCTTATCGTCGAGTCTGCGCCACCACGATGTTAATGACCGCGGCGTACAATACTAATCAGCGTCCTTGGTTTATTTTTTTCATCGCGTCTCAACTTATGCGACGCAAGCGGTTCGTTTCGTCGTGACCCAACGTGAAACCCGTAACATCACTTAAGCTCATCCAAAATAACATTAAAACGCAGATGCGAGGTATTTAAAAAAAAACGCAAAATTTTCCATGTTTTCCTGTTGAACGTTACCGCATATTTTGTTTTATTTTCGATCTCGAGCAATATACTCGCGGGTATTGACAAAAATATATATTTGTCGGCAGCCAATGTGTGCTCGTCGATTATATTTAGCAAAGAGCAAAGAAACAAAACAAAAAAGTTACACACGTAAATTCTTTTGGTCTTTTACGGTTAGAGCGCAACGAATACAATTATAGATTTGTGCGCGAAATTTTTTTGTTTGCCCTCGAAAACTTGAGACGGAGTCACGACGAGCGTTTGTTCTTTCGTTCCACAAAGATGATTGATCGGGTTTGTCGAAATGACGTATGTCTTTCAAAACTTTTCTTTTTCTTCTTGTTATTCACGTTAGTGCCGTTATTTTATTTTTATTTTTTATTATTGATATTATTTTTATATTTGAAAAAATTATTATTATTATATTTATCACTTTTATGTTTATATTTATTCTCACATTTATTATTATCATTACTTTTGTTTTCATATCCATTTCTGATATTATTATTATTATTATTATTATTATTATTATTATTATTATTATTATTATTATTATTATTATTATTATTATTATTATTATTATTATTATGACTTCTATTTTTATATTTATTTCTTATCTTCATTATTATTATCATTATTATTTTTTTTCGCTACGACCATGTGCGCAATCGAAGGACCTTTGAACCTTCTTTGCTCTCTCGTTGCTATATACGTCGAAGGTGTAGAACACCTTTCTGTATTATTATATTATCCGTTGATCTCTGACGCGCGCCAGAGACGCGTTTTGCAAATACACACGGCTGATGACGTAGCCACGCGTAACCCACACACACAGACACACCCTACACTTGACCCTAGAAGACACTTTTGACATCCCTTGGTTTCCCAGACAAAATTAAATACAAAGAAAAAACAATAATAATAAATATAATAACAATTGTAGTCGAAAATTATAAATGTATATCTAGAATTGACATTAAATAGGACAACATATATATTGGTACGAGGACTTATTTCAATATGTTCAACGGTTAGACCTGGAAATTAAATTTTCTTATTGAAAAAAAAAAAAAATGTACTTGGCAAAAAAATTAAATTACAGCTGGCCATAAGGATTGACAAGTGCAAGAAATTTTTTTTTCAACGACGTTCAACCCGTCGTTTTGCCATTGAAGGTGACCGAATTGAATTTTTCGCCATGTAGGGGTTAAACGCCTCGGACTCGTTCCTATCGTTCCAATTTCGTTGCGCGTGCGCGCGTCGCCTCGGTGATAACACGGTCATGGTGCTTCTCGACGTGCGCTCGTGAAGCTCATCGGGGTCGATAGCCCCGTCTGATGCATTTAATTTTTTTTTTTTCAATTTTTTTTTTCATTATACCTATCACGATGCATCACGTATCCTGAAATGTATAATACGGTCAGGCGCATCTAAAAAAGAATGTTGACCCTCTTGCACAGATTAAAAAGTGAACTCGACATTTTTTTTGCTCGACCCATCGAGTGAGGTGTCTTTCGATAGGTCTCCTCAAACGCAATTTAAAATGTTCCCAGACCTTTTACATTTCAACCCTTCAGTCACGAGATAATCGCTTTAATTTCTAAACTATCGATTCGAAGAATCGGAAAAAATTCCAGAATGTAGCTTTTAATTGGTACATTCAATAAAAATTATAACGAACACCGTAGCAAAAAAATAGTTTACGATAAAAGTTTACGATAAAATATGAAAAATAAAAAGTTTCCATCAACGCTTTTTTGAAGATTATATCTTTCCTCAATGGCCACCACAGAATGACTCGAAATGACATGAAACGAGACTCTATCGTGTACGTGCCCAACACGCTACTTGACTAGTTTTTAAAAAAATTCTTTTTTTTTTTTTTTTTTCATTTTTCGTTGAAATTAATTAGAGAGCCAAGTGCTCCGAAAGTCGGCGCGTCTACGGAGGATGTCGAGCCCCGGGGGAAGAGAGATTCCGCGAGGCAGAACGGTGAACCGGGTCACTTTCCAAACTAGCTCACCGAGATCGCAACAAAAAGAAGCGGAGACTTTTGTGTCCGTCGGTCGGCTCCCTCGTTTCGCTCGTTGTTCGTTTTACTCGAGTTGCTTGTTCCCCCATCCTTCTTCGTATATATATATATACGTTCCGGTGTGCCCACTGACTCAGACGCGACGAGTTTAAAGACCCCCGGCGAGATGTTCTCGTATATCCGACGAGCAAACTCCAAAACGCTTTTTCAACAGTGCTTTCACGATTGCGTATCCCTCACGACCAAAAAAAGCCCTTTACCGTCAACTTCAAGTGGTCCAACACACGCTCACACACGTGAAACAATTTTAACCCTATCACTGAATTTTAATGTCGATTCGGCCCAAGCAAAAATTGAAAAAGTTCAAAATTGACGCATTTTCCAGAAGTTTATTTGTTCATTGTTATTTTTATAATAAATAAATTCCGAAAACTTTGCATCCGAAAATTTTATAGTAAAGTAGAAACCCTGAGCTTGGTTCATGAATTTTTCCAGATTTTTCCAAAGCCTCGGGTCGATTGGACCTCACGATATAAAATACGTAGCGCATCACCTGAAAGCGAACTGACCTTTCTCGCTCGTTCTCTCTCGCTCCGCAGCCAGCGCCCGTAGCGCTGTCTCTCTCGCACTCGTGGCGCAGATCGAACGAGCGAAAAAGCTAACGCATCGCCGTAAAAAATTAACGGAGCAAGCAGAATAAATTATTTTTAATGAAGAATAAATCGTAAAAAACAAAACAGCTCGAGAAAAAAAAGATCTTGATAATTTTGCAATGTTAATAACACAGTCGCCCTTCGTCAGAACTTCAAAGAACACAATTGAGTGAACAATTTTATCCAACTGAAAAAAAAAGTCTAATTTATTTCCAAACTAAAAAAAAATATATACATTATATATTTCTCAGTTTGGAAATGAATTGGACTTTTCTTTATATTTATATATTTGTGTTTTGTGAAAAACTTTCAAAAAGTTGTACAAATAGAACTCGATTCAATCGACATACATAAATATATATATATATATATATATATATATATATATATATATATATATATATATATATATATATTTGTTAAAAAAAAAACAAAAGTTATTGCAAACAATCGGAAATACCAGAATAATTTCAAAAATACGTAATTCGAGTGCGTAAAAAAAATTGTTCAAAGCCGGTTGACAATGGATCGAAAGAAGAAGAAGAAAAAAAAACCGGGACGACGACCGAAGTTGTTCCGTAAAAACTTCGTACAGCACAATAAGCACGAATTCTTCGGCGCGCAAAGGTTTCGATCGCGGCTCAAACGCAGATGCGCGCCCGGGACAAAACCGTTGCACCGTAATTTCCAAGTCGGTCGTCCCAAACGAACCCACGTGGGTATATATGATCGTCGCGAATCGAACAATAGACGTGAATAATTACCCGGTCGGGCTGCGAGCCACGACGACGGATGGCCCGCGTCTCGGCGATGTTTCATAATTCATGTAATTTCGAACCGCGGGTCGTTCGAGTTCGCGTTTCATCGGTCAATATTTCAACAATGACGAAATTCATCGCTTACGCAATATTTAATAATAATAATAATAATAATAATAATAATAATAATCATAATAATAATAATAATAATACTAATAATAATAATAAGAATAATAAATAAATTTAATTAAATACTAATGACGTGTGCTCGACACCCGGCAATATCAATTACCGAGTAATCCCACGTTTGCCCGATTGATTATCACCAGCGCACGAGTGCTTGGCCCATTCATCCGCTCGGAGTGCGATAAATTGCGCCGGAAATTGAAAAACAAGAAAAAAAAATGGAAGAAAAAAAAAAGATTTTTGCACGATTACGACGGCGACGATGCGTCTGGTCGGATGATGAAGGTTTTAATCGAGTGTAGATGCGATCCCGCAATCGTAGAGATAATAATCATGATCATCATCGTCCGCCATTGTCGTTTCGCTTGGAGAATGGCGGGGAGCGACCCGAGTCAGCGTGTTGAGTGTACCGGCACTTATAGATCAGTACGGTAGTACTCGGACCAGTTCGTGTAGATACATATATGGACCGCGTGGACGAAAAATCGGTTTTCAGATTTGTAAATCGATTTCAGACTTTTGTAATTAAACAAAAAAATAAACTTTGTATATGAAAAAATTCGATTTGCCATTGAGACTTATCTATCTTCGAAAGACCGTCCTGAAAAGATTGCCTCAGCGCCCTTTTCTCGTAGAACGTCACATATATCTGTGTATATGTATGCATATATTTATTAGAGTGGTCCTTAAAAAGAGTCATTTTTTTAATTTCAATGTTAGCGCCCCCAAAATAGGTTTCCAATAATTTTTAACAAATTTTCGCAAAGTCTCCTTGATCTATCTAAATATTAACACGTCCCTGAGAAATTTTGAGAATTAAAAAAAAATTGAATAACATAAAATATTTTATTGAGTTTATTTATTATCGGTAAAATATCGACAGAAGATGAATTTGCTCGGTATGCTTTCTTCATCAGAAAGATGCGTACTTTTTGAAAATAAATTTTAATTCCCAAAAACAAGATGGCGGAACTAATATGATGACCTGAATATGATTTTTTTTTTCAAATTATATGAAACTTATGGGAGCGGGGGGGGGGAGAAAAGGTGCGTTAACATTCAAATTAAAAAAATCACCCTTTCTAAGAACCACTCTAACATATATCTCTCTGATGTATAGCCTTGAGGCCGAGTCGTGTCTTGAGAGTACGTGGCGCGAAATGCGCAAGAGAGAAAGAAAAGCTGCTTGGTAAGGCAGCTGCGGCACAAACTTTGCGATTGTTGCGCAAGGCACGAGTTGTCGGGATATCGTGGTAGACGGTATGTACATAGGCCAAGAGGTACAAGGAGATAAAAAGAGACACAAGGAGAATTACGTGATTCGTTGCTTCGAGCGAATAATTGAAACAAATAATAATAATAATAATAATAATAATAATAATAATAATAAAAAACGAGACAATTGATTTCATTTAATTGATAATTTATTGACTTTTCATTTCGTTATTACGATTGTTAGAGAATTTTCAACGTCGTCATCACATAATATTATATACAAGACGTCTGGTGGATCCTCTTTCGCTCGCGCGAGGCCTCGAACATTTTTTTTCTGTTTTCTTTTTTTTTTTTATCGTAACACTTTTTCGTGATGCATCACACCTCGTTCACACGACGACTATATTATGTATGTATATATATATATATATAACGGCGAGTTCCTCGTTAAACTCTCTCGGAAACAATATACATCGTGATACATACAAACTATTTGTGGCTTAACGGAAGTATCGTGTATCGCATTCACATTCACGCATCTCAAACACGTATCAAAATTATGCTACATTACCAAAGTGCAATACATATATATATATATCGCATTATCGTAGAATAATAGGGTAAGAAAATTCTAATACGAAAACTATCTTCAATTTTAGTTGTTCTTTTTTTTTATAAATTTCTTTTCATTTTATTTCTCAAATGAATTTTTCTGATTATCATATTTGTTGCGAAAACAAAAAAAAATTATTATTTCATCACACACTCGAACATTACAACAATACTAAAGGATCGTAAGAATGTTGGATTGTGATTGAGACTGTTGTGAAAGATTATCTTGACCTTCGAATCAACTTATTTGCCTTTCGACAATGAAAAATTATACACGTGCAATGAACCATTTACGTGAATAAGGTCGAAATGAAAAAAAAATAATGCAACGCACAGATTAAAAAACAAAAATGTAATTCACAAACATACTACCCATCTTAATATCACAGAAAAATCTTATTACTAACGTTCATTTAAAAAACTATCGTGATGTACAATGAAATACATTTTGCATCGTGTGATCGAGAGCCAACGTGCAAGTTTGGGTTCTTTCATAGGTATCAACTTTGGAAACTCAAATTCTGGATTTCCAATCGCCGACTTTTCGATTACATTGTTAAGCTGATAAGATTTTTATTATCTATAACAATCGTGATGATAACTCGTGTGATAACGCAATCGAGAGGGTCCCTCGCGATAAGGCATACCGAAATTATGACGACACACACACACACACACACACGAAAACATATCTCAAACCGCACATTAACACGCCCGAGTGTCTCAAAACTCACTCCAACAATTTGTTTTTTTCTCAAATTATTTTTCCTTCTCAATTTTCAAACTGCAAACATTATCAATATTTTTAAACAAACAAACACATCGTCATGATTAGCTTACATAAAATTCGAAACAGCGATGAAAAGAAATAAAGACAAACGAAAAAAAATCTATATATATATATATATATATATAATCTATATAAATAAATGCCAATTAATTCGTGTGTCGAAAAAATTTCTTCGAGCTTCGTTATCACCGAATGAATTATTCATTGTCGTAGATACACGCATAGAAAAATGCATCGAGAGCGTTGTCACGCGAGTGTCCCAGAACCTCGTGAACGTGCTCATAATCACGTCCTTTCGTTTATCGTACACGGCCCCTCGTCGTCGTCGTCGTGCACTACCTTCGACGGTTGCCAGGCTAGAGTTAACGGTGCAACGTGCAAGCGCTAACACACACACACACACACCGCCACCCCGCCAATATTCCCACTTGGCTTCATTCGCAAGAAACCCGTCGGCTGCTCATCCGGTTGTTGGCCATTTTTTTTTCTTCCTTCCTTCTTTTCTTCCTCCTCTTCTTCATAGTCTTCGTACAGCTTCGCTCGAGTTCCTTCTTCTTCTATCTCCCTCTCTCTCTCACTCTATTCTCTTCTCACCAGCATTGCTCCACTTGTGCCGCTTCTTCATCTTCCCCGTCATAAATCCCCTCCCCTCCCCTCCTTCGATATATCGTCTCAATTATACATCTTCGACCGTTCACAATCCATCCATAACTCATAATAGACGAAACGCCGCCACAGCTTGTCCGCCATCTTGTTCCTCCATTTTTGTTCCGCTGCTCTTCTTTTGTTTCATTTTTTTGTTCCCCTCGCCGTCAGCATTTTCGCTCGACCAAGTCGCGAGCACTTTCTCCAGATGGTTTTTCGGCAATTCGGATTTTTCTCGTGACAAAAGCGGTCGAAGCGTGCAGCGGGGCAGCGGGGGGGAGGGGTAAAGGAGCCGGCGACGTTGCGATTGGCAACAGCTGGTTCGGATCGATGATCGTCGTGGTCCTTCGGCTGTTTTCGCGTGCCGTTGCTCTCCGGCTTTGCTCGGGGTTTGTCGGCCCGCGTCCTGTGTATCGCTGCGCGAGTCACTCCATACATATATGCGCGTATACATACGTATGTATCTTCGGGGCTCAATGGCCGAAGGAGAGTAACCATCGTCAGCACCGTTGTTGGTCCGGAGGGACGCCACCACTCGGCACGTTTCGCCTCCCCCCCCCCCTTAGTTCCGGCTCGACTGTTCGTGACGATGGAACGGTGGCAGCGACAAACCCATCGATGTAGAAGTCGTCACGGGTTTCGAAAAACCTCCCCGTGGGCGCTGCGTCACGCGCAGCCGGCTGTTGCCCTCGGCCCTTTAATAAACGACCAATGAGGAGCCCCCCCGGCCGAAACAGCCCGATGACGACATCATCGTTCGTCCCCCAAACACGTTTTTCATTCTTCTTCTTCTTCTTTTCTTCATCTTTTTCATTTTTCTCATTATCTCTAACCAAAATTGTCTCAACGGATCGCAAGGATGGAACAAAATTTTTGTTCCACGCGATTATCGAGAACGATGGATCAACGAGAAAACTTGAGAAAAAAATAAATGTCGAAAAAAGAGATAAATAATCGATCTTGACGATGGACTCGAGTGGCTTTCGGCCATTTTTTCTTTTTTTTTCGAGAACCACCACGTTCGATTCAAACGAATATAATAATTGGAGAGAAAAAAATGATATTTTTTTTTTTTACTTATATCATCGTTTTTCTTAGACCTCGAGTTCTTCCTCGACGATGGGCAAACTGCTCTGATGCACCAACGGGCTCGTTCTCGGTGTGAAAGCGAGTATCCAATAATCGAGTTCCTTCTTGTTGTCGACGATGAATGTCAGTGACACCGTGGCGTCGTAACCCTTTTGACGTACGACGAAACCATCGTCGCTTATGCGTTCGATGTTCGTGTTTTTCAGATTGAGAACACCGAGCGGACGGCATACCTTCTTTTGCGGATATATAACCGCGAAATGTTCGACGCTCGTGCGATAAACCTTGGCCTGTACGCCCTGACTGTGTCCGCTTGGTCCAATGAGATTCATGTAACCGCTCATGTTTTCGGTGTTCCAACACGAATCAAGATTGAAATTCTTCAAACTCGGATGATTTAGTTGCAGAAAATTTTTGTGGGTTGCTACGTCGGCCGGCATTTTGTTTATCACGTTTGATCGGTTTTTAATTTTTAAAAAATAAAACAGCTGACGCTTCAACCGAATTGTTTTTTATGTTTTGAAACAAATTCGTTTATGTCTGATGAACGATATAAACCGGTTTTTCGTTGTTTCCGTGTGATGCGAAAAATTTCGTGTCGTTGCACTTGATTGGACGCGAATTGTAATTTTCACTGTTATTGATGAAATTTCGTCAGATCGTAATCGCGAAACGACGGGAAAAAAGTCGTGGAAAGACGGAAAAAACGAAAAATAATAGAAATTAGAACGCGAGGTGTTGCTCGTTCGCTGTCTGTCGAACGAATACGGGAGAAGCCCGGTGGGATGTGTATTTATAGTGACCGTTGGCCGCGCCTGCGCACTCGTCTCGACACGGCGGCGCAGGAGACTGAGGGTCTGGGGCGTCTCTCCGTTGCGCGCAACAACGGTCGACGGGTTCTATACGTGAGGTACGTTTGTGTGGGATATTGAAATTGTAATCGTTGCGCGTGTATGTGCATGTTTGTGTGGGTATCGCGGAACGACGCAGAGAGACTACGAAACAAGAGAAGGACGGATTACGTTGTACGATGCTGTGTACCACGCTGCTCACACACCACAGACAGAACGTCTCGCGGCAAACACGACGCTCCGCGAGGCCAATCCAAACACGTTCGAACACGTTCGACTATCGCCAACAACCTCACTAGGACCTTTCTAACTATCGTAGAATAATACCATTCGATGCAACGTACCCATTCTAACCCTTTGAGGTCACCAGGGGGTCAAATTGACCCCAAGCGCAACTTCTAGCAAAAAAAAAATTAAAAATTCGAAATATTAAACTTAAAAATTGTAATAGTCGATTTTTCTAGTTAAAACGGGGGTTTTCACGCATTAAATGTGCGTATCTAATATCTGGCATTAGGGGATCACCTAACGATTTTTTTCCGCCATTTTGAAAATTCGATGAAACCATTCGTTCAAATGCGAGAATCATCGTTGTCGTCGCAATTATTTTTCATTCGAATTCTCTTGCGAGTATTTTTCAAAATCATGGTTTTTTTTTTCAAAAATACATTCTCGATCTTTCGAGAATGTCTTACGATTCTCGAAAGATCGAGAAATGAATTTTTTCAAACGATTTGCAAAAGCTACGCCACGTTGTACGACATCTCGAATTATGCATTGTTTCATAATTCGAGCTGTTGTTGTCTATCGTTACGAACGCCAGACAATGCCTCGACAGAAAAACGAAAAAAAAAAACGAAAAAAACGAAAAAAACAACAGAAATCCGACGACGAAAACATATTAGCGAAATTATGCGTCGCCGCGCGAGCGTCTCTAACATTTCCGGTAATGGCCGTCGCTTCGTCGTTCGACCTTTGTTTACAAAACGGCTTTGAGAACAAGAAAACAAGAGTAAGGCGATGAGAAAATACATACGTTCAAGCACGTGCCATCGGAAAATTATTATAAAATAAAAGACAGAAGAAAAAAAGAAACAAAACAAAACAAAACAAAATGGCTGAAAGTGAGAATTCATTTTTTGCTTAACTCCAATCTAGCCGTACTGTTCGAGACACAGTTGAAGATGTATTACACGTACGATCGAAAGTTCTGGAAAATGTTTTATGACTGCGAGAATTAACGGATCAATCCGTTGAGTTTGATCCGGGAATGTCTCGCCGATCCGGTAACAACTGGCTGCCGAGAAACAAAGAGACGACATCCCCTCCCCCCCCCCCCGCCTAATCGTCCACGGAAGAATCCAAGTTCACCGGTTTCACGAGTGACGTGCCAATAAATCGCCTTACGCCCTTTTCAATTGACAAAACGTGACGACGACAATCGCGTCGGTTTGCGAAGCGTGCCTCATAACGCGCAAGTGTGGGCACAAACGTTTATCAAGAGTGTGACACACGTCAGTCGGTCGGTCTACCACCCCCCATCATGTTTTGTAACCGGTATCAATGGATAAACCTAATGGCTGGTCGACGTTGCGCACTTGCATTACGTTACCCGATCATCCGCATCACAGCGGTTCGATAAAATGCGATAATTGACAATCGAACATCTTCGTCACGAGTTGAGAATTTGAAAGAAATAATTATCATAATTGGCAATAATCGAGAAACAATTGTACAAGCGAGAGAATTTCGTAGGACATTGTTGTTCGAGGCACAATAAACTCTGGGATCTGGAATGAAAAAACAACGATATAACAAAGGCGTCCTTGAAGAGTCCATCCAACATATTTACAACATGAACATTTTAAGC
Organism: Diplazon laetatorius; assembly: GCA_963662125.1. NCBI lineage: Eukaryota > Metazoa > Arthropoda > Insecta > Hymenoptera > Ichneumonidae > Diplazon > Diplazon laetatorius. The sequence continues at coordinate 18,043,192 of OY759158.1, forward strand.
GATTTCGTAGTTTAATTCATTGATTTTCATTTATATTATTCGAATATTCAAACCGTCAACACAGTCAAGGCCCCGGCCGCTGTATATGTCATCAAAATGGCGTCCGTTTACACGCGACTGAAGCTCGATCATCGTTATTCTCATCAAAGTAAATTTTGGCTATTCGCCTGGTCTCTAATGAGTTTCCGCGAATGCAGAAAAGTCCATTTCTTTTTTTTTTTGTACCACGAATTTTATCGTCGTGTGCACGAGACGCTCATTCGTTATTCTTGGCTTACGCCGATAGATCGAAAGCCACAAACTCTGAGCCGACCACCCAGACGCACTCGCGCCAGCCATCCATCGGACGTCATTGCCAACAAAAATCTTCGCGCTCTTCGTTATCACGCGATTATCGTTTATTCGCGGATTTTGCCGCATGGCCTATGATCAAAACCCATTTGAAGTCTGAAAAACTTGAGAAATCAGCGAAAAGCTCAGTTGTTTTTTTTTCTTCAAAGTTCGCGTGGGGTTCGTTTGTACCCCAGTGATGAGTTTCAGGGCGATGAAAATGAATGAATGAATAATTAAAGATTGGCGCGAGAGCATCGCGTGTAACGTCGAACGCTTGCGACGTGAAAAACGTGACCGGGCCGAAGGCTAATTGCCTTGTACGTTGATTGTGGGACCCCCTCGTTGAACAACGTTGCGAAACATGTGGATGGACAAACGTTGGACGAGAAGCGAGGTGGTAATCAAACACGTGTGTCGTCGAGGTGGACCATCGACGAACGACTCGATCACGTGTGCTCAATCACGAACGATCGATGCATTCGTTCTAACAATCGCCGATCGTACTGATAACAATATTTTCCTTCTGATCTGGACGTCCCCGACGTAATTTTTGTCGTTTACTCGAAAATATCGACCAAATATGATCGAGGAAAAATAAATATATCGATTATACGACGATGACATTGAAATATAAATTTTCTACGTCGTAATTTTGGGGTATTGCGTTTTAAATTGTGTCATTCCGTTGTAATGTAACGTTTGACGTGGTAACATGTGTTATTTTGTGGATCACAAATGGGGACAAATGTGTTTTTTTTTTTTCTTTTTGGGAACGTGTGAGGAATCGAGAGCCAAAGAGACATTTTAAAGATAATTATTTGAGACCTTGATGTGGGGCTAAGTTTGTCGACGACAAACAATTTTATTGCTAGATAACCATTTACAGTTTTTTTTATTCGGTGTCAAATATTTGTGAATGATCGAAGAGTTCCTCATCACGTGGAAATTACACAAAAGCGAATGATGTAAGACTCGATTTTATTGAGACGTATTTGGAAAAATTTGGTGCATCAGAAAAAAAAAAAATTCAAATGTACAAATTCAATCCTCGCTCCTCGCACCAGGTTTTCTAGGCAGCAAACGAAAATTTTCAGTGAAATATATTGTACAATTCAAATAGTTATGAATTAATTTATGTGCAATACATTTCTGTAACAACCATTATTGTAATTCGAAAGTGGCAATTTATTTTATCAATTAAAGGATGTTGTGATTTAGAAAGTGGCAATTTGTTCCATTTACTTCGGAGTATTGTAATTTAAAAGTGGCAATTTATTTAATTCATTAATTATCCTCTTACGATTGATCGAAACGAAACTAAAATTAAAACGATCCTCACAAGTATTTCCGTACTTGTTGATCGTGGCGAATTTCCAATGTTAAAAAATTTCCGAAGGCTAGATATACAATTCAAATCGGTTTGCCAGACTTTTTTATTTTTCGGACCCTACGCGGAAACGTGGAATTTTTTTATTTTCTCCGGACAATAGACGCGAGGGGGTCGTGACTCGTATCAAAAGTCATGCAATTGCATCGTAACTAGCACGTCGTCAACAGCTCGAATTGCCAAATAGCCACGTTCATTATTCCCTCAAGCGGTAAATAAAAAAAATAAAAATTGTTCCACGAATTCGTCAACAACTTAACTGTCAAATGGATCAAAGATAATTACAGATGGCAACAACAATGATTTGCCAAAAATAAATGAACAAATAAATAGATAAATAAAACTAAATGCATTTGTCAAAATATGGCTACAAAAACTCAAAATTTTCTTGATTCGAAATCATCGAAATAAATAAACGTGACAAAAAAAAAAAAAAACTGTTCAAACGTACGTCATGGGTTCGTTGAGGAAAAATAGTGTTATCACTCGTGGTCAGCGATAAATCGTCGATAAATAATAAACGTATAAACAAGCCAAGCTCCAACCCACATAATTAGTATTTGTAGAATGGTGTTTACTTGGCGAGTCCGTTCGTAATGCTCGCTCGATGGTTCTTATCTCTCGATAGACGTATAGTATCTGATCAGGCGTTGAAACATTTTTTTTCGAAAAAAAATAATAAGAAGAAAACAACGAGACAAGCGGGGACAGCCTCACAGGATCGTTCGAATTTCTTTTGGTCTACAAATAAAATAAAATAAAATCTTTACCGCACAATGATCTGGTAAGTGATGGGTCGATCGTTAAAACTCGCTTGTTAACGTCCTAGTCCTTCGTACTATTCGTTATTAATTACCATGGCCATTCGATTACATTTTACGAAACATTAGTCCGCTCGTAAAAATATTTTTCACGACGAACAGAATTAGGTGGGAAAAATGTTTATTTTTACATTTACGAGTAATGGTTGTGAAGTTAGTGCTAACCCATGGCAAGTGTAATTGGGGGCTTTCATTGCTTCTATGACGAATTCTAGACAGAGACATACAGTGAGCAACGAAAAAATTTCCGTGATGAATCAGCGGCTGAACATCTAACGCTGGATGTCCATGTGGAAAGGCTTATCTCGACCTACGTAATTGAATAGAAATCACGCGTCGACTTGCTGAGAACTACGTTTTTTCCCGAATCGAGTTGCAACGATCAGACATTTGCTAATCAAAAAAAAGATCTCAATTTAAAAAATTTTTGCGAATTATTTAAAAATTCATATGCATGAAATATTGAAAAATATATGTTTTTGCACCTTGCAACAAGTTTTTTTTTACTATTTTGAATCGCTAATATGAATATCGCTAATATAATTAGCGATATTTATGAATCCCAATGGAAAATTTTATTTTTGGCTAAGATTATGTCCTGATTACAATTATGCCGATGTTCATTTTATAGCTCACCTCGATCGTTAAATTACCGTGCTGTGTCATTCGAATGTTCTCTCTACTTTTCCGTTTGATCTATATCGTCGAAGAACAAATTTGCATAATTCGTTCATAAATTATGATCGTTTGCATTTCCGCGTAATTGGCAAATATTGTTTCGGAGCTTCTGTCGTGATTTTGTATTGTTGCGAGTTTGCTCGGGTCGGGCACGATTGAAGTTACATCTGAACGGAGCGCTACCCACACGGAAACGAATAACGGTCGGGTTTGCACATTGCCGATGTAATTCGTGACGGCAATTTGTATGGCTAATAAAAATCGAAACCCGACTGCGGGAAAACTATAAATTTTCGTGGATTTACGGGGTGAAGCCGTTGCTCGCATGGCAAACCTCGAGCGAGCAAACTTAATACTTGCTAACTCTTGATATTATCGCGTATCGCATTTTTTGAGATACCGCTTTGATTTTTTTTTTTTTATCAGAACCGATTTTTTTCTCTCCAATTTTATTTTTTGGACTCCAATCAAATCGAATTTTTTGTTCGAATACATTTTTTTCGTCGAATCCACGACTTTTTGAAAAAAATCATTTAAAGTTTTCCTACCGCTTGTCGGTAGGTCAGAACTCTTCCATATTTTCCGCGATGCTCAGACAAAATCGATTCAAAGGTAACTAGAACGTGAGGTTAGATGTTACCCATTGCTAATAATTTTTAATTCGCGAATTTCGTTATCAGCTGTAGATATATATTTTTTTTTCTTCTGAAAAATACGTTGCCGGTGTGTTTTGTGACGATAGAAAACAGATAAAATTCGATGGCTCAGAAGAACATTTTATTTACATTGAAGCTCATGAATTAATGGGCGTCATGATTTCGTCGCCTCGAGTAACAATTTTCTAGCGTCTCACGGAGCTACAATTATTTATTCGTCCTTCTCGTACTTGTGTTTGATGTCCTTCCAGAGTCGCTGTAACACAAAGAAAAATAATGTCGCGATGATTATGTATTTCCATGTTACGATCGATAGGAAAATGAATTTTTATTCTATGTAGATATTACAGAGTTTCAGGACGAGACAGTTTATAACCTTAACCTTACTTTTCTCAGTCCGACTCGGCAGCTTTGTTCGATCGGTGCTGGCTCGTGTCGCCCATCGAACTGGGCAGCCGAGGCAGACTGTGAAAGGTAAGGCTGTCGCATCAACGCATCGACACGGACCGCCAATCCCGTAGGGAAAAATGTAATCGCCAAAGAACAAAAAAAGACGGGGATTCGGTACCAGACGTATCTTTTTATAGTAGAAACTGATTGGTCGAAATTATTCCTGGGAATTATTCTCATCAATCAGATGAAACTGGAAGGACATAAGTCTGGTACCCGAACATCTTCTCTCGCGCTTTGGCGATTACACTTTTTTCTACGGCATCAACAGTCCGTAACTATATGTCGATGGGCTGCTCGGAATGAAGCTGCCGCCGTGCTTTTGCAATGAGCCATGGAATCCCATTGGGATTATCATGACAAGACATTGTTACTATTACATAGTATTTGGACGTAGTATTTGTTTGTACCAAATACTCATCCGTCAAACCATTCGACGAAAATTTTAGATTTGCGAAAAAATGTACGATCATCCGTCAACTTACGCCCTTGTTAATACTGTAGAAAATTTCTTCGGAGATGATGTCGAAGGTCCGTTCGAAGATGAACGTTCCGGCCATGATGGTAATCATGAAGGTCGAAGTGCGCTTGAAAAGCGCATTGTACACCAAGCTCTGAATCCCCATTTTAATTCAATCTGAAAATAAATATCGTTGTCTTTATTAATCTTTGGAAATACAACGAATTATTCGTAATCACGATATTCCGTCACCGATATCCGTTACCTCCTTACGTAAACTTCGACAGCGTAATAAAACGGATTTTCGGCCATGAGCTAGCTGAACGTATGAGTTTACGTCCTCACAATTCGATTGTGACAATCAAGGTTGCTCGTAAATCCGATAGATGGCGTAGACAGCCGTTTCCAAGCGTTTTCGGCGCGTTCTCCGATTTGGGATGGTGGAAACCAGGGAGACCAGAGCCCAGAGTAATGATATACACTCCCGGCAAAAAGTTTGGGTACTTTTTTCAAACATTTTTTTTTTACCAAAAAAAATGTCTCAAAAAAAATTTTGAAAACATTATAAAAAGCTCAAAATGTTCAACTAAGAAGATTATTTCCCGTGATAATTGAGCCCGAACTCAATATTCTACGAGTTTGAGCCGCTTAAATTATTATAGGCTCGACCCAAAATGGTGAAAAAAAAATTTCGAAGGAAAATTTTGAAAAAATTCCAGTCGATTCAACATGAGTGTCCACAACTTTTTTCCCTCCTGACAATTTTCTTTCAACCTCAAAGTTTTTTAGTTCCACTGCCTATTTTGAAAACGGTCGTTTTTAGGTAAAAACAATCATAACTCACTCAAATAAAATCTCACGAAGTTTTCTAAAAAATGAAATTCAAGCTATTGGTAACCGTTTCAAGGATATGCTAACCAAAATTGACGAAAAAAATTTCTAGAAGTCTTGCAACTGGTTGAACACATCCGAAAAAAGTAAAAAAATTGCCATTTTCAAACCGGTGTACCATGCTCAAAAAAAATCGCAATAATTTTTCTGAGGGAGCAAAATCAAGCCTGATATGTCCTTTTTGAAATGCTGCTTTGAAAATTCGATCATCTTCATTTTTCACTAAGTTATCGAACTATTCGTGCGGCTCGGAATTTCGTGAAATGTACCCAAACTTTCTGCCGGGAGTGTACGAGAAATGCCTCCCGTCAAGGCTATCCCGAGGACCCCCCCGAGCCCCCCCGCCCTGGTCCGAAGTCAACCGTCCCTGTGCGCGCGCGGCAAGTAGTTCTAAGTACAAATTTCGCGTGAAGCCCCTCCCCCTCCTGCCCCTCGCCTATACCCTCTAGTACTACGGAGATGCGGGGAGCGTACGAAGACGGTCGAGCGTGACAATTGGAGAGACAGCTCGCGTGATGCCCCCTCCCCAACGAAAATCACGCCGCAGAAGACCGCGACGACAAGGAAGACACCGGCTCCCGCACTTCGGACCGGGTAGCGATCGCGAGTAGTCGCAAGTAGTCGATCCAATCGCCCCCCCCCCCCCCCCCCCGAGTCTGTCCCCCCGCTCTCTGATAGATTCCCGTGTTCTCCGGCAGTTAGCCGTCCCGAGACGCGTTGGTTTTTATTTTTTTATATTTTTCATCCTTTTTTTAAATATTTAACGGTGTTGCTCCCGTCTGAGTAACTGGTCCCCAACTTCCTGTAAATATCTACCCCCTCCCCTTTTCCAGTGGCAACCCCACAAATGGCGCCCAACGTGGGGCCCTGGAGATCGAGTCTACCCGTATACTCGATTTTTTATAATTCGTAAGTCCTCACCTCGACACCTAGATTACCCCCCCCCCCCCCCGGTCTGTTTTTTTTCTTGACATTGTTTTCTATTTTTTTTTTGTTTTTGCGTTTTGAGTTTCCCAAATCACATAACCCCCCCCCCCCTCTTTACCCTCCTCAACCTCGCGCCCCTACCCGAACACAAATTGATTTTTTGTTAATAGTCCCCTGAATGTACAAATTGCGTGCGATTATTTTTTATTTTTTCCGATTATCATTGTTATTGCCTTGTTCTCCGATGTCCAGCAAAGTGATTTTTTTCTGAACCCCGTGAGTTGAGAACGAAACAGACTGTTTTTTTTTTCTGGTGCCACTGACTGAATATTTCTTCGGATACTACGTGTTGTTTGCTAGAGCGAACAAGTTTTTTTTTCGAATCGACTTCTTATTGCTAATTCTTCTTTAACCCCGAGCGACAGTGACCCTTCCGTGCTTCGAGAAACAGCGAATATTTCCCGGGCTTCGAGAGACAGTAAAAATTTCCCTTGCTTTGAGAGACAGTGATAATTCCCCGTACGTTGAGAGACACTGACAATTCTCCGTGGTTGAGAGACAGTGGGCCCGAACAGTGAACTTCGAGAGACAGTGTGATTCCCCGTATTGCGAGCGTTCGTTTGTTTACATCTCGGGAGCTAGCCTAGCTCGCCGCGGTTCGACGAAAAACTTTTTTTCTTTCGCGTGGTTCGCCGAAGCAATCGAGATGGTTGCGGCTCACGATTTTCGATCGTGGTGGACAGTTTTTTTTGACAATTTTTTTTCTGCTACAGTTTCGTTTGTAGCGAGTGCCACGTATCGAATGCCCCCCTCCCCTCGATTTTAAGACTTCGCGTTTTTGTTCCCTCCCCCCTCCTGCGGACTTGTGTTTTTTTTTATTTTTGGTAACGCATCCTGTAAACGAGATCTCTTCCCCCCCCCGCGGAATTATGAGACATGTGAAAACCCATCATTATTTTTTGTTTCATGAATTTTCATTATTCAAAAATTATCACTTCTTAAAAAATGTTATTTCGCCTTATTCGTTTCATACTCCCCCCCCCCCTATATATATATATATATATATATATACACGCTTACATTATTTTTACTTACAAGTTTATCGGAAATATGGGCACGATCAGCGATAAACTTTACAATTTTATTACCATATTTCTACAATCGGCCGTGTTCGGAAAATACTTTTTCGTTTCAGAAAATACTTTTGAATCGTTCTTTCTTTCCGAAAATGCGAAAAAAATTATTGATTTTTCGCTGAATATACCCTCTTAAGATAACAAATACTTAAAAAAGAATCAAAAACGATAAAAATGAAAATACCAATTGACAGCTCCCAAATCGATAGAAAAAAAATTGAACTAAAATTGAGAACTTGGTTTTCAATAGACACTTCACGCTGACAAAATATCATATGTATCCCAGATAGTAAAGCCGAAAGTTGTCCGATAATTAGTGTTCGCACTCATATAGGTACGTACCAATTCCTCCGACGGCTTCTCATGAGCTCGAACTCTTCTTTTTTTTCCTCCGTCATCCTTCGATAATATTTTTGCATCTGGGGTAAAATCGTTTTCAAAAAGTGAGACTGCAAACTCTGTGGAGTCCGGTGAGTAAGTAGCTGCCGAACATCAGATATCAACAATATTAACGTTTGTGTTCCAAATTTATTATAACCATTTTTCTAGTGCCGTAATACGTACGCCTTTTTCTATCATCTCCTTCCATACTAGGAGACCTTTCGGGGATTTTTTATGGAAATCGACCGACAGAAGAAAATCCACCATCGCTTCCCTTTCTTCTTCGGTGTAAGCGGCATGACTGAAAAATCACCGATAATATTAATTAGGGCGGAAGAAAAAAAATCCACAAGATTGTTACTCAGTCCGAAGCTAATATAACGGATTATAGTGCTACTCACGTTACAGAACGATTTTCCGGCAAGCCGGACGTGAGTTTCGCCCGCCACTTTTTGGCATATTCCACGCCGCAGATAGAAAAATGTACACCAATAAATATATTTTTCATTCGATCAGGAGTTGGATTGAGTACTCACATGTTATAACAACATCGGCCGTGAAGGTAGGCCGATTCCACGCACTCTTCGGCTAGTTTTTTTGGCCCCAATCTAACGACAAAAAATCTCATCGTCATTCACAGTCGCTAAATCTGTTTAGATGTATTTATACTAATACAATGCAAATGTTAGTGCGCAATCGTAATTTTATTTTTCATTCGATCAGGAGTTAGATTGAGTACTCACATGTTATAACAACATCGGTCGTGAAGGTAGGCCGATTCCACGCACTCTTCGGCTAGTTTTTTTGGCCTCAATCTAACGACAAAAAATCTCATCGTCGTTCACACTCGCTAAATCTGTTTAGATGTATTTATACTAATACAATGCAAATGTTAGTGCACAATCGTAATTTTATTTATATAGGTCATCAAAATAATGAGAACAAACCTGAAGTCTCCCAAATCCACCAATTGGTGTTGTCGTATCTATTCGAAGATAAATGCAGAATCGTAAACGCGGAAACACTCTGACATTACCGATCGATATGCCCCTGGGGTGCAAAATTTTAATTCGGCCTCCATATCCTGTCCGTCCCCGCCTATCTCGCCACCATTTTCCTGTGAAGCAGTGATGCCAGATTAGGGAAGGGACTAGAAAAATCTGCCCTCTCGACGCAGTGAGGCCCAATTGAGGATTTTCCCCTTTTCGATGAGCTTTCTGGCTGCTTATTCGCAGATCGTCGGCACGGCCCACAGCTCGTGCGGGCAAGACACAGCCAAACGCGTCACTTCAACAGCGCCCACCCGTCGAAGCGCCCATTTTTAACGCAAATCAATTATTTATTCGAAACACGAACTTATTTTCTCAGTGAAATACCGCAGGGTACTGTGGACGGGGGAAGTGATGAAAAATAGGATCATTGGGAATAATCGACGGATTGATAAACTGTAATTTGAATTTAAAAAAAAATCCGTTGGATTATCTTCTATAACCCTATGTTTTTGAAATTAATTACGTCATTCTCAAGATATCGAATCTTGGCGATTTTCCGCAAATACCTTTTCGCGATTTTCGTGCCCATGCAGATGCAGGCCTGCTCGAGCATTCATCGCCGAAAATTTTCCGTCCCCTCCCCCTGCCGATCGCTGCTCGTCGACCGGCAACGGAAACCGTGCGAGTCTACACTCGTCTGTCTTTAGGGCGACTGCCCTCCCCCCTCTCTTTTCCGTCGCTCTATTTCCGTGTATTTACTCTTGGTATATACGAGAGTATCTCCATGTGAATCAACCGTCAGTCTATAAAACTATAAAAGTCCAAAAAACTTTCTTTCGGCTTCGCTCCAAACAAAAAAACGTTCACTACAAACCTTTTCACACCCAACTCTAGAAGATTAATGCATAAGAATCAATTTTCCCGACCCATCGATTTTCGTCGAAAAAAAATTTTTTTTTGTCAAAATAAATATATTTTTCATAAAAAAATCATTCCTTTTCCTACTACAAACGAAATTTCGGTTACCAGAGACATATACAAGGGTATCTGTATGTGAATCAACCGTTAGATCACCCATACAGAGCCATATCCATGTGAAAGAACCGTCTTGACCGATTTTCGTGAATTTTGGGGGTCTAAAAACCCTTAAAAGTCCGAAAAAATTGTTTCCGGCTTAGTTACAACAAAAACGACGTTCACTACAAACCTTTTCACACCCAACTCTATAAGATAAACGCATAAAAATCGATTTTCCCGACCCATCATTTTTCCCCAGAAAAAATTTTTTTTTCGTCAAAATACATTTTTTTTTCATAAAAAAATCATTTTTTTTCGTAATCCAAACGTAAACTCGGTTACCAGAGACATATACGAGGGTATCCGGATGTCAATCAACCGTTGGATCACCCATACAGAGCCGCATCCATGTGAGAGAACCGTTTGGACCGATTTTCGTGAATTTTGGGGGTCTAAAAACCTTTAAGAGTCCGGAAAATTTTTTTCCTACTACAAACGAAGTTTCGGTTACCAGAGACATATACGAGGGTATCCGGATGTGAATCAACCGTTGGATCACCCATACAGAGCCGCATCCATGTGAGAGAACCGTTTGGACCGATTTTCGTGAATTTTGGGGGTCTAAAAACCTTTAAAAGTCCGAAAAAAATTCTTTCGGCTTGGCTACAACAAAAACGACGTTCACTACAAACCTTTTGACACCCAACTCTGTAAGATAAACCCATAAAAATCGATTTTCCCGACCCATCATTTTTCGCCAAAAAAAAATTTTTTTTCGTAAAAATAAATTTTTTTTTCATAAAAAAATCGATTTTTTTTTTACTACAAACGAAAACTCGGTTACCAGAGACATATCCAAGGGTATCTGAATGTGAATCAACCGTTAGATCACCCATACAGAGCCATATCCATGTGAAAGACCCGTTTGAACCGATTTTCGTGAATTTTGGGGGTCCAAAAACCCTTAAAAGTCCGAAAAAAATCCTTTCGGCTTGGATACGATCGAAACGACGTTCACTACAAACCTTTTGACACCCAACTCTATAAGATAAACCCATAAAAATCGATTTTCCCGACCCATCATTTTTCGCCAAAAAAAATCGTTTTATCGTAAAAAAAAATTTTTTTTTCACAAAAAAATCGATTTTTTTTTACTACAAACGAAAACTCGGTTACCAGAGACATATCCAAGGGTATCTGAATGTGAATCAACCGTTAGATCACCCATACAGAGCCATATCCATGTGAAAGACCCGTTTGGACCGATTTTCGTGAATTTTGGGGGTCTAAAAAGCTTTAAAAGTCCGAAAAAAAATCTTTCGGCTTGGATACGACCGAAACGACGTTCACTACAAACCTTTTGACACCCAACTCTATAAGATAAACCCATAAAAATCGATTTTCCCGACCCATCATTTTTCGCCAAAAAAAATCGTTTTATCGTAAAAAAAAATTTTTTTTTCACAAAAAAATCGATTTTTTTTACTACAAACGAAAACTCGGTTACCAGAGACATATCCAAGGGTATCTGAATGTGAATCAACCGTTAGATCACCCATACAGAGCCATATCCATGTGAAAGACCCGTTTGGACCGATTTTCGTGAATTTTGGGGGTCTAAAAAGCTTTAAAAGTCCGAAAAAAAATCTTTCGGCTTGGATACGACCGAAACGACGTTCACTACAAACCTTTTCACACCCAACTCTATAAGATAAACGCATAAAAATCAATTTTCCCGACCCATCGATTTTCGTCGAAAAAAAATTTTTTTTGGTCAAAATAAATATTTTTTCCATAAAAAAATCATTCCTTTTCCTACTACAAACGAAATTTCGGTTACCAGAGACATATACAAGGGTATCTGTATGTGAATCAACCGTTAGATCACCCATACAGAGCCATATCCGTGTGAAAGAACCGTCTGGACCGATTTTCGTGAATTTTGGGGGTCTAAAAACCTTTAAGAGTCCGGAAAAATTGTTTTCGGCTTGGCTACAACCAAAACGACGTTCACTACAAACCTTTTCACACCCAACTCTAGAAGATAAACGCATAAAAATCAATTTTCCCGACCCATCGATTTTCGTCGAAAAAAATTTTTTTTTGGTCAAAATAAATATTTTTTTCATAAAAAAATCATTCCTTTTCCTACTACAAACGAAATTTCGGTTACCAGAGACATATACAAGGGTATCTGTATGTGAATCAACCGTTAGATCACCCATACAGAGCCATATCCGTGTGAAAGAACCGTCTGGACCGATTTTCGTGAATTTTGGGGGTCTAAAAACCTTTAAGAGTCCCGAAAAATTGTTTTCGGCTTGGCTACAACCAAAACGACGTTCACTACAAACCTTTTCACACCCAACTCTTGAAGATTAACGCATAAGAATCAATTTTCCCGACCCATCGATTTTCGTCGAAAAAAATTTTTTTTTGGTCAAAATATATATTTCTTTCATAAAAAAATCATTCCTTTTCCTACTACAAACGAAATTTCGGTTACCAGAGACATATACAAGGGTATCTGTATGTGAATCAACCGTTAGATCACCCACACAGAGCCATATCCATGTGAAAGAACCGTTAGATTCCATTTTCGTCAAAGTTGGTGGTATGAAAACCTATGAAAGTCCAAAAACCCCGAATAATAAAAAAATATATTTATCATACGTTGCCGATGAATGATTTTGAATAAACCACTACACAAAATTTCGTTTTGTTTATTATTTTAGCCCAATTGTTATTAGACGAATTGTTATTAGACAAATTGTTATTAGACGAATTGTTATTAAATGAATTGTCACTAGAAAAATTGTTATTAGACAAAATGGTTATTAGACGAACTGTTTTTAGACGAATTGTTTTTAGACGAATTGTTTTTAGACGAATTATTATTAGACGAATTGTTATAAGACGAATTTTCCGTAAACCAAAACCTCGCGCGCACGCGAATGCTCGTAAACAAAGGCCTCGGTTGTGAGAATTTCTCCCGTTCTCAACAACTGAGCGTCAAAGCTCCGTCTTCGCCGTACCATCAACGCGTTTGCTTTTTTTGTCGCGGTGTTTACGTTTTGCGCTCGCGGTCTTTCCACTCCCCCTATTTTTTTTTTTCGATGAGTCTCCGATATTATCCGGCAGACCCACAGAATTGTCCTGTCTCTTTGTTCAATTTTCAAAATAAGAACGAGATAATATTTCAGACCGGTTTTTCTCATTCGTAACTGATGGATTTTATCGTAAAATAAGTACAAAATAATATCTCGTTTCGGATTTGGATCGTCTCGGATGTTCAGCCGGGGGATTTTTCAATAAAAATTAATAACCAATTTTAGTTTTTTCGAACACGTATATAAAACATCGATAAATATTGCCTCCATATTTTTCGTTCGCCACAACCTCAACGGCAAGGTCGGAAAGATTTTTTCTCATGGCCCGATTATTTTATTAAGGTATCGAGTTATTATTATTTGTAAAAAATGCTGAAAATGATAATAATAATAATAATAATGATAATTTAATTTTTTTTAACTCACCACAACTAATCTCTTCAACGCGTCGGAAATTCCAATGAAATGGAATTTAATCGCACCACCGTCACTGCACGTTTGAATAACGACATGTTTTTCTATCTCAAGTCGGATGAAAAGTGAGCGGAGTGTCGTAAAACGCGACCGAAAAGTCGAAAATTTGAGTAGGTAGAGTGGGGTGATCGGTGGGCGTGTTTATTGTCCGATTGGAAATGTCCCAATAGCACGTCTAAAGTCTTGACTTTAGTTGCGAAACTGACCTAACTTCGAAATTGAATTCTTTTTATCATCCGTTGATATTGTTATCCCAAAAATCAGTTTGGAGCCCACATTTTGTGGCTCCAAACTGATTTTTGGATTTTTGGTTATTTGGTTGATATACAGGGTGTCCCGTAATCGTCGAGTGTGGCGAGAACCGGTGTATTCCGTGTTAAATTTCGAGACGAAAATCCCTATGCGAAATTTCAATCCGATCAGTAGTTTCCGAGAACAATGGGTTACCAATGGGGGACCAATGAGAGGCGGGTATACCGGAAGCTAGTGCTCCGAGATTCGTGCCAAACTTTCCAACGAACGTCAGACGATACGTATTTTTTTGTTGAATGGTCGCGACCAGCGAAAAAAAAAACAATGGAATTGAAATTTGATGTCAGCTGTTATCTGTCATTCGAGCCGCTCTGTCAGATGAACTGACGTCTCTGGACTGCAAGGTAAACAACCATTCTTTTTTTTTTCAGAAGGCTGTAACGCAGTCAAAAATAGTCGTAGAGCAATGATACAAGGCACAACCTTGCGGCGTACCCGCCTCTCATTGGTCACCTTGTAACCCATCTTTCCCGGAAACTACTGATCGGATTGAAATTTCGCAAATGGATTTTCGTCTCGAAATTTAATAAGGAATACACCGGTTCTCGCCACACTCGACGATTACGGGACACCCTGTATATGGGTGATTTTTGGTTATTTAAAAAATTTCAAAAACAGGTTCAAAATTGCTACATTATCAAAGATTTTATATTCCACTCGAGATCCGAGTCAGATTTATTAAAAACAAAAAACAGAGTATTGTAACATGACTGTATTGTCCAGAATATTGCCAGGGTTTTTTTTTTATGTAATTGTAAAAAGTCGATCACTGAAGGATCAGCTCATAGCCGGGCTCGTTGCATGAAACGTAACGGAGTGTCGGTGCTCCAAATTTTTTATTGGCAACGTAAAACGGAAATTTAGGTATTCCATTGCAAGCCGCACCGTAATTGCCATTTTTGTCCAGAGCTATGACTCCTCCGGTAAACGTTGGATAATGTTTTGCTATTCTTTTGATGGCGGTTGCTGCAGCGTCGGC
This sequence comes from Diplazon laetatorius, assembly GCA_963662125.1. Lineage (NCBI taxonomy): Eukaryota > Metazoa > Arthropoda > Insecta > Hymenoptera > Ichneumonidae > Diplazon > Diplazon laetatorius. The sequence continues at coordinate 18,058,196 of OY759158.1, forward strand.
CGGTTTGGCCCCACGACGCATCTCCTCAACCGCGAGAAAACTGTCGATCGGAATTGAGATGAAACATTGAGCATTTGAATTAATTGTAATTGACGAAGATTTTTTTTTTTTTCGTGATTATAACAATAACGTTTATCGATACCTCGGAAGAAATCGCATCATTATATCACCGTCGCCGGTTCCAGCAGCCGCTCCGACTTCCTGATCGGCGTAGGCACCGGCCCCGGCTATCGGCGAGTCCCCGACACGTCCTTGAATCTTGTTTCTCGCCCCGTTCGTCGAAGTTCCCGCGGCAATGTTTCCCCGTACGTCCATAGCGATAATTCCAATCGTATCGTGATTGTCCTCGTCCGAGTGGGGATGATTATTTTTTTTTGTTTCAGAATTCTTCGGAATCGGCGTGTATGGCCCACAAGTTTTTCCAGCGTCCGGTTCAACGTTCTGTAAATTCAGTTTGAGGGATTACACCAGCTTGAGATTTTTGGAAAATCAATTATTATTTTTTTTTTTTCAAGCTAGATTTATTTTTTCATGGTTTTGAAAATATTTTGAGCGTTCAACCGTATGAAAATTGAAATTATTTTTAAAATTGCGGCCGAGTTATCTCGAAATATGGTCAATCGATTTTAATGAAATTTGTATGACATATATCATTTTATAACATTATCCACAATGTGGCATATGATTTTTTTGGCTGTATGCCAGGTTAATTTCTTATACGTTCTTTGAATTAAAAAATTTGGTAAAAAGTTGATTTTTTTTTAAACCGCTGTCATTTATTTATTTAATAAGAAAACATTTTTATTTTATTTTTTTGACGTCTCCAAATAGAAAAAAAAATCTGTTGTGGAAGATTTTCAAAAGTTACATGACAGCTCATATGTCCGCCTTTTGAAAAATGTTTATTTCCTTTTTTTTCTTTTTCAATTGTTCAGGAAACTACAATGGGTTTGTATAAAAAAAAAAGAAAAATTATTTTATATATTCAATAACTGCGTCAACGAAAAAAAAATTATTTCATACTCATTTTCCTAGCGCTAATGTTGTGTAACCCCTTGAAATAGTTTAATAACATTTTTTGATTTTTTTTTTCTCCACTTTAAAACGTCACCGATGAAAATTTCATTCGGATTACCTTCCAAAAATTGGGCTGGCAATTGTTGTCTTTCCAGGTGTTCCACATTGCCTTGGACTCGACGGTCTGCAACGACTCTTCGCGAAATCCCATGCCTCTGGCAAAATTTGTCGCTCCGTTGCCGCACAGCAAACTGTGTTTCGTATTCTCGAGTACCTTGCGCGCCACCGATATGGCGCTTTTGATGTTACGAATTCCACCGACGGCTCCCACATCCATGGTAGCGCTGTTGCGCCCAGCAATCGCAGATAAATTTGTCGAACGGCAAAAATCCGATGTCTCGTTTGAAAATTGTTCTTTCCGCTTTGGAAGAAGTGGAAGAAAGAAAAAAAATTGAAGCTCACCCATCCATGATCATGGCGTCGAGAGTGGTTTCGCCGTACTCGTCCGGGCTTCCGCCGAATCCCACCGTCTTTCTGCATTGCATCCTTTCGCACAGACTTCCACTTTCCTCTATGGCATCGATCGCGCTTCTCTTTTCGTGGTACAGAACTTCCCAAGCTTGACGATAAAAATTTTTTTGGTTAGATCCCGGCGAGATCCATCGATTTACACAAATTTCCAATACCTTTTTCGGTCGCATTGTAATAGTCCCACGTGATAACCACAAGAGGCGAGGACTCGTTTGCCTGCGCAGCCAAATATGTTCCTTGCAGAACGAGGATCAACAATTCTACAACGCGTCCCATGTTTGCCGCTGCGACTGCGTCTTTCCTACTGATTCCAGTTGTAACGACGAGCTGCTCGAGACGGATGAAAAAAAATAATAATTAACAGAATTGACCTCCGGTCGACCGATTGATAAGTGACAAGCTACTGTTGCCAAGCAGATAAGAGTCTGTCAATCATTTCTGCTGTGGAAATGTTTCTTTCGTGTAACATTTGAAAAGCAAATCTCTCGCCGCTTCGCATAATCAAATTTGCTCATGAACAAACGCAGCCACGACTAACCTCATTCTACAAAAATCTTGTAACTGCACAAATTGGTAATACAGAAGCATATACGATTTGAATCCAATTTCACAATTGAAAATACAAATGAAAAAACAATTGTCGACGACCAACACAATATTTGAAGTAGAATTTTTTTTTTTTTTTTCGTTCAGTTACTCGGTCGGTAAGTGAAACTGTAAAGCAAATTTTTCCCGAATGATCGACTGGACGAGGATTCCGCGAGAACGATGGCATGCGTTTGGAAATTCCGCGAATTATCGTTTACGTGATTCTTCCGAGAAACAATGTTGGCCGAAGAATTTTGCGATACGGTGATTGGGAATATTTCGTTTGGGTGTCATGACACGTTTGACGTTGGTTCTCGCGGGTAAACGAACTCCATCTCACTCTATCTAGCGATGCAATAGACCAGCTGGGAGGGGGGGGGGGCAGGATAGAGACTAGACGCTTTTATTTATAGGTGACACTGCAGTCGGTTTCCCCCCTCCCCCGACCCGCTGGAGGCTGGAGGTGGTCAATTTCAGTCAATTTTTCGTTGTGCCCAGAAGCGTCCAGTCGAGTTTCTCGGAGCTTGTGACACGAAAGCTGGTTTTTTTTTCTCCGTTCATTGTCGTCGTGGTCTTGTCGTCGTCGGACTCGTAACCATTCCGGACACAATAGAAACCGGAACGGATATATATTAATTAAACGTGTTAAACGTAGGTTATTTCGTAACGCAGTCTATGTCAATTGACTGGACGTGATTGTCGAGTCTCAAAGCACGAAGATTTTTATTGGTTTTATTTTATTTCCCAAAAGGTTTTTTTTTTATTGTATCTTCATTATTATTATTGTTAAAAAATTATTATTATTATTATTATTGTTTTTTATTTTTTTTTTCAGAGCTGCTGAAAAATGTCGTTCAAGAAGGATCTAACGTTGCTGATAAAACCTTATTATCTCATAAACATTCTGCTGAGCGTTTCCTACCTGTTTGCCAAAAGATTGCCCGTCATTTGTAATTTTGTGTTTGCGAAAGCCGACTGCGAACTCGATGGGGTGAGTATGTTTTTTATATTGTTTTTTATTTTTTCAAATTTTTTAAAATACATTTTCAATGATTTTTCGTCGGCGTCCGATGTTCGAGGGTCGCTCATTATTCCTTCGATCGATCGAACGATCGTGAATTGCAACGACGAATGTCTCAATGGCGACACGAGTGATTCTATTGATTATTCTTGTTTGATTTCGTGATTTCAGAAAGAGACGGAAATATTATTTTTCTTAATGATTGTCATTATGATGAGAACGAGAAAGGCCGGAAGCGTCACTATGATAAATTATTTGACGGCCAGTTTTGTTTACACCAAGATTGCGAATCTTATATTGTGGTTCTACGCCGACTTCCGAATGGGACTGATATTTGCTGTGCTATTTATCAGTAAGTACTTTATTTATTTATTTATTTATTTATTTGTTTTGGTGTACCTAACCGCATTGTTTGTTACATCTATTTTTCGTTGAATTATCGTTGTTCGAACGTGCGTAATAAGCTGCTATTGTGATTTCAGTTTGCGGTTTGGTACTGCCGGAGCCCACTTATCAAGGACCCGAGAACGTTGTCTATCTGAGAGGTTCCAACGGCTTGCAGGACGAGTTGCGAGACAATCGCGTAGTCTGGCTCGTCGCTTTTTACACCGCTTGGAATCCGGCTTGCGTCACGTTCGCTCCCATATTTTCCCAACTGTCCGCCGAGTACGACCCTTCGTTATTTCGTTCGATCAAAGTGCAATCAAGTTTGGTCGAAATATTCATTCGACTGTTGAATCGTAAGTGCAATGTATTCATTTATTGTTTTTTTATCGCAGATACGCTCTGGAAAATTTGAAATTTGGTAAAGTCGACGTTGGTCGTTATCCGGACGCCGGAGCAAAGTATCACGTTAGCGACGCAAGTACTAGCAAACAGTTGCCCACTTTGATACTGTTCAAAGAGGGTAAAGAAGTTGTGAGACGACCTTACGCCGACAACAAGGGAAAACTAGTCAAATTTTTGTTCTCTTTGGTGAGTGAATAAACTAATCCGAAAAACATATTTTTAACATTATCAAATATCAATCTTGAGTCAATGAATTTTCAACGAAATAATTTTTACAGATTAGTTATGCCAAAATAATTTTTTCAATTCATTTAGAATTTATTTAGAATGCCTAAACAATTTCTTCGATTCATTTAGAATTTATCTTGAATGCCTAAATAATTTTAAATCATTGAGAATTTATTTAGAATGCAATGAAAAAATGTCTAAATCAGATAATAGTCATAAGCTCTGATAAAAAAAATTGTTTACGTTACATTAACTCGTTATCACATTTTATTTATGACATAATTGAGAAATTCTTATTTAAGGACAATGTCAAAGCGGCGTTCGATCTCAACAACGTCTACAAAACTTGCAACGCGAATCCGATCAAGAGAAAGGAAAAGAAACCCCTCAAGATAGAGTGAACATTTAACTGGTGAACCAGCCGCCCATCCCCCACAGCACAGAGAGTCTCAAGCTCGTAGTGTGATAAAATTAAAAAAGAAAAAACGAAAAAAACAAATAATAATAATAATAATAATAAGACAACTCGACTGCGAGCAGCTGCTTAGCCGCTCGTTAAGGACAATAATCGCACGAAACGAGCGGACATAGTTAATTTATAATTTATAATTTATAATTTACGATTTAATCTATCGAATATTCGTGTTATTCGACGACAAACGCGTGTCACTATCTCGAAACTCATCGTCTCACGATCCGGCAGACGATGGCGCTGCGACGCAATGGAACAAGCTAAAAAAAAACCAAATCCTCATTTTTCATTCGATTTCGAGAACGAAAAAGAATAAAAAAACATTCTTCGTGTGTGTTTCGATTTACTTATGAAGACGATAATTAAAAAAAAATAATCAACTTACATAACGAATAATTGTATATTGAACAACGATGCGGGCGCACAGACGAGAACTCCCGTACACGAGAGAGGGAAAACCCAAATAACGTATTGTTCGAACAAAAAGAAGAAAGAAAAAAAAAGTTTGGACTTTCTTCGCTCTCTCGTCAGTCCGTATTTTGCAACGAGCCAAAGGTTATTTCCATAAAAATAACGAAATAATAATAATCATGATAATAATCCGTACATCAAAACGTCTATTTTTTTGAATGAGCATTCGTTTTCTCAATAATGCGTGTGAAATACTTTTCTCACCGAATGATTATAAATCGTAGGACGAAATGAAAATTACAATTTCGTTCTAAATGGAGTTATGTGCGAATTTACACGTGAACACAGCGAATTCATTATCATTTTTGAGACGAAGAAGATTAAGCAAAGCTGCTCGAAATTAATTGATTCCGTGCCAATACGAGTTCATGCAGTCATTGAAGCAAGGGAAGGACATATTCATTATTAAATAAACATAAACATGGCTTTGTATTTATAACTGAATTAAACTAACTTTCAATTGTACGATATACAGGACAAAAAAAAACCGGTGTGTTCTCATTAATTCGCACAATTCTGGATTTATGAGTGTGGAAAAAAAAAATTGTCGAATAATAATTCATCTCAGTCATCTGTAGAATATATATATATATATATATATATATATATCTGTATTTCAAACATATTTTCACAGAACGAATGGGGTGTCTCCATTAACCAACAACAACAGTCACAATATTTCCAAAAAAACAAACTTTTAATCATCGATCAAACTTCAGGCGGCCAAATGGCAGCAACTTGACTGCCCGCGGATTCGGGCAACCATTTGCAATAAGCGTCCAACAAAAATGTTTTATCATATTTCCAAACTCTCGACAATCCATCTCTGGACATAATTCCCTTGGACAACAAAGCCTTGACGATTATTTCCGTTCTGGGCAACAATTTAGCCCACGGTGCATCGACGCTACCGGGTCTCGACAACAATGACGGAACAAAACGTTTGAGTTCGGTAAAAATTTGTCCCTGAATAAAATATTTCGCGAACAATTGTACACCCTGACGATTGGCCGGATGTTCGATTTCCATGACGGGCAATTGCCAACCCTGAGGACCCACGGTCCCGGTGACGTGACAAAAAATTTTTCCGCTTTCCTCGTCGTATCTCGGCGGAGGTTCCGTCAAAGGTTCACCAACGTGACAAATCCCGGGAACAAATTTGACGAACCATTCGGGCTCGACAGCCGTCACACCTCTCATGTACATCTTATTAGTCTCATAAATTTCCTGATAAACCACCCATTCAGGTTCGCTTCTGCGCAAAACACAACTCGAATGCATAAAAACCGGATCTTCCATTTCCAAAGTTTTGTAAGCGTGTCGCCATTTTGTTTTTTCATCGGTATCCGTGATCTCGTCGTTTTTCACTCTACGAGCGACATGATCGCCCATACCCGCGAGAATCAATTGACGAAGCAATTTTGCTTCGTGATCGGTCGGTGGAGTCATGTTCGGATCGATGTCGAGTTCCGTCAATGTCGGAATATTGACGACGATCTCGTTGGTCAATTGTTGTCGCAATTTGCGAATTTCCACAATGGCTTTCGATCGCAAACCGTGTTGTTCGCAAAATTGTTGAACATTACCTCGAAAAGTCGCGTATTCGGCCGCACCGACGGCTCTTATGAGAACCATCGGATCGCCCAACAACAAACTGTTACCCGTACCCGCCCAAAATCTTCGCGTTTGCGACCATTTTGTTTTCGCCGGTCGGCCATTTTCCATTCCCATCGACGATTCGATCATAACCTCTTGCACGGACAACGCGGCGACCATGCAAATCGTGTATTTCAACAAATTTTGTTGTTGCGAAACGGACAACATTTTTCCGTAACGCGGAGCGACCGGAAACGCGGCTATGCTGCGTCCCAGAGCCGTGACCTTGGAACTGTAATTGTCCGGACGATCGGTCGACGATTGTTCCAACGCTCCGAGCATGCGCAAACGTTTTTCCGCGGATTTCAATTGTACGAAATCCGGTGACGATGGAAATGGAAAATTCACGACTTTGTCGATATTCATGACCTTCATTTGGAGAACAAGATCGTCCACGGGTTTTCGACGTATTTCCGGTTCGGCGAACAATGGGAATTGATCGTTGAACACGGCCGAAGAGAACAAACGATAACAATGACCCGGACCGGTTCTACCCGCGCGTCCTGCGCGTTGATTGGACGCGGCTTGACTAGCGTAAGTCACGCGATAGGTACTCACACCCGTGACCTTGTCGTAAATTCGCATTTTGCAACGTCCACTGTCGATCACGTATTTAACGTTGGGAATCGTCAATGATGTTTCAGCGACGTTTGTCGATACCACACACAAACGACAACCTTCGGGAATGGGTTCGAATACTTTGGATTGTTTTTGACTTGGTAGAAGCGAGTAAAGTGGCAAAACCCACATTGGTTGTGAATTCGATGATGAACTCTTCAGATCCAATATATCTCGATCGTCGTCCTCGTCCTCGTCGATGTTGTCATCGGGCGCGTCCAAATCGTCCACGTCGTAAAGATCTTCTTGAGTATCGTCTTCCGGTATCGTCGAATAATCGTCCAAATTTATTTCCGGCAGTTCCAAATTTTTACGATTTTTTCGCAAACGACGAATCGCCGTTTTTGCGTTTAATTCGTCGTCGGAATTTTCATCGTCATCGTTTTCGTCATCATCGTTGGAAATCGTTTGTCTTTTCGTTTGTTTCTTCTTTCTGTATGGAAATAGTGTGCGAAGACGACGTACAACGGTGTTGACCTCGTGTTGTCCGGTTAAAAAAATGAGAATTCCACCTTCCGGCAGTCTCGTGTGAATTTTCGCGGCTTTGCGAATCGATTCGAGCACGTAGTTCGATGTTGTGCGTCTGTTGAAGTGTATCGTCACCGGAAATTGTCGCGATTCGACTTTTATGACCGGTGGACGAATTTTGAATAGTCGTGGATTACCAACGAAATCTTCGACTCTCAGGGTGGCTGACATTATGACCAATTTTAGGGGATCGTTTCGTTTGGCACGAAGCGGAACTATTCGCGATAACAGACCTATGAGTATGTCCGTGTAGACACTGCGCTCGTGAGCTTCGTCCAATATTATAACGGAATATTTCGTGAGCAAGAAATCCGTTTGAATTTCTTTGAGCAAAACACCGTCGGTCATGAATTTGATTTTTGTTTTGTCGGTTACGTTACCCTCGAAACGTATGAGATAAGATACGACGGTTGTGTCCAAGTTCATCTCGTGACCCACGCGTTTGCTCATCGACATTGCAGCGACACGTCGGGGTTCGGTCACACCGATCATTCGCGTTTTTGCGTAACCAGCTTCGTACAAAAATTGTGGTACTTGAGTCGTTTTGCCTGAAATTTTATGATAATTCATCGTGTGAAATGAAAAAAAATTTTGAAAAATTGTTTTTAGGTCTTTGGAAGGTCGAAGGAGAGTGAAGAAGGTGAAAAGTGAGTTTACAGGCATGGAGATTGGTTTATTCTTTTTGTTTTTTTCGTACTTGAGTCGTTTTACCAGAAATTTGATAATTTATTTGAAAAAAAATCGGAATAAAAATTGTCGTAGATCCTTGAAGGTCAAAGGAGATTTTCAGGGGCATGGAGATTGTTTTATTCTTGGTTTTTTTTTTTTTTTTTTCAAATTCAATTTACGGAAATTGATATACTTGAAATTTACAAAATGAAAATAATTGATTCGATTGAATTTTGAAAGAGATAAACAAATGATTGATTTGAATGGAAGTTTAAAGAAAAATACAAGAGCCTGGTGAAAAATTGAAAATAATAATGATAATAACCAACGACAAATTGCATGAATAAGATTGATTGTCATAGGCATGGAAAACATTGAGATTGTCATATAGGCATGAAGATTGTTTTATTATTCTTTGAAAAATTATTTCTCCTTTTCTTACCACTTCCGGTCTCGCCGGTGATGATGACGACCGGATTTTCGTTTATAGCCTCGACGATGCTCTGCTCCTCGGCCAAAACCGGAAGTTTCAATCTCGCTTCTTGTACTTCGGGTTTGCGATCGACGGACACGAATACAGCGGGTAAGCGATCTTGAGGATTTATCGTTGTGACCGGTTTTGGCTTTGTGGGTTCCGTCGCAGTTGGTTTTGACGGCGGATCAATTTTTTTTTGAGATTTCGCAACGTCGATGATTTTTTCTTTCATAGGCGCAAGGATTTCGGTCGGTTTCGGTTGTTCTTCGGCGTTGGTGTCGTTGTCGCTGGAGTCAACGCTGCTTCCGCTGGAGTCCTGAAGCGACAAAAATTGACGAATTATTCGACTCGAAACGATGAAAAGAAATGAAATTAATGATAATCGAAGTCATCGACAGAGTCTTACATCCAAATCGATGACGTTTGGATCGGTGGAACGTTTTTGTTTGGTTTCATCTGCCAACATTGCCATCCTAATCTTCTTGCTTCCTCTTATCGCGTTAACCGCTTCTTCCGGTTCGTCATCATCGTCGCTGTTCAATTCTTTTGGTTTGATTTCCTTGACGTTGGATTCTTGAAAATGTCGCTTCAAACCTTTGGTCTGCAGCGTCGTTATCGAAACGTATTGCTTTATTTCGTCCGCAGGCGCTTGAACTTTTGCGAGATCCTCCAGCAGACCCGCTCTCTGTCGAACGAAAAAGACACGAAAATATTTATCAACCTAAAAAAAATTGTTTCCGAGGGCGGCTGTGCCATTGAAAATCCATCGTTCTCCTGACCTTGAGCTTTTTCTGTTTTCGTTCGACGACTTTTTCCAATTGTTTTCTACGTTTCTTCGACAATAGACGCACATTGGTGTCTCTCTTGTCTTTGTTTTTGGTCTTTCGTTTGACGCTGGGAAGGACCAACGCGTTGCACGTGTCGTAGCTGTCTTGTCGATGTTCGATGTCCACCGCAATCTGAATGTTCGAAGTTGAACCGTGTGTTTTACACATATACCGATGAATTGAAATTAATTAATCATAAAAATTTTGATTTCTAACCTTTTTCGTTGCAGAATCATCGATTTCTATAGCAGGAGCTTGTCTAGCCTTCCAATTGTAACCTTTCTTACCCATTTTGAGTTCTTTATTTGACAACACGTGGAAATATTATCGTTTTTTTCGTTTAAAACTTTAACCACATTGATATTGGAAAGAGAAACATTTCGTTCGAATCGTCGATCATTGGAGGTTATGTTTATGCCATCCGCGTGGTGGATGGATCAGGATGGATTATGGTTGCTCCCCGTTCCCATATCAGGCCCTGATCAGATCAGCTGACGATTCTGATACCGCTCCCACGATCACTATCCGCACTTATCGACCGTCGGTAACCTCGAAAATATTACGAGTTATTTTTTCTATTATTTTTTCCATCAACTCAATCGATAAAAAAATGATGGGAAACGCCGCGATAGCGCTGCAGTATAATTCCCGTTTGGGCGGGCTATTAGAATTCAAACTGTAACGACTGCGAGAATCAAAAATAGTTCTTTCAATTCTGTGTTATGTTTAAAAATTGTATAGTACGAATTTCTCGAAAGATTTTTTTCATCTGTATATATATGTATTTATGCTTACATTATCTTTACTTACAAGTTTATCGGAAATATAGGCACGATCAGCGATCAACTTTACAATTTTATTATCATATATTTCTACAATCGGCCGTGTTCGTCGTACGAATTATGTATAAATCTGACGAAATCTATGTACTTAATCATTAATATGTTCGATAAATGCTTCAAACTCGTAAAGTTCATCCGAATGGAGTTTATTCCGTAGTCTAGCCTGCGAGTCTTCAAAGGGTTTGTCTTTACAATGAAGAGTTGTCTTAATCAAGCCTTTGAAAAATCACAGCAAACCAGACCCCCTGGTTGGACGCGTCATTACCGATCCTCGTGTGTCAGCAAGGCTCCAAGAACAATAAAAAAAAAAGATAATGGCTACTGCGTGGCATTCCTTCTTTTTCTTTTTTTTACAAACATTTTTTCCAAGATGGGCTAAATGTCCTATCGTAACACCAAGGTCATTGTACCAAGCGTTTCAAGACAAAGAGAACGAATAATATTTCCATTGATTCGTCGATTCGTCCATTCATCGATTCCTCAATATTGCAGCAGGAGTCTCGTCTTGATATTCGACCTTGACGACAACAAAAGAAAAAAATCTGTTTCAAGGTTTGTTGGGAGCGCTTCTGGGTCTCTTTGGCGTGGCGTATCGGACAATGATAAAAACAATCATCACCCAAAGTGCCACCACGGCCACGCAAATCGACATTTTCATTTCCGGCCACGACAGAGTCCGATCGAGACCGAGTTCCCGCAGAGCAAGACCACCGTCCGGTGGTTCGCAAGGCGCCTGAACAATTATGTCCTGACGCAAAATTTGTTTTCCCTTGCAACTCGTCAATTTTCCGAGCATTTCCGTTCGATGAACCTGAGGCAACAACATCGACAGGGTCCATTGCAACGGACTCAGGTGACGCGCCCAAGTTGGAAAATTTCCCAGATGCACGGTGAATCCGGCTCCCAAGGTCGTTTGGCCGATCACCAGGGCGGCTAACAATGCCGCCAAACTGCTGGACTTGCAAGCGTGAGCGAATAACACGCAAACGTGATGCTGAAGCATGAGGTAGAGCAGACCGAAGGCCAGATAGTGCCACAGCGATGTGAGATTCTCGTCCACGGCCAGGTGCATACCCGACATCGCGTAAGCCGGGGCCAGGTACATCAGATAAACCGTGCACCACGTTGGTACGCTGCAGACAAGCTGGGGAAAGAATTTTAAGAAAAAAAAATCGGTTGCTATTAGGATAAACCACGTTTTGATACATTTTTGTATTTTTATTATTATTATTATTATTATTATTATTATTATTATTATTATTATTATTATTATTATTATTATTATTATTATTATTATTATTATTATTATTATTATTATTATTATTGTTGTTGTTGTTGTTGTTGTTGTTGTTGTTGTTGTTTATTTTTTGAATGATTTAATCGACGAGATGAAAAGATTTGTTAAATCGTCTAATATAATATAATTGTCTGGAATTTCTTAGGTGGGAGAAAACGAGAATCAGAAAAAAATCGGATGTTATTCTGACGACGGAAATTTTGCTGAATTTTTGTATTATTATTATTATTATTATTATTATTACTATTATTATTATTATTAATTAATTTACCTATTTCTTTATTTCTTCAAATAATTTTTTCGGCGAGATAAAATTATTATTGAGTCGTCTTGCAAGATGTTTTGCAAGAAATTACGACCCAGGTGTTAAAAATTGTTTACCTCCAAAAGAATGTAGATGAATCTTCCATAAAGACCGTCTCTGATGTCTCTCTCGACGTTTGGTCTGGATTCCGTGACCTCGCAAATGGCCAGTACACTGAGAGGCCAGAACAAAACGCCCAAACTCGCGTAATGAAATCCTATTCTGTCACGCAAATGCAGATCACCGTCTCCGGCAACGTTCCAAAAAATGGCTCCGAGAATAATGCTCAAAGACGCGGATATGACAATTTTTTGCAAAAACCTCGTGAGGGCCCACGGCTGACTGTAAATCATGGATTTCACGAGCAACGCGTAAATTTGCACGAATACGTTGGCTCGGGTGATCGACGGTGGCAGTGCACCCGGTGGTCCGGGATCACTCAGCGCAGGCAATCTCGATCTCGCCAATTCCGCCAGATGATCAATACGTTGCGACGATTCCAACATTGCTTCGGCTGACAAATCGTCGAGGGTTACCAAATCGACTGGAAAAATAAAAAAATAAATTAAGTTATGTTCTAATGATAATAATAATAAGAATTTCAAAAAAATAATCAACGAGTGCAAATATCAAAGATGGCTCGTAGTAAAACTGAACTATCATTGATATATTATTATCATGATAATAATAATAATGAGGTAATGATTGAAAAAATTGTCCCAATTAAATAAAAATTACGAAAATTCACTGAATATAGAATTGACATTTTTTGGACCAGCTAATCTTTGAATTAGATGACTAAAATTATCGTTATTGTCATTATTATAGCAATTCTAGGCAGAATCATTATCATCGGTGGAATAATTATGATAATAATAATTTGAGTCATCTAATTAAGATATTAGATAATTTTATATTTCTCTTTGTAATAAAAAGAAAAAAAAAAGAATAAAGGTAATCGAAGTTAATAATTCAAACACAATAACTTTTTTTTTCTCTTTTTTATCTTGTTATAGTTATTCGATAATTGTTAGAAATATAAGTTAACTATTTGGATTCGATAGCTTTGATGTGTTTTCTTCTTTTTTCAAATTATAATAAAGAAAAATATAATAAATTTGAAAAAAAAGGCCAACCCAGCACAATGAGTTAACAATTTATTTTCTATTATGCTTTCTTTAAATTTATTTACGAAATTTACGTACGATAATAATCCGATGGATTTTTAAAAGGTGGACATGGAAATTCCGCAACAGCGAAATACGGTAACATATCGCGTCTGGGTCCGGAATACATGATACGACCGCCCGACGTCAAAGCCACTCTCGATACCATAGTCAAAATTTCGTAAGTCGGTGGATGCAACGTGAGAACGACGATTCTCTGTCCCCGGGTTGCCCATTGTCGCAAATATTCTACCATGAAAAAAGCGTCGAATATATCGAGACCGTGGGTCGGTCGATCGAGCGTCAAAACGTGAGAATCTTGCAACAAACGGCAAGCCAATGACAATCTTCGTGCTTCCGAAGTTGTCAATGAATCCACGAGACAATGTTTCGTGGCTTCGAGACCGAGTTCTTGAAGTATGGCTTCGGTCTCCATGGGTGATGCTCGTGAACTTCCACGTAGACACATGTAGAACGATAAAATTTGTTGGGCAGTCAGTCCGGGACTCAGACCGCTTTCGGCTGGCAGATAAGCCACTCGTGATCTGAAATAATGTTTAAAACATTTAAAAAAAAATTTTTTAATTGTTGTTGTTTTTTTTTCTGTTTAAAAAAAATTAGAAAAAAATCGATTCTTCGATTAAATGATAAACTCGAATCACAGCTGATTCCATTGAATTGTGAAAAAAAATGAAGTGCTCGATTCAATTTACATAAAATTAATACGGTCGAATTTTACACGATGAAAATTCATATTGATTCGATTTAATTTAGTATTTAGCTTCGAATGATTTAATTCAATGATTATGAGCTATCATTCTATCGTTCTCGTTCGATCTCGGCCATGAGCGCGAGAGAGAAAGCGCTATCGCTTTCGAACGACGCGAGAAAAAAAAAGGTAGCACATTCACTATGAAATTTAGATTTTAATCAAACGCTTTATTGAAATTAAAATTGATTTATGCAAAATTTTTATAGATGAAAAACATTTATTTTATCCACACTGTTCGATTGGATTTTATTAAAAAAAAAAAAAAACATACCACATTCGTTAATTTGAATGAAAATTTGAAAAAAAAAAAAATAAAATGAGCGTATTCAAATATTAAAAAAAAAAACTAATTTCTCATATTATTATTCGATACGGGGTACTTTTCGACCCCAATTCGTGCCAGCTTAGAATCAAACGAGAACAATATTTAAAAAAATGTAAGTCTCTGATGGAGGTTGATTTCGCTTGGGGTACTTTTCGACCCCAGTGTGCCAGCTACGGATTGAAAAAAAAAAAAAAAAAAAAAAAAAAAAAAAAAAAACCTAAAGAAGTACATGTATTTATAATCCCCGATGTCGGATCCTTACCTCAACGTGCTCGCGGATACGGAACGGCCATTGAGCATAACATCGCCCCGCTTGGCTCGTCTGCGTCCGGATATGGTTTCGACGATGGCCGTGCCTTCCCTCTCCGTCGTGGACATGATCGCGATCACATCGTTCGCCCCGGCTTCCATGGTGATGCCCCGTAGCAACGGCAAACCGTCCGACCCCGTGGTTTCGATTCCCCGCAATTGCAAATGCGGTTGCAACTGTTGCCCCGACGAATTCGGCAATCTTCGCAATTGCACCGAAGCCGCGTAGGCTTCGGGTCCCAGATGGCCTTGACCCGAGGCCGCGATCGACGGCTGACCGTATCCCGGATCCAACGGAGCGATGCTGTGACGACGATTGCCACGCGTTTCGTTTGCCAAAAGATTTGCCTCGCTCGCGCTTCGCAATCGCGAATTTTCTCTCATTCCCAATTGCGATTGCGCTTGTTGTTGTTGTTGTTGCTGTTGCTGTTGTTGATCTCTGATTGCCAGTCCTGAGTTATTATTATTATGATGATGATGATGATTGTTGTGATGAACGTGACGAAAATCCGGATCGCTACGAGCCGATCTCATCGCTGTCGTCGTTGTTCCATGGCCAATCGCACTCTGCGGCACTCTGCGTCCCTCCTCGCTGGAATCGTAACCGCTCGAACCGTCCCGGGGTCCTCGGGACGGTGGCAAAACTCGCGGCAGTCCGAATTTGAGATAGGTGTAAGAATTGCTCGCCAATGGACTCTTCGGTCCGTAACGCGGATGACGGAGTATGCTTTGGACCGTTGAATCACGAAGCTGAAAATTTCCGTACGGCAGGGGCGATTTTTCCGCCGATCCCAATGCCGAATCCGTGAAATCCGAATTCAAATTTTGTCTGGGGATGATGATGTCGGAAAATTCATTGAATAATGAGATAGAATAAACATAAAAATTAATATTCATTTGATAATGAGATGGATTAAAGGCATTTTTAAAAAAAATTATTTTTATACGTTTTTCGTTTTTTTTTTGTTTTTTTTTTTTGTTTGTTGTTGTTGTGCTAATGGGATGTCAGATTTGTGAGAAATCGGGATGCAAATTTTGCCCGAGAGAGAGAGAGAGAGAGATAATTGAAACGAAGGAAAAAAAAACGATAGAGAAAACGTAATCTACGAAAAAAAAATTTCATACGTTTTTGTGGTCTTTTTTTTGGTTTTTTAATTTTTTTTTGTGGGGATTGGATGTTGAATCCGTGAAATTGGAATTTCGCCTGAGAGAGGATAGGAATAATAGAAAAACCGAAACCTTATACAAATTTTGTTGTATTTTTTTATTCCTTGTTATTATTATTTTATTTATTTGTTTAGTTTATGTCGTATTTATTTTATTTCGTAAGGATTGAATATCTGATTGATTGATGAAAAATATTGTTTCGGACCGGCTGAAATGTTTTAATTTCTCGAGGAATTTGAATTTTTGAGAATCGATATCGCGGTTGAGTTTCTTATCAGCGTTGAAAAATTGAATTTTCATTTTTATTAAAATTATGTTTTTTTTTTTATTTCATTCGATTGAATCTCACTTTATTGTTATTTTCGAATTGGTTGATTCGGTTTTTCCATGTGACACAGTGAGGAATTACGGTTGTTCGGATGGGGACTCACCTGTAAATCGACCATGCGTGGAGATCCTCGCTCGCCGGTGGTTCCAGACCCCTCGTGTCCAGGGCTCCGGGTACCGAGTAACGTCTCTCCAATTCCCACGCTTCCGAACCCATTTTTTCCCGTAGTTATTTTATTTTCGTCGTTTTTTTCTATATTTTCTGCGACAAATAAAACAGATAAAAAACACGTCTAACTCGTGATAAATTTTATATGTAACGTTATAATCGTTGGATGATTGACATCGAACAATACAGCTGGTAACGATAATAATGATATCAATTTTTCCCAAAATCAAATAACAACATTTTAATGAAAACAATATTGTTAACGTTCGAGAAAATGAAAAAACGAACAAGTACAATAATTTTCGGGGTTGTAGGTTTATTATTCGAGCTAAAAGAATAACAATAATAATAATAATATCAGATAAAAATTACATTGAATAACGAAATTTAAATGATGGTTATAATAATTGTAATAATAATAATAATAATAATAATAATAATAATAATAATAATAATAATAATAATAATAATAATAATAATAATAATAATAATAATAATAATAATAATAATAATAATAATATTGTCAGAGTTGAAGAAAAATTAAACGAAGTATTTAAATGTGCGATGATACCGCTACGAGGCCCAGTTCGAAATTGTTGTTGCGAGTGATGAAGAAACGCTAGGTCCAAAGTCGTTTTACGCGACAGCTGTAAATTATCTTACGTGTATGGGGTATGATGTATATGTATTTGTGTGGATTATCGAGTACCGGAGGCCGGTGTCTCTCGATTTGACGAGGTTGAAGAGACGTTGTGGGCCCCCCAGGTGAAGTTTTGTCTGTGTACACACATACACACACACACGAGTGAGAAAGAGAGAGAAACGTCGTAGAGAACTGTTGCGTGTGCATCATTTAAAGTGCACGTGCCGAGTATATATATCTTTCTCGCAGCTTCCTACATTTAACGGTAATTTTCGACGACCTGAAAATATAGTGGCCGCAGTCGGCCACCTGTGGCATTGGCGATGCACGATTCGGTTTTTTTTTTTTTTTTTTTCTTTTCTAATGGATCCGACGATGATTATGACGAAAAGGACGAAGATGAGGAAAACATACGATGAGAAGGACGAAATAAAAAAAAAGACGATGAAGATAATTGTGGGAGAAGAATGATAACAGGATAGGCGAAGATGCTGAAGATGCTAATGAAGCTGAAAATGCTGGAGAACCTCCGTAGAGCCTCAACCTGAGGAAGTGAATACATTTGTTTGTCATTTTTTTTTTTTCTTAACGACAGCCTATGGGCAAATTGCTTTGCTCGCAACAGTTGGACCAAAGATGCCGAAGACCCTGAAGAAGACGTGGAGAAGCTGACGAAGATTATCGACAAACTCACGTGGAGGAAGTAAATGATGCACTTTCGTATTTTTATTTCTTCGTAATAACGAATGGCCTACGGACAAATAACTTTGTTCGATTGTAACAGTTAGGCAGAAGATGCTGAACAAGCTGAAGAAGATGTGAGAGAAGTTGAACAAACCGATGAGAAGGATGTGGGACATTTTTTTATTATTATTATGTTTTTTTATAACGAATGACGTCGTTATAAAATAAATAATAAAAAAATGGACGGCAAATTAGTTTGTTTGCTTGTGACAGTAAGACAGAAGTTGCCGAAGAAGGTGAGAACCCTGAAGAAGAAGTTGGACGAAATGACGTGGAGGATGTAAATTTTTTTTTTATTTTTATTTTTTTTTTTTTTTTTTTTTTTTATAATAACGACAGTCTGTCGGTAAATTACTTTACTCGCTCGGCAGAAGATGCTGAAGAAGTTGAAGAAGCTGCAGAAGAAGCTGGACTGACCGACGTGAAGAATGCAAATACATTGATTGGTAATTTTTTTTTGTCGCAATGACAGCCTATGGGGAAATATTATTTTGCTTGTGAAACAGTTAGGCAGACGAAGATGCTGAGGAAGCTGAAGATGCTGAAGAGACTGAAGAAGAAGTTTGACGACCCGACATGGAGGAAGTGTATATATTTTTTTGTATTTATTTGTTTTTTTTTATGATACCGACAGCCTATACAGACAAATTACTTTGTTTGCTCGTAACAGTTAGGCAGTTAAATATTCATCGGTAATGAAAAAAAAAACGATGCACTCGATGCACTCGGTCCGACTAGGTACGCCTGTGTGTGTGTGTGTGTGTTTGTCGGACCATCGAGAAAGGTGTCAATTCGCACCTATACGAGTCATATTTCTTAACGATTTCTTTATCGTCATGATGGGCTGCAGTTTCTCCACCCACCTACACACACACACACACACACACACACACACACACACACACACATGCATACACAAACGGATGGGCACACAAAAAAAAATACATAATGTTTGCAGGGAGAACACTTGATTATCGAATTTTCGAGAAATTTGAGATAAGTTAAAATTTTGAAAATAAGTTAAAAATTATTCATTATTTCGATATTTTTTTCATCGTCTAATCGACGTGCCGACAGTTTAATCGAAAATGGCAATATTATGGGATATTATAGTATAACAAGTTATATCGTAATATAATACACGTAGAATATAGTAATATAATGAGTAATCAGAATGTGACAAATAAACGTTACAGTTGAGAAAGAAACTAAGAAAGAAAAAAAAAACATAATACCAACTATAGAGAAGAAAAATAATGTTAAATCTTAATGGATAACGATTAATAATGATGAATTATGATAAATATCTAATGAGAAAATAAAAAATCAACCGCATTATTCGAAAAGTTGATTTATATATTTTGGTTTTTTTTTCTTCTTCTGTAGGTACGTAGATTAATTGGCGAGTGTGTGAGTGCAGTGTGTGTGTGTGTGTGTGGGCTAATGACTTTGACGTGGTGCATTTCTCACGAAGGGGTGTTGGCCAAGGCACTAGCAGCTTCTGGAGATCGGGTGGAAAAGATGAATTACTACCCGGGGCGGTCTTTATTCAGATGCCAAGAGAGAGAGAGAGAGAGAGAGAGAGAGAGAGAGAGAGAGAGAGAGAGAGAGAGAGAGAGAGAGAGAGAGAGAGAGAGAGAGAGAGAGAGAGAGAGAAAGAGAGAGAGAGAATGTACGGAATATGGGAGGCAAACGGCGAGCCATGAGAATTTCACGAACCGTTACAATTTGCCTCCGTTGCCCGGCTCGTAACTCGGCAACCGTCGAGTACAGTATCCCGGATAGCATATCATAGAATCATGATGTGTATATATATGTATATGTATATATATGAATGTAAGTATATGAGTCCCATGGGTACGTGAGTCATTGAGGTTGCAGCGGAGCAATCATCGTAAAAGGTTTCTGCATGCGTCACTGGATCACTGTAATTTTCATGTATACGACGAGACGCTATACCACTACCACACGTAGCGGTAGAAATATTTATTATTTAATTTAATATTTTTTTTTTTGCATTGCATTGCAGAGGTAAGTCCCGAACGAACCATGCGGAAACCTCGCGTGTCATCGCAGTTATGTCGAATTTAACCGTCGATGTGTAATTTTCTTACCGTCTTTATATTAATTTTTTTATTCAATGATTTTCTAATTTTTTTGAAATTCCGATTATCGAATTATTATGTAAATCGATTTGATGGATTAATCAATTATTTGACACATCTATTAGCTGAAATTGTATCAATATATTATGTTCCAAATTACCATTTCTGTTGTTGACGGAATTTTTGGTTTTTTTTAAATTATTGTTTGATTTCGATGATTTTGGATTGTTTTGTAATTTGTTTTATAAAAATCATTCATAAAAAAATTTCCAGCTGGAAATAAATTGATGGATTTATCGAGATCTTCGAGAATTGAAAATTGAAGATTGAAAATTGAGATAAAAAATTATATTTCTTTTTTTTTTCATGGAAGCGTGAACAAAAATGTATTCATTTATTTCATCCTTTATAAAAAAAAAAATGGGGGAAAGAAATCAATAGATCGTTCAATTTTCTCGTCGGGCAAGCGAGAACAAAAAAATTTGATTGATTGATAATTTTTCATCTTCCACGTAAGCCAGAAAAAATTGTGTAATCTTCAGCCTGGCCGGTTAATTGACATTCTCTTTATTATTATATTTTTCGTTTTAATAATAGCCAGTCTTGATTAAACGATTTGGTTCGCGGTAGCCAGAGTCGAACAATCTACAATGACGATCTACAAAAATAATTACAAGTTCCCCGCGAGGGGGCGGAGAGGCAGGGGGGGGGGGAGGAAGAAGGAAGGGATAACGAGGAAAAATTTCGCTCGAGACCAGTCTCGACACTCTCTCGACCAATTATATACGAGATCGCAAATGTTGTAATATAAATATTTAAGTTTTCTGAAAGATAAATTTATCGTAGTGTTGCAACAGGTGTGAGAATTGTATATAGATTTACACATGTCCATACACACGCACACATACATATATATATATATGTATACATATATATATATGGACAACGGAATCATTGTGTTTCTCATTGTAGTCAACGAGTCCGATGAAAAGATTGCGCTCAATGATGTCGAATTGAAAAAAAAATTAAAATAAATTAAATTCGTGAATTAATAATGGACATTTGAAAAAAAAAAAAAAAAAAAAAAAAACTGCGGTTTCACCGACAGTTCCGGGGTCCGTTTATACGTAGAAGGAAATATTCGGGACATGCGTGGTCTCGACGTCTCGATAAAAAAAAAAAGAGAAAGATAACTTTGATAAACCGGTTTTTCCATTTTTTTTTTTTTTTCGTCGATATGTTCGATATGTACCAAATGAAAGTTTGACACGGTTGAATTTATAAAACGAGACTCGGTCTCTCGGGTTTATTCGGTACTGGTTTCCACGAGAGTTCACAGCTGATGGAATGCGGCTTTTTCTCTCTCGGCTTCCACCCTTCACCCCCCCCCTTCGCCCTCCCTCCCTTCCTTTCCCTTCCGCTCCTTCGAGATTTTCGGAAAAATCTCAAAGTCTCGAAGGTGCTCTCGAATGCAGGTATACGACAGGTTGTTCGTACGAATAACCGGTTGGTCGTGGAAAAATTTACGAATGACCGATTGACCCCCATAGAAGTGGGTTCGTAATAAGTTTTTATTTTTATTTTCTTTATATTTTCAGGCCAACCATGCTGTTAAAAAAATATGTGCATATTTGTTCTTTCCTTTCGTTATTTATTTTGATGCTTACTCTGCATACTTTTTTTTTTTTTAGATAAAGAATAAATGTCTTGAATCAGGAATTTGATTTCCCTTGGGGGACTTTTGTACCCCAGTGTGCCAGTTGTGTGTCATCAATTGACGTTCGACCAAATTGCAAGAGTGAAAAATTTTCCCCCGAATAAAACAATAGGCTTTTTCGAACTTCCTAAAATGGAAAAAGGAATTTGGAATTGTGGAATTTCTTCGTTTCGAGGTGGATGGGGAAATGGGGATGAAGATAAACAGATGGATCACACGTTGCACACACACACACAATTAATACATTCGTACATAAATTCATATATATATACATATATATAAATGAATAGCATCTATTTGATTTTCTACCGTGAGTAAATATTTTAATTTCTCTCGTACATATATATATATATCTGCGTTTCCCTCGACAACGATAACGATCCCACGCGCGCCCCGTTGTTTCGTCATACGGAATATATATCGCAGACGCCAGTGAGACGCTCCTTTGAGCCGCGTATAAACCCCGCGAGACGATTCCACTTACACACGCGACTCTCCAACTTACATATATATATATATATATATAGTTATTATACCGTAAGAGACACAAGACACAAGACGAGAGCTATACGACACACGGGTGCCCTCGATTCCTCGTAGTCGACAATCGCAAACGTTATTCCCAACGTTTCCCGGATATCGTGGAAAGTACTCCGAAAAGAAAAAAAAAACACAAAATGAAATCGTTCGTTTCGCTAACGAATGGCAATGGAGGGGGGGGGGGCGGGGTGCCAAACGGCGGGCTTAGATATATATATATATATATATTTGTATATACATATATATATACGTATCTGCCGACTTCCGGCGGTTCAAACGGAACGACCGTTCACCTTTGTACTCCGGTTCCCGTCGATCTCACTCGGATTTTCTTCTTCCCTTCTTTTTTTTTTTTGGCTCGTTCGTCTTATTCTTCTGTTCTTTTTTTTCGTTGGTTTTTTGTTCGTTTATTTGTTTCTCATGGCTATTTACCGATTGGGTTGTCGGTAACGGCAACGGTAACTTTCTCGTGTGACAAAAAAAAAATAAACTATCACGTGCTGCTCGTTTGTTTTTGGAAATTTTTGGAAGGTCGAGGTTTCGAGTAAATTTTCGTTTGTCATGATTTTATTTTTATTTCAAGTGATGTTGCTTGTTGAGAGAATTTATTTTTTGGAAGCTAATAATAATGATAATAATAATGATAATAATGATCATAATAATAATTATTCCAAATTCTTCAATAAATTATTCTTCATTGTTATTTATCACATGCATTTTTATTTAATTCATATTTATCAAGATAATTGTTTTTCTCTGGATCAAATAATAATAATAATAGTAATAATAGTTCCAAATTATTTAATTTCATTGTACGTTAAAAAAAACAAAAAAAAAGAAGATGTATAATATAAAATAATCCTCGAATGGTTTTTTTCTCGATCCGCAAAGCGTCGCGTGTTTGTCCAAGGTACCATTCGACACATTCGTTTGTATTGTACAATTTTTTCGAGGTCGAGGTTTTTTTTTATCATCGGCTTTTCACTCGATAAAAAAATCCACATTACCAAAGCCCACACACGCGCCTGCCTGCATGACTCGGTCGTGACGAATGCGTTGAAAATTTGAATTGCAAATACACAACCATTTCTCAACTATTTTCGCGATGAGTTGGTGATGAAAAAAAAAATGGGAATGATTTTTTTCTTTTTTTTATGGACTTCCCCGCGGGCGCGCATGCGCGAGTCGTTACGGTTGACGTATTGTTATTGGATGAGCTTGGTCCCTTGTTCGGGCGTTCGAATCTCCGTCGATCTTCATTCCGTTCTCGCGGGCAAGGCTCTTCCATCTTCTTTTTCACGCTTCGGACTCGACTCTCTCTCTCTCTCTTTCTTTTCTTCGATCTCGAACTATTCTCGTGGTTACGCCATTGCGTCAAAGACCTAGCTGATCTAACCGAGATTCGTAATCGCGATCTGCCGATCTCATCGCAAGATCGAGCGTCCATGTTTGATTTGGCAATATTTTTTTTTTAACACGCTTGTTTTCACACGATACTCGTAAAAAAATTGATACGACCATGCACTTCCTTTTTTGCATCGTAGAGCGAAGCTGGGACATACACACTCATCATAACCAAAAGAAGAAGAAATTAAAAAATGGCTACCGATGGAAGAGTGAGAAAGAACGAAAGAAGAAAGAAAAAAAGAAAAATGTTTTTAAAACATCGATCGATCACCATTTTGTCTTCGAAAAGCGGAAGAAGAAGCTTACACTCGATCGTCGCAGTCAGAAGAAGAAAAAAAGGGCGAAACAGTGAGAAAAAACGAAAGAAATTTTAAAAAATAAAAATGGCAAGAAAATTAATAGATCACCTCCATTTTGTCTTCGTCTAACGTCGAACTGGCACCGGTACAGTCGTTGTCATGGCCAGAAGAAGAAGAAAAAAATGGCTACGAATGAGAGAGAGAGAGAGAGAGTATGAAAGAGAAAGAAGAAAAGCAAACACAAAAAGTAAAAATAACGCAAGGCTTCGAAAATATTACTTTTTATTCTCTGTTTTTTTTTCTTCTTCTTCTTTCTTTTGTTTCTCACGGCTATTTCTTCGTCGACTGAAAAAACATACGCCTAACACGCAACTTTTTCGTCTATTTCGTTGTTTTGTTCATCTGTATTTTATTCCGTCGTGGTCGATTGTAATGCAAAACCGCGTGGAATGGCGTCCCGGCCGAGCACACACGTGCGTTGCAAATCAACTTGCACATGTATATGCATATATATGTGTTTATATACATATACGTACGTGTAACAACTACCAAACAGTCGCGCGTGTCGGGTTATACCGCAATGCTTATCCTCGGACGCTCGCGGGCCCGGCTCAACTTCTATTCACTCTCTTCGGGCTTTGTGCGCGATGTAAACGCGCGTTGCGTGCACCTCGTGCGCACCACATCGTGTTAAGGGGTCCTGACACCGTTCAACTGTTTTTCAACAATTATATTCATTCCACATTTATTTTATCGATTATTTTGAATCAACGGGACTGTCAAAAAATTTTTGAGACTATTGAAAATGGCTATGCCAGGTTTTAGCTGTTGTCCTTCTGCATGATAACGGTTATTCACCTTTTTTTTTATCGACTGATCATGCGGGCGTGAGAGCTCATCGAACGATGAACTAACATTTTTGTTTTATTTCATTATATATTTTTCTCAATTATTATTTATCATCTATTGCGATGCCACAATTTTTCTTTATGTACGAAATATTGTTTTTATGTACGAAAAAGGTTATATACTTTTCTTTTCTTTTTTACTGTCAATGCGAGCGTGAGAATAAAGCCTGTTGAACGTTGAATAGTCGATTGGCTTTCAAAATTTATTTACAAAATATTTATATGTATGATTATATATTTTTTTTTTATGTCATTAAAAAATATTTAAAATTCCTGCGATGGTTTTACGAAGTGGTTGTGAAATTTTGCTGCCTTGAATAACAATGATGGATGGTGATAATGACGATTCGCCGGATCGTTGAAGAGTCTCCGCACCGAAGAAGAAGAAGAAGAAGAGGAACAAACGAAAAAATAATAATTCACGGACAAATCTTCGTGACAATGACTCACCGTTGCCGCACGGAGTTATCCGTCAAAATTTGCTTCTTTTCTTTCCGACAATTTTTTTAATTCTTTTTAATTGGAGAAGAAAAAAAATTCTTCGTGCCGCCTCCTCGCCGATCCTCTCCTCCTCAGCTCAGCGTCCGTCGAATCGCGTTCTCCATTCTCACATTCTTTCGTCCGTCTATGTGTTTGTGTGTGTGTGTGTAAGGTCCGGCAACGACGCCGAAAAATCCAATTAAAAAACGAAAAAACCACAAACAAAAACCGGAAAACCGCAACAAACAAAAAAGATAATCTCCGACTCGACTCGAAAATGGCGAAAAAAATTAATAACAATTGTTTGACACTCGCGCCTAACAAAAAAAAAATTGTCCAAAATCTCTTCTTTTTTTTCCACGTTCGAAATCTTCGAAAGTCTTCTTTCTCGAATCAATTTTTTTTCGTCTCTCTCCCTTTCTTGCTCACTTTTTAACGCGAAAAAGTCGAAGAAGAAGAAAAAAATAAATGATAACCGTCTATCGACAAATTTTTGTTGTGAAAAGAAAAAAAAAAAAAATAATCAAGTTTTTTGATTTTACGAAAAAATCGGTAGAAAATTTAGGTGTCGAACGAATTTTCCCGTGTACAAGAGCCGAGGAGGGCAAGCGATGATAATTTTTCCGAGGAAGACGACACGGAGACGAAGCGGCTTGTTTCTCGTCTCGGCTCGGCTCCGCCACTAGGCCTCCTCCGGTTTGCCCCCTTCGTTCGGACTCGACTTCGCGGCACTCTGTCGGAACACGGAGAGAGCCCCGCACCACCTCGATTACCTTTCCCCTCTCCGACTCTCTTGCTCTTCCTCCACGTTCACCGTGTCTCTCGTCCACCTAGGTGGTGGGGTTGTCCGCCGATGGCCGGGGAAACAAGAGTGGAAGACATTCACCTCCGTTCGTGGCCGCGCCACACTCTTCGTTTCTTTTTTTTTTTTTTCGTTTTTTTCGTACACGCGCGCGTCGAAGAGGGGCCCCTCGGTTTCGGTCATCACCAGGTATATTTCTCGACAGTACGAGACGAGCTGTGGAACGGGCTTCGTGCGGTTGACTCTGAAAGCGAACCGTGCATTTTGTTTTTTTTTATTTTTATTATTATTATTTTATTCTGATAGTCCACGAGACCGAAAAAATCTCGATTTACGTTGGTAATTGATTATTTATTTCCTTCGTGTGTGTGTGTTTTTTTTTTGCAACGCAATTTTCGTCGTCTTCCATTTTGGAGAACGTTTTTTTGAAGGATATGGGTCCGGTCGTCTGTTGGGATTTTCGTGCAATATACGAAAGGTAATTGTTTATTTTAATTCATATATTTTTTATTTCACATTGATTGCAATACGATTCAGCGATATATTTTTTCGGAGTAATTTTCATTTATTTGTTTATTCATTTGAGTGATCGATTGATTAATTGATAGGTTTTTTTTTTTAATTTCTATTTGTTTTATTTATATTTTTTTATCGAGTATGAGAGGAATTAATGGAGGGGATAATTGAATTTCAGAATACGATGCTGCTGATGGTGACTGTTTGTAGCTGTGACACATGATTGAAGAAGGACGTTGAGCAAATTCGAAGCGGATTTCCGGTTTTTTATTTTCATTATCTCGAGGATCATCGACGATGACGCCACCGGAATGCACTCTGGATATCGCAAACGTTTCGCACTCGACGTCCGTTGCGTTGGACGGTAGTTGCTTATCGAAATCCGAACCGACTGCCGTTTTGCGAGACGTCTCGGCGAGGGTTCACGGTGGCGAAGTCCTCGCTGTTCTCGGATCAAAGGGCTCGGGAAAACGTGCCCTGCTCGATGTCATCGGTATACCATGATCGTTATTTTATTTTTTTCCAATTCGAATTAGGTGAAAATATTCGAATTAGGTGCAAATATTCGAATTAGGTGCAAATATTCGAATTAGGTGCAAATATTCGAATTAGGTGCAAATATTCGAATTAGGTACAAGATTCGAATTAGGTGCGAATATTCGAATTAGGTGCAAGATTCGAATTAAGTGCGAATATTCGAATTAGGTGCAAATATTCGAATTAGGTGCAAATATTCGAATTAGGTGCAAATATTCGAATTATAGGTACAAATATTCGAATTAGGTGCAAGATTCGAATTAGGTGCAAGATTCGAATTAGGTGCAAGATTCAAATTAGGTGCAAGATTGGACTTAGGTGCAAGATTCAAATTAGGTGCAAGATTCAAATTAGGTGCAAAAATTCAAACAAAAAATAATGCAATAAAATGTTATTTTTTTCACAGCCGGAAGAGCGATTGGCGAGACCCGGGGTCGCGTGAGTTTGGGCGGAAGTTTGCTCACACCCGAATTGTTTCGCAGACACGGCGGTTACGTGGCTCACAGATGTCATTTGATGCCCAGTTTGACGGTTCGTCAAACTCTCACATACGCAACGTGGTTGGCAAATTTGAACAATCGCGATGCACGCGTTCGTCAAACATTGGCCGATCTGGCACTGTCCCAAGTGGCAAATCGTGCGGTCAACGATTTAACGAGACCGGAATATCGAAGATTGATGCTGGGTGTGCAATTGGCCAAAGATCCGACCCTATTGTTGCTGGACGAACCGACTTGGGACACGGATCCGTTGAACACTTATCTGATAGTTTCCATGCTCTGGTCATACGCTACTCGTCGAGGTTCAATCGTCGTTTTGACGATGGAAACACCTAGATCCGACGTTTTGCCGTTTGTCAGTCGTGTCGCTCTTCTGTGTCTCGGAGCAGTTGTTTATTCCGGTCCAACGAGAAGCATGCTCGATTATTTCACTTACATTGGATTTCCATGTCCGGAATTGGAAAATCCATTGATGTATTATCGTGAGTTATGAAGTTTTTGACGACGCAGATTTTGAATCGTAATTTTTTGTTAATAATAGAGTTATTTTTTAAAGTTTATTTATTCGATTTTTTTTAACGAGACAAGCGTAATGTAAAATTCAAGAAATAATTTTATATTTAATTGTCACATTTTCATGCGTAATTTTGTTAATTTTTAGTGTGTTTGTCGACGGTGGATCGTCGTTCGAGAGAACGTTTTTTGGAATCGAATCAGCAGATATCGGTTTTGGTGGAAAAATTTAAAATCGAAGGCGGTCTTTACATGGAGGAAGCGCCACAGAGTGCACCTAGTGTCAAGGAAACGCCTCTGGGATTTCTTCACAAGGGTCTCGGACGTGGTATCAAACCCGGATGCTTTTCCACACTTTTTGCCCTGTATCTGTTAGTAGTCTCCCACTATCATTGATTCTACCCCGAAAAAATTTGATTGTCAGCATCTTTGTGATGAAAAAAAAAAAATTTCAATCTTACAGAAGAGGCATGGCTACGACATTTTCGTTCAACAAATCCGGTCTGGGACATTTTGCAGCACGATTGTTACTGCTGCCATTTTGCGTGGCGTTCATGAGTCTTTTGTATTCACAATCTACACACGTGCAATCGAGAATATTTTTGCAGACCGAAGGATTGGTATTCAATTGTCTCACGTTGTTCTACGTGGCGGGAATTGCAACTACCGCATTGCTCTGTGAGTAAATTGAATAAATTAATTGAGAATCTCACGAAAAATCTGAATAATGAAAGTAAAAGAAAATTCGGAAAAAAACAAACTCTACCCTCAATGAGTCTTTTTTTTTCTTCAAATTTTCAACTTTAACCTTCATGAGGCTCTCTTTTTCTTCAATTTTTAATTCTACCCCAAATGAGTGTTTTATTTCTCAAAATTTCAGTTCCCGGATTTCGTGCGAGATATTATCAGGAAAAGCGGGAAGGTTTGTACGGGGGTGCGATGTTTCTCACGGGTTACACACTTCTGAGTCTTCCATTGAGTTTGATATCGACGATAGTAACCCTAGCCACATTGATACCGATAATGGATCTGGACGTTGAATCTTGGGCTTACGCTTCGGCGACTCTTTGGTCGAGTTACGTGATCGCCGAACAATTGACAATCGCCGTTCTCATGATCGTATCCAGGCCTCTGACCGGTGCCACAACGATTTTGTACGTCACGTTGATTTCCATCGTCGTGGGTTCGGGCGATTTGAGAAGTTTGAAAAATTTGCCACAATGGTTGTCAACTTTGTCAATGGGTTTGCCCGCGAGATACGCATCACTCGCGTTGAATCAATTGACCATCGACGTGCCGATCATGATGGGACTGCCTTACAACGAGACACTCGCGTGTCCGGGTATTCCGGATTTGTGCAGATATCCCGATGGAAAATCTTATCTCGTCAAAAGATTCACTCGCGATGGCGAAAATACGTCCGAAGTTTTAAACGTCGATCTGAATCTTTTGATATCACTCGCATTTGCCGTGGGTTTGGTTATCATGAACGGTGTTTTGTATCTTTTGCCACTGCCCGCTACGGTAAAATCGAAATTTCGCGAATAATCGACCGATTACGCGATTATTCGGACACCGTGGGCCATGAAGATGATCGTTTTTATTTATTTTTTTGTTCTGTGGATTTTGAGGGATTCGTGAAAGTCACAGTCGTCTCCCATCCTCTCATTTATTTACCGATCTGGATGAAATTTGGTACACAGACGTAGAGATCGATGATCCACGAAAAGAAATTGTAACATTTAAAAAAAAATGTTGATCCCCGTCCCACAGATTAAAACGTCAACTCGAAATTATTTTTTTTTTTTTCGCTCGTCCCATCTAGTGAGGTGTCTTTTAATAAGTCTCCTCAAATACGGAACTCATTATGTGCGCGCCCGACAAGCTACTTGACTACTTTTTTCACAAATAAAAATCTAAAAAAAAAAAAAAGGTCATTCTTTTTTTTTCGTAACAGTTTAATTGAATGTTGAGACGATTGCGAGGGCGTGATTAACTCGTGTAATCCGATGTACATGAGAGAACTAATCTTTGGTAAAAATGTTTGTGTTCTTCGTGTAATCGTTTTATGCCTCCCATGCTCTTTTAGTTATCGGTAATCTCAAAAAATGTTATGTAATCTTATGTAATCGTGAAAGATTACAAAAAAAAAGTTCGTGGAGTCTTCATGTGTTTTTTATGTATTCTCTTGGCGATTCTCGTGTATTTTTATTCGTTCGTGTATGTGATCTGTCTTTTTTAAGACTTGACTCGACGCAGATGACAATATTCTAATAGTTTTCATTGTTTTTGAGATAATTGAATGATGATAAAAAAAAATTGCGAAGACTTGAGTCGATGGAAAATTGGTTGAAAGTGGAAAGTGGAAAGATTGTTAAAAATGTTATTCAATTGTTTATTTCCTATTTTCCATCATCGAAGGTAGGCTCCATTGACATAAATGCAATTAATCAAAGACAGATGGCGCATAGCAAAATTCGATAATATATATTTTTTTATTATCAATAATATAGAATTCAAATGCAAATAATTCACAGAAACGTTCGAACGTTTCTGAACCAAGGCCATGAAGAATAATTCATCAACTTACGTATCTCGTCTTATCTTCACACTCGACAAGCCAGAACTCCACGTCGCATATATTATATTTATTCGATAACAAAAGGGAAAAAAAGGAAGAGAGAAAAAGAGATGAATGGCTGTAGGAAACACTTGTCAAATGTCACTGGATTTATATTTACATACTCGAATAATTCATGGCTTCGCGGAAATTTAATTTTTTTGTTCTTTTTTTTTTCATTTTTTTTTTCAACCCGTTTGCGATTGCTGAAAAAAAAAAGATGCGAGTCCTTGACTCGTCCGTCTATCGATAAATTTTGTCAACGATGCGTTCGTTCGGTTTTCCAACTCTCGTCGTCCACGGAAATTTGTCCCATGACTTTTAGATCATCGGGAACGGAAAATTCGCAACCCGTCGAACTGACGATCTCGCTTATGTCGACGTTCGGAGCAATCTCGATCAATCTCAAACCCTCGCCCTTGTCCACCTCGAACACAGCTAGATCCGTGATTATAAGATCGACGCATTGTTGTCCTGAAAATTAATCCAACGTTGATTCAATTCAAACAATTCGAATTACAATTTTGACCGAACAACAAAAAAAAAAAGTTTTTTCTAGATTAATTCATGCGTGAAAAAATATTCGCCGCTGTTCGAGATGTAATATAAATTATTTCCAAAAGAAATTACTCGAACCAAGAGTTGAATACAGAAGTCTTGAAAATGCAGGGGAAAAAAAATATTAAAAAATTAGATCGCACAGAGCTCCATGCAAAAAATTACAAACAGTTGAAAACAAATGACAATAAGAAAAACTGATGACTAGGATCGTGAGACATTTTTTTTTTTTTTTTTTTATTTTTTTTTAGATGTAGAAAATCACCTGTGACGGGCAACGTGCAGTTTGGTAAAATTTTCGGACTTCCGTCACGTGCTTTGTGTTCCATTGTCACGACGACTTTGGTATCGGGTGCCGAAACGAGATCCATAGCGCCTCCCATTCCCTTGACCATCGTGCCGGGAATCATCCAATTGGCCAGATCGCCCTTTTCCGACACTTGCATGCCCCCCAGTATGGTCAGATCCACGTGACCCCTATCAAAATTCTATCAGTCACGTTGCAAACTCACAATTGACAAGAAAATGGTTCCCAAAAAAATTGTTATTTTCAATTCAAACGATTAATTCAATCTCGAATGAAACGTTGAACTATTTTATTGTATTTGAATATGTATTGTCGAACCCTCTGATCATGGCGAAACTCTCTTCGCTACCGAAAAACGACGCTCCCGGAAGAACGGTGACGGATTCTTTGCCCGCGTTTATCAGATCAGCATCGACCTCGTTCTCGGACGGAAATGGACCGAGACCCAATAACCCATTTTCGGACTGTAGTGTCACCTTTATGTTCTTTGGAATGAAGTGACTGGCCATCATTGGTATGCCAATTCCCAAATTTGCTAGGGAACAAATGATTATCGGATAAAAAATTTAAAAAAAAAACAAACACGACCAGAAAATGAATAAAATTCTAGTTCTTGAAAAAAAAAATTGAAAAATATTTGCTTACCATACATTCCATCCTTGAATTCCAACGCAGCTCGACGTATAATCCTGTCCCTGGCTTTCGTAGCAGGTGTAGATTTTTTCGATTTGATCGTTTTACTCGTCGTTATTCGCTGTGAAAGACGAAAAACGATTTTAATGAGACGCAAAATTAACGAAAAAAAAAAAAATAATAATAATTACTCAATTGCATTTAAAAAAATGTTAAATTCATGCAAACCTCGATGCGTTTGTCGTAACTTTGACCTTGAATAATACGATCGACGTAAATCCCAGATACGTGAACCTGATCCGGATCCAATTGACCGATCTCGAGAATTTCCTCGGCCTCCACAATCGTCGTTTTAGCAGCTTTGCACATTACAGGATTAAAATTTCTCGCTGATTTTCGAAATATCAAATTTCCAGCTTTGTCCGCTTTCCAAGCTTTGACGATTGCAAAGTCACCGGTTATCGCGGTTTCGAGAACATAATTGCGTCCGTTGAATTGTTGAACGCTTCTTGGATCGCCCGATATTTCGGCGTTGCCCGAATCGTCGTACTTGACGACGACGTTGCCTTCCTGAATAATCGTGCCAAAACCGGTGGGCGTGTAAAAAGCCGGAATCCCAGCACCGCCCGCTCTTAACCTCTCCGCCAAGGTGCCCTGCATCGAAACAAACAGTTTTCATCGATTTATCTTCGCAAATTGACATTACAAACATTTTCTTGAAATATAAGTATCCGCAAAATTACAGAAATTGAATTATCGAATTTTTCCACAGCTTTTTTTTTCATTACCTGCGGCGTCAATTCGACCTCCAACTTGCCGCTTAGATACTGTTTTTCGAAATCCGCATTCTCCCCCACGTAAGACGCTATCATGCGTTTGATTCTGCGTTCGTGCAACAACAAACCGAGTCCGCAGTCCTCTATGCCGGCGTTGTTTGACACGACGGTGAGATCTTTGATTCCTCTATGCAAAATGGCTTTTATGAGATTTTCGGGTATGCCGCAGAGACCGAAACCGCCGACCAGAAGTCTGGCGCCGTCCGGAATGTCGGATACAACTTCGTTCATGGACGAGAAGACTTTTCCATCGCCTCGGGGGGCTTTGAGTTTGGTTTCTTGGGCTTCGGCGTCGGAGCTCTCCGCCCTGACCGAAAAGCTCACCGCGCTAATCTGCAAAATTTCATCGTAATCTACATCGGTGACGAAAAAATGGTGTGTAACTTATTGAACGACGTTGAAAAACTATTTTACAGTCGATTGCATCGTGCTGGACCGATAGGAACCATTGAAATTCTTTTTTTTCAAAATTGATGAAAACAAATTTGAGGTTAGATTGCAATTTTACGTACCCTCGTGACATTTGCGTGTTTGTACAATATTCGACAACTCGAGCTAACTCGCAGACACGCTCCACCAAATTTTCTCATTGTCAAAGCCATAATTATTGCCTAGAGCAATGTTTTTTTTTCTTTTTTTTTTTATTGCGATGATGAAAAAAAAATTAACATTGGTTGTTCGCACATGCTTCGACTTGGCCGTACGAGCCAAGAATGAGATGCGCAAAAATTATGTCGCAGTTCGATAAATGAGAAAAAAAAATAATCATGAGGAAAGACAGTATTATTATTATCGTGTTGCGAGTCGTGTTATCGCTATTCGTGGGGGAAACCGGCTTTGGAGCGAGGTCAATGATACACCCCCGGTGCGTTCGAAATCGCGATAACAATGTCGAACAATGTTTTAATCATTTCGACGCTCGTTCTCTCTCTCTCTCTCTCGGTCCGCAGCGAGCCCCGATGGCGCTATCTCTCTCGCACTTCATGGTTCGTCATGAAAAAAGTTTCCACATCATTTTTCAAAAGTCGCTGATTATGCATCAATAAAAATTGTTATCCGCGATAAAAATAGCTTTCACCGCAATCGGTACGTTTTTTTTTCACAAAATAAGATTACATTATCATTGGGACGTAATATTTGGAATTATATAATTATATTGTTCCAACAATTTTATTTATTTTTCATTTAATCGTAAATTGCTTTATTTATCTCGTTTCAAGGGCGATTTTTATTTTCATATTTTTTTCGGTTTCCCGTGAAACATTGGTAACAGTAGAACGCTTAGGTTTTTACAATAAAATACTACACATATATATACATATATATGAATATATAATAATGTGTGTGTGTGTGTCTCTGCCTATAACGTAATAATATTATATTAACTCTCCATAAAATTCATTCTCATTGCTGAAATGAATCGTATCACAATCTTTCGAAGAAGAAACACAGCTTCCTCCGTGAGGAAGCGAAAAATTGGAATTTGTTCACCCGTGGCAGTCGGTCATTGATAGTAATATCGTGAAAATGAGTCGATGATTTTTTTTTTTTTAGTATTTTTAATTTAGTTTACCGTGTAATTGTTTTTTTTCTATCTTTTTTCTTTTATCCCGCGACCATTAGAAAGCTTTATCGGGTTTTCAAGTACATGTACAATGATACGGGATGGCAACTTTATTTTATATATATATATTTTTTTCTTATAAATTATATATATATATATATATATATATATATATATATATATATATATATATATATATAAATCGTAAGATGATATAATTTGCTCATTTCTCTATTGAATCGTAATATTCATTGTTATGAATCAATCTATATAAATATATATATATATATATATATGTCTTCATAAATATATCATCGAAGTTCGCATCTTGTAAAAAATGTAAGATAGATTTTTTTTTTCTCGTTAAACAATAAAATAAATCAACATGTGTGTGTATGTATGTATGTATGCGTGTGTGTTCGTATGTGTGAATCGTGTGAATGTGTGAATGGAATTTTTTTTTATTTTTATTTTTTATAGTGAATGGATTCTTTTTTCATTTTTATTTTTTATAGTGCTCGGGGTCACTTGTCGATAATCGACGTCTATGGCAGATATTGCACAACTGTCTATGAAGATCCAATTGCACGACGTTGCAATTTCTTCTCGCTCGCTCGTACTCTCGCAATTGCAATTGCAATTGTGCATTTTTTTTATTTTTTTTTCGTCGCGATTTCGAATTTGGATGAAGCCTCGAGCGTGGGATTCAGGATCATCGTAGCCGTCCGCTTCGGGCATCGGTCACCGCACCCCACAATTCGATTACGAAATCGTCGGTGAAACCGAAAGCTTCCAAATCCGAATTGTCAATGGCCTCGGCGAAATCCATGCTGTTGCACTTGTCCTCCGCCAATTCCCAAATTTGAGCAGCTAAGTGATGAAAAAAAAAACGAATAATCGTTCAGTAATGATCGATATAAAAAAATTTGCCGTTTTATTTTGTTTTGGGAAATTAAAAAAAAAAAATTGGATAACGAATGGTTAGTGTGGTTTCTACTTGCCAAGTTCGTTGTCATTGATACCCATGAAATTTTCCAGAATGGAATTTATTTTATCGATTCCCATTGTCGCGGCGTTATCCGTTTGCTGCGAGTAGAACAAACAAAAATAAACATTATGTATATATATAATAGGGTGTGTTAAACTACGACTGAGGTTTTCGATTCTTCTGGCAGTTTCTACATTTAAAGTGGATACTATCAGGCGACATGTGTCAAAATTTGAGCCCAATCGGACGATATTCAGAGGTTCCGCTTTCACAAATTCGATTTTGCCTTTGATTAACACGTGAAAAAAAATTTTTCAGTTACAATTAATTTTGCTGGAAAAAAAAATTGCAGGTATAAAAATTAAGTGCGACACAGAGTGTCAAGGTCGCTCAAATCGCGAATATTTTTTGTTTTACATTTTGAAAAAAAAAAACAATAATAATAATAATTTTCCTTTTGACAAAAATCTCCGAAAGAAAAAAAAATAAAGAAAAAAATGTTCAATTTTTTGTTTCATTGTAAGACAAAAAATATCTCCATTCCAAGCAACTTTGGTACCATGTATCGCCCTTACTTTCTATCCTGGAAAGTTTTTTCGTTTAACCGAAAAATTAATTGCCAAAAAAATAAAAACGAAAAAAGAGTACGCACGACTTTTTCCACTTGCGCACTGCCATCGGCCTTGAACCTCAGGGTCGATTTTCCAGATCCGTAACTCGGTTTTTTGCCCTTGCGAATATCACTGCGCGGTCCTATGCTTCCAAATCCGCTTTTCATCGGTTCCACGAGTCTAAGCGTGAACGTCGAACCTTTCGGTATTTGTTTGAGCATTCTCGCTACCTCGAAGTGTCGTCGTCCGATCAAATTTTCCGAATTTATCTTCTCGATGTGATCACCGACCTCGATTACTTTTACGCGATCTATCACGGAATCTTCCTTTATGCGTTTTATAAAAGCGTAACCCGCCCCATTGTCCGTTATCGTCAGACCCAGAGCGTCGTCGGTTTTCACCAATTCCACTTCCTTCGGCTGTCCTGAAAAAATAATTCATTTCTCATAATTAGTTTCAACCTAAAAAAAAAAAAACAGAAGAAAGAAATATTTGAAGAAAAAAAACGTGTCTCAATAAATTTTTATCTCGAGATTGCAATGACGAATTGCAATTTTCAATGATACGTTGATTGTTCAAACTAAAATAGTCGACGTGGTAATTAATTTTTATTTTTT
Source organism: Diplazon laetatorius (assembly GCA_963662125.1). Classification (NCBI taxonomy): domain Eukaryota; kingdom Metazoa; phylum Arthropoda; class Insecta; order Hymenoptera; family Ichneumonidae; genus Diplazon; species Diplazon laetatorius. The sequence goes on from OY759158.1 coordinate 18,095,209, forward strand.
ATATTCTTCATTATCGAACTTTTTATGAAATTAAAAATAATAATAATAATAATAATAATAATCATGTTCAAACCTTTTCTATGAGCGAATATAAAATCGTCCAATCCAATCTGTCCTCCCAACAGCTCGGACATGTCGATCTTGTCCGTGTTCAACGTGCAGAACAGTATCTGAATGAAAAAAATGCAAAATTTTAAATTTATCATTTATTTGTTTTTCGAACATCTCGCGATGATCGGTTGATCGATGTGGCCGAGAATCATAGATGATCGACGATCGTGGAAAGCAAAAAAAATTGTTGAGAAACATTAATTAGGAAAAAAATTTCATTGGAATTGTGTGCAGCAGGTGTTCGGGTCGACGAATATATATATATATATGCGTCGACGGAAAATCCACGATCCGTGTCCGTTGCTTCCTGCGTCCGGTGTGCGAGGGGGGCAGGGGCAGTGGCTGGGGGGTCAGCAGGGAGTGACCTCCCGGGGTACTTCGACGAAGGTGGGAAAGCACTTCGTCCGGGAAAATCCGAACGACGAGGGTGAAAATGATTTTTTTTTAAATCTCAAAAATCTTTTAAACATCTAAGAAAATATTGAATTTTCTTTTAATCTAAACAAATCCGAAAAAAATCTAGAAATCTAAAGAATCCAAAAAATCTAAAAAATCTAAAAAATCTAAAAAATCTAAAAAATCTAAAAAATCTAAAAATCTAAAAATCTAAAAATCTAAAAATCTAAAAATTTGAAAATCTAAAAAATCTAAAAAATCTAAAAAATCTAAAAAATCTAAAAAATCTAAAAAATCTAAAAAATCTAAAAAATCTAAAAAATCTAAAAAATCTAAAAAATCTAAAAAATCTAAAAAATCTAAAAAATCTAAAAAATCTAAAAAATCTAAAAAATCTAAAAAATCTAAAAAATCTAAAAATCTACAATTCTAAAAGGCTCTAAAGGCTAATCAAATTTGAAAATCTAAAAAAGCTAATAAAAAATCTCCGAAAAATCTAAAAGATCTAGAAAAATCTTTAAAATTCTGAAGATCAACCAAAAAAATGTGGACCGATGCAAAAAAAAAAAAAAAATCGTGTAGTTTAAAATCGTTTTGACAATCGATCTCACCTCGTTCGACGATATTTCGTAGCACTCGGCAATCTTTTGATACAATTCGCGAACGTTGCTGAAACCGGATATCTGACCGGTCGAACTACCGTGAGCCAATTGACATCGAAAAATCAATCGCGGTTTTGTGTCCTGACTGCCGATCGTCGTCGTCGTAGTCGTCGTCGTCGTCGTCATGGTCGTTGATTGTTCGTGGCCATTGTCGCGTCTGATTGTGCCATTACCGGTACTCGGGTCGTGACCATCGTGGTTATGAGATCCGTTTGTGGTCGTTGGCTTGTCCGAGACGGGCGATCTCGGCGATGCTTTTGGTTTGAACAGCGGCATTCCTCTGTGAAATAATTTATTAAAAATTATCATTATTATTATTATCATAATCAAAACGATGGCAACCATTGAATCGATTTGTGATGAATTTACGAGTACATTTTTATTTGCTCGTAAGTGCGGCTAGATTATTGTTGATCAATTAAATTATCATCTAATTCATTTATTCATTCATTCATCTTTTCACAGGTTTATTTATATTTGTTTGTTTGTTTGTTTATTTTCGCTCGTTCGTTCATTTGTTCGCTTATTTATTCATTCATTCATCGATACAATCAAATGCGCAAATAATGAAGACTATTATCATTTTTATGGCCAAGACGATTTAATAATTTCAGTCACGTGTTCAGTACTAATAATTTCACAACGCGGAGCTTCTTGCTAACCAACAGAGTCTCTGCACAAGCGATGTCATGCCCTAACGAAATAAACACATCACTCGCCGTAAAACAAAATTACTGAAATGTACAAAAATAAATTGTTGCAAAAAAAAACAACCCAAGAAAAAGAAAGAAAGAATTGGAACGAAAAAAACCAAGCTTCAAAAATTAAATTCAACCGAAGATTTTTTTTGTCATGGCATATCGCGAAAATAAAAATTCATAATTCATAATTGTTTAGTCGCCACAGTTGTCAATATCGGGTTTCACCCACACTTGCCTCAAAAATCCCGACATTTCGCACAAGCACCATTAGATAACGCGAGTCGAAACGTCAGCCTCTCTCTCTCTCTCACACTCTCTCGAGATTCCGTCCACAAGAACGAAGATAACACGTTGCCGATTCGCAAACACGACAATTTTCACATTCCTCGGCAAAAAGAGGGGGTAAAAAACCAAAGAAGAATAAAAAAAAGATGTTACATTCGAAAGAAAAAAAAATGTCCGATCGAGAAACTCAAAGACTTGTGATTACAAATGATGACGAAATGAAAGGAAGAAATAAAACAACAAAAAAAGAAGAGTTTAAACAATGTATTGTAACAATATATTAGATTTGGAAATTATTGAGGAGGATAATCGAGTGAACGTGAATTAGCGCGACTATCGCGGACTATCCGGAAAAAAAAATGGAGGAGAAAAAAAAAACAAAACAATTGAAGAAACGAAGAAAATTGAAGAAATGGAAAAAAAAAACGTGACGAGCGTTATCAGTACACGGATGCCGACCGTGCAACGTACCGCACGTTTATGACACGTCACACGTCTCTTCGGCGTGTGTTACAAACCACGCCGACGGCCAAAACCGACTCTACGAACAACTCTCGATGCAACACATACACACACACACACTCTCTCTCTCTCTCTCTCTCTCTCTCTCTCTCTCTCTCTCTCGCTCTCTCTCTCATCCACACACAGACACCTGGACCGTCAGTCGTTGTACCAACTCTTCCACCTCGAGGGCCAATGACTGTGACGGGCCTCTCTCTCCAACAACTCCGCGGCCAATGACTGTGACGGCTCTCCCCACCAACTTTCCTGACTAGCGTGCAACACACACACACACATACACGGACCGCCAATGATTGTACCACCTTCTTCACCTCTGCGGCCAGTGACTGTAACCCACAAACGAACACACACGCACACACACACCTGGACCGCCAGTCGCTGTACTATCCTCCTCCACCTCTGCGGCCAATCACTGTGCCGACGTACCCCAACCACTGTCGGACGACTGTGTCGCGGGTCGGAAACGTTGCAGAATCGCGATAATTAGCCAATTCTTTTTTTTTTTTTTTTTTTCGTTTTTTGTTTGTTCGTTTTTTTTCCGCCGCGACACGACTTTTCGCTCTTGGTATTGTTTTTTTTTTCTTCTTCAATTAGCGTTTTGTTTCTTCATTTTGTCTTCGTTTAGTGTTTTTTTTTTTTTTTGCTTTTCGCTGCGACACGAATTTTCGTTACTTTTTTAGGTAAAAAGCTTGTCGTTTTTTATTTATTTTTTCCACCGATTATTGTTTTTTTTTCTTCTTTATTTTGTCTTCTTTTTTACGGTTTGGTTTTTTGTTTTATTGTTTATTTCTGATTTTTGTGATAACCGTGACCGAACGACGAACCGCCAACGCGGATGGCCAACGATTCGCAACTGTGCGAGCCGCGAGATCGAGCCGAGAGGATCGCGAGCGTGAAACTCTCTGGCAAGGGCTACCTCGGTGGCTATCGGAGACAGAACGATAATACACGAGAGATGCACCGGGTTTTATCGTTGTTCGATTATCTACGCGGCGAGCCGTGCGATTCGCATTGCTCACCGGTCGATCATTTTTTTTTCGTTCTCCTTGATTGTTTTTTTTTTTATCTTCTTTCGTTTTTTTTTTTTTTAATTATGAAAGTTTTATCAGCGGGGGAACGTTATCGCCCGAGCGGCCAAGCTCTGTCGCGAATGAGAGCTTATTGCACGGTGTGCAACATTCTTTCGTAATGGCCGGTCTTCGATGATTATTCTTTTTTAATTTATTTCTTTCCATTTTTCGGAACTTCTGGAATCGACGGTCTGTGGTCTATGCTTTATCTACGAAAGCTTTTTGTTTTGTTTTGTTTTTTTTTTCTTGTTTTTTATGCATGAATTTATGGTTGCGCATGAGAGTATGTGGGCGGAATAAGAGCGAAGCGATATCACGCTCGGTTTTCTGTGCCGCCGACATCCGTCCCTCTGTTGCTTCGCCCCCCCCCCCCTTCTCTTCCTTTCCCTCCCCCGCGTCGTAATCATCGTAATCCCGTCGAATGAATTATATTAATGGACAATGTGGGAATGTGAGATGGACGAGCTTTGTGATTCATTGCCAGTCAAGAGTGGTCGAGACGAACTAGTTCTCGACGAACAAATTCGTTTGTATCTGCATTTGTATGGCTTCCCATGGCGGACAAGGGGTCAGCTTCGGGTGAGGGAAGAGGGGGGGGGGGCTTTGGTAGTATGCAAGTGGAGGAGTCGCAAGCTGGTTGGCAACGACGAAGTGCAACCGGTAATTTTCTAAGTTGTACGAAATTATCGACGATGATTATTATTCTTTTTTTTTCGTTTTTTTTTTGGGTCGATAAGCAAATTCTGCCTGACTGGCGGATGGTAAGGCGTGGGAGTGGGGGCTGCGCGCGAGTGGATTTATGGAATAATGGTAAGCGACTAATTGGGACGACCGAAGAGATATTGTTTTTGGCTTTGAACGCTGGGGGCGCTGCGAAAGAGGTGAGATTGAATGATTTTCACGATTGGAGAATATTTCCGAACCCTTGTTTTCGGCAATCGTTGAAAACTTGGGGGAAAAACGAGAACGTGTGACCGCGGAACTCAGCGTTGCAGTTGATCGTTCTGGGATGGTGGCACACGAGCTTTCCCCAGTTCGCCGCCGTGGCGCATAGCTATCGTGGCAGTTGACTACTGTGGCAGTTGGACCTGAATTTATCTCGATCCGTGCGCGCGCGCGCAACGTCATCTCAAGCGTTTTATCTCGGCTCGAACGTCGTCTTTACCGACCGACTTTATTCGGTAGTTATCTCGGCTTCCGAGCGCAGCACTGAACGGGACGACTTAGCGAGTCTCGACATTTGGCTCCTAATTCGAGTTTCTACTACGAAATTCACAGCCCGTAGCTTATACGATATTGAAGGCGCCACGCTCGGAAAGAATCTTAAAAATTCGAGATCTTCTTAACACCCAATTATCATGTTACATTATAAATTATATAATTACATTTGATATTAGATGCAACTCGATACGCATTTCGAGGTACATATTATATGTGATTTGCTTCTTTATTCTAAGCCAAAATAAATTGAAATCTGCCACAGTAAAAATAACGTATAGCAGTACTTATTATTATCGCACGTTTCAATTCATTATATCGTATTTGATATTATTATATTATAATATATCAATAATGTATTATGATCCTAACTGTTATTTCAATTTGATTGAAAGGATTTGAGGTAAGGTAAGTCTAAGGCTCGAAATAATTGACAAAATTTTGTCATTTAATTCGTAGTTCGAAGGTAAGTATAAGGTTCGAAATAATTGACAAAATTTTGTCAATTAATACGAACCTTATACTTACCTTACCTCAAATCCTTTCAATCAAATTGAAATAACAGTTAGGATCATAATACATTATTGATATATTATAATATAATAATATCAAATACGATATAATGAATTGAAACGTGCGATAATAATAAGTACTGCTATACGTTATTTTTTCTGTGGCAGATTTCAATTTATTTTGGCTTAGAATAAAGAAGCAAATCACATATAAAATGTAACTCGAAATGCGTATCGAGTTGCATCTAATATCAAATGTAATTATATAATTTATAATGTAACATGATAATTGGGTGTTAAGAAGGTCTCGAATTTTTAAGATTCTTTCCGAGCGTGGCGCCTTCAATATCGTATAAGCTACGGGCTGTGAATTTCGTAGTAGAAACTCGAATTAGGAGCCAAATGTCGAGACTCGCTAAGTCGTCCCGTTCAGTGCTGCGCTCGGAAGCCGAGATAACTACCGAATAAAGTCGGTCGGTAAAGACGACGTTCGAGCCGAGATAAAACGCTTGAGATGACGTTGCGCGCGCGCGCACGGATCGAGATAAATTCAGGTCCAACTGCCACAGTAGTCAACTGCCACGATAGCTATGCGCCACGGCGGCGAACTGGGGAAAGCTCGTGTGCCACCATCCCATCGTTCTCGGTTTTTATCGGAGGAACGAACCGTGGCTGAGAACAATGCGTTACAGTTTCCGTTACCGACCGTGCACCGGCACGGTCTTCGTTATCGGCTCGTGGAACAATCCCGCTCTCGCCATCTGGAACCGTCGAACGATCACGCTGCGCCTTCTGGTGGAACTATCGAAAAATATATTTCCACCCACTTTTTAGGACGTTTTCTTGGACACAACGTTTGTCCTTCTTTACTTCGAAATCCAATTTTCAAGCCCGGCTCGCGAAATTACAAATTCTTTTTTCTTTTTTTTTTTTTCACTCTCAGTCAATGGCGTCCGCGACTGCTACAAGTGCACGACGAATTGCGGTAATCGATTCAATTTGTCCGTACATTGCTTCACACTTGTGTGCGACAAAGAAAAGAAGAAAAAGAAAACATAACCTGTTGAATTTTTTTTAACATTTGTCATTTTTAAACATTTGAATTAATTTGGGGGACGACTGACAATTCAGTTGTCGTGTAATTTTTGATATTGTTAAATTCGCAATTTGCAATCACACAAGTTTGTGGCAAATTGTGTTTTGTTTTTATTTTTTTTCACAATTTTGGAATTGGTTTTTTTTTTTGGGAATTATGGAATGATTGAAAAATTTGTAATTTCAGACTGTCGGCTTGGCGTAGAATTATTCGATCGACTTTTGGAGTAAAAAAATTTTGATAGTCGACGCTCGCAGTCGCCGGTTGTATTCAGCTAGGAGTCGTCGACGCAGTGACTTGCGATATTAATTCGCCATTTGTGAATCATGAGCGCCGAGTCTTACAAGCTCAACTGCGTGCTTTCGGGCCACAAGCTCGATGTCAGAGCAATCGCTACTTTCAGCGACGGCACGGTCGTTTCGGCTTCCAGGGACAAAACCGCCAGAGTCTGGACTCCCGACTCGTAAATATGATTTTTTTTTTTAATGTCCCTTTTCCACGAATCTGTTTGTTATTCGAAAAATTGTTGCAGAATTTCTTAAAGAAATGTATAATCGATGGCTCTGTGGTTAACTGTAGTGCGATGTTGATCGAAATGGTCGCAACAAAGTAGGACATTTTCTTTTAACTTTAAAATCTCAAAGATTTGGCAATTTTTCTTCGAGACAATGTTACACATTTACAAATGGCTGCAATCTGCAGATGAATTCACAGAAATATGTGGCACATTGTTTCTACAATGAAAAAAATAAATAAATAAATAAATAAATATTAAAAATTCGTCTATAAAAAATAATTTTGTTTACAATAATCACGAAAATTTCGTTTCTTTTCCACATCGTCTCCAATTAAAATCCTGCAAAAATATTCACAACTCGTATACATTGTAAACAACTTGATTTCCCACATAACAATACACAAATTCAAACTAATACAAAAATTTTGTAACATACAATCTTATAGAATGCTCATTTCTAAAAAAACCTTCTTAAAAGTCGTGCAGATAAAACTAAATTTGGTTGCTATCAATAAATCACATATTTTCAATATAAAAAAAAAAAACAAATCATACCAACACACAAACACTTATGCATAATTTATTTATTTTCAATTATTTTCACAGAAACGGAACGAATTACAAAGAAACGGCAATTCTCACGGGTCACGAAAATTTCGTGAGTTCAGTATGCGCGATAAATCCGACGGAATTGTATCCCCAGGGTCTGGTGATAACGGGAAGCAACGACAATCACGTGTGCGTTTACGTTCTCGGCGAGACCGAACCCGTGAAACGTTTCAAAGCTCACGAAAACACAGTTTGCAATTTGCGAGCGGGTCACACGACGGGAACGTTTTTGTCGAGTTCGTGGGACCTGAGCGCGAAACTTTGGCACTTGAATAATCTCAATAAACCGCAATTGACGCTGGTCGGTCATACGGCCGCGGTTTGGTGCGTGGCGGATTTGCCAAACGGTTTGATCGTCACAGGTTCGGCCGACAAAACCGTCATCGTTTGGCAAACAAATTCCACGATTTTGCACACAATGAAAGGTCACACGGATTGCGTTCGGGATGTCGCGACGATAAACAACGACGAATTTTTGACTTGCGCCAATGACGCGACCGTTCGCCATTGGAATTCCAGGCTCGGTACTTGTCTCGGTGAATTTTCCGGTCATGAGAATTACATTTATGGAATTGCCACGCGTCCCGGTGGATCTCTCGTTGTCACATCGAGCGAAGATCGTACAGTTCGAGTTTGGCGCAATGGTACCGTCGACGAAGTTATTTACGTTCCCGCGCAATCCGTTTGGTGCGTTGATCTTTTGAACAACGGCGATATTGTGACGGGTTCGTCCGATTGCGTAGTTAGAATATTTACCGCCGATCCTCGAAGACACGCCGGTCCCGCGATTATGCAAGCTTTCGAGGAGGAAATTGCCAAGGATCAGATGCAGGCCCAGCTTACCGTGGGCGGTGTCAAGATTAATGAGTGAGGAATAGAAATTTATTTATTCATTTATTTATTTATTTATTTATTATTTTATTCATTTATTTTTTATGAATTCTTAAAGCTTTTCGTTAAAGCTTTTTTTTCCCGGCAGCTTTACTTTGGGTAAAAAGTTCTTATTTAAAATCTGGCGCTTCAACCTTCGAGTAGTACACTGGGATCAAAAAAGCTCACCATGCAAAATCAATTCCTTATTCAACACATTTATTCTTCATTTTTCAGAGTAAATAACTTTTTTTCCGACAGCCACTGTCGGGTTATTTTGTCTTCATCCGAAAGTACAGTATTTCGAGAGTATTCAGTTTAATTTTTTAGATCGAAACAATGAAAAATAAGAAAGTTTGGAATTTTTTTGTGAAAAAAATCGCAAATTTTGCGGATTTTTTTATCTTGAACTTTTTTTTTCTCAAATTCATGTTCGATAATGAATTTTTTCAAAAAGATTGCCAGATGCAGCGGCGCTCGAACAACCCGGACGCGAAAACGGTCAGACGAAGATGGTGAACGATGGTGGCAAAGTAAAGGCGTACTCGTGGTCCATGGCCGAAAAAAAATGGATTTTGATAGGTGACGTGGTGGGTGGAAGCGGTGGTAACGTCGACACGTCCGGCAAACAATTGTACAACGGCGAGGAATACGATTACGTGTTTTCCGTGGACATACAGGACGGCGTGCCGCCTCTCAAATTGCCTTACAACAAGACCGACGACCCTTGGCACGCGGCACAAAAATTCATCGAACGCAATGGTCTCAGTCAAATGTTTCTCGAGCAGGTGGACGATGGATTTTTTGGATATTCACGATTTCACTGCAAAATATTATTTGTTTTGCGATTTACCATTGTTTGACTTTCATACTTTCAACTTGGAGTTAATTTTAACTTTGAAATAATTATGATAATTATGATAATTCGTGGCGATTTTTTTTTTCGACGATTTATCGACAAAATATTATTCATTGTTTCGTGAATTCGAAAATGTTTGACTTTCAACTGGAAATCTCAACTTGAAAATCGTTTTTTAGATTTATCTATCAACTTCGAAATAATAATAATTTGTAGCGATTTTTTTTTCACGATTTATCGACGAAATATTATTGATTTATTTGTTAATTCGAAATTCGGCTTTCAACTTGAAATTAACTTGAAAATGATTTATCACATTTATTTATCGACTTTGAAATAATAATAATGATTCGTTATTTTTTTTTGCAGGTGGCAAATTTCATAATAAAAAATTCTCAGAGCGTTCCAACTCTGAAGAGCGATTCGCAATTCGCGGATCCATTTACGGGAGCCAATCGTTATGTTCCGGGTTCGGGAACGCCGAACAATTCTTCGGGCGGTTCGTCAACGTCGACGACGAGGGATTCGCAAAATGCGGATCCTTTTACGGGAGCGAATCGTTATGTTCCGGGTTCGGGACAGTCGAACAATTGTTCGGGTGGTTCGTCGACGTCGACGACGGCCACAGTCGTTCCTACGTACATACCACACGTTGACTATCTCAGATTGGAACAAGCCAATCTCGTCACAATTTTAGGTTCTTTTATTTCTCTTTAATCCTACAAAAAAAAATTTTTTTCAGTCGTGTTTTGAATTTGATTTTTTTTTCAATCATCCGTTTGCAGAAAAATTGAAAGAATTGAATGGCAAACGCGAGAATATCGACGAAAGATTGTCGGACGGTGAATTGGAACGTGCGCTGAAATTGGCGAGCGGCGCTGCGTCCGAACAGATTCCCAACGACGACGTCGCATTGTTGCTCAAGCTTTTGGAATGGCCGAACGACATTGTTTTTCCATCGCTCGACGTTGCGCGTTTGGCGGTTCTACGACGAACCGCCAACGACAAACTGTGCAACGAAAAATTGATGGAGGTCGTGAGGAGGCACGTTAAATCGAATTCATTGCCGGCCAATCAGATGCTCGCTTTCAGATTGTTGGCCAATATGTTTATTCACAAGACCGGCGAGCAAATGGGACTGTTGTACAAGGACGAGGTGCTCGAGGCTCTGCTTGGGCTCCGAACACTCGGCAGTAAAAATAATCAAGTGAGAATTTTAATATATATGTATTATTTATATATCTTTTTTTTTTTTAAGGAATTCTATTCGACGAACGAGTCGTTGAAAAATATTTTTTCATACATTTTATTTGCGGGTGCAATTTGTGCCATTGATTGTGTACAATAGTACAATTTTTTTTTCGCTTTTAAATTAGATATCTTGTAATTCGAAAAACCGATTTTTTAATTTTTAAAATTTTTGAATTTTTTTTTTTTTTTTTTTTTTATAGGTGGCAATATCGACGTACCTGTTGAATCTGATAATCGCGTTGAACAAGACAAACGACACACCGGGCCGCACGAGGGCGCTGAACGCTCTGTTCACGATACTTCCGCGCATGACCGAACCCGAAGCGATATTTCGATCGCTGGTAGGTCTCGGAACCCTTCTGGCCGCCACTCCCGATCCCGACGATCGCAACGAGCTCATACGGGCGGTTCGCGAGTCCGAAACCGCCCTCACGTTACTCAGAAAAACGTCCGAGACCACGGTTGACATAAGCGCTCCCAACAAACTTGCCAATTGCTCCAAACAAATTATCGATTTGATCATCTGAGAACCTCAAACAATTTTTTGTAATTTTTTTTTTTTTTTCAACGATTTTTTATTTTTATTTTTTTCGTTCACCGGCTGAATCTTGATTTTCGTTGAAAAAGCAAGAGATGGAGAGAAAAAAAAGATAAACGAACGAATGAGACGAAGATTGATCGCACGGACAAGAGTGAGATGACGAGAGAGAGAGAGAGAGAGAGAGAGAGAGAGAGAGATGGAGAGTTTCTCGTGAAGGCATTTTTTTAAGATACCTTTTTACAAAATTCGTATGGAGAATAATTGATATGAAATAAAAATTGAATAGTTGCGACAGTGTGTGGAATTTTTTTACAACCCCAGATTGGTCACCATGTGCGACCTACATTTTTTTCGTTATCTCTTGAAAACGCTGAGTAGCCCTAACCCCTCAAAAAAATATAATTCATTTTTAAAAGCTTCAAAGGACAAGCTCTATTTTTTTTTCTGGCAATAGTTTGCGAGTAAAAAAAAACAATATGCGCCAGCAATTCGTTCATTCGATGACCAAGATAGGGTTAACGAAAGATTTTTTTTCGAAGTTGTTACAGGTGGGAAAGACTGCTTTGAAAATGCAAAATATTCGATTACGTTCCTTGGCCTTTCTCGTCATAATTTCCTATCAACGTTGCTGCTATCTCCAAACGGTATTTAAACAATTTTTTCGTTCCAACATAACGAAATTGATTCAATTATGAACCAATGAACGGGATTAAAGAAAAAATAAAGCAGTCGAATTTATATTTGTATTGATCAGAAAAATGGTTATTTAATTTTATTTCATACTTTTTGAAAAAAAAACTTCCCCCCCGTCGTTACAATAATTCACGAGGATAAATGGTAATGCATTTTTTTTATTTGAACACAATTTGCATCGTCGATATTCGAGCCTTGAATTCGAGATCGTTGGAAAAATTATTTTTACAAAATTATTTTGCATCTGAATGATCATTTCATTTCTTGTTGCTATTAAAAATAGTTAAATATATATATGTGTATATATGTATAGCGACTATTGCGAATCGGGGATCGCAATAGAATTAAGTCTCTCGATCTAATCTCATTATCGTGAACGTTATCATATCTCAACAGTCTTAACTTTTAATATAAAAACAAATTACGAAGCTCGTCGGGAATTCTGAGCCCCGCTTGGTTTGTGTGTGAAATATGAAATATTTGTACTAGGTTGTTGATGAGAAAAACGGTAGTAAAATTCTGTAAATTAATCTTTGGCAATATTGAAGATCAGACTAAATCGGAGTTGGCAAAATACTAAAATAAACAAGAAAATTAAGCTTTGTATTATGACTCGATCGTCGAAAATGTAGACGTGAGTTGCATCGAAAAAATGGTTAAAGTACTTAAGAATGGACGGATTTTCAGATCGTTTTTTTTTTTTTCCTCTTTTTCTTTTCAATATTCATTCAATAACAATTAATGTACGATAAGACGTCGACATTTTCATGCGACGTGATTCGAGGCACGAGATTCATGGCACGAGGTTCATCACTCAGAGTCGGGAGTCCAAGAAAGTGTTCTCGACTCCCTCTCACATTTTGATCGATAATTCGAGGAACTACGCTCCGAAAGCATCGGTCGTTGGTATTAAAAAAATTTCACCAAATATCCGAGCGCGGAAAATCCAGCGACGATGGAAACTAGCCAACTTCCGCGAAGATTCGTTGCCGCGTTGCAACCGTCTCGACTGTTGCAAGTGCAGTACTCCATGAATATGTTGTACGATCCCGTTCGCATGAGACAAAATCTTTCGTCTCCTTCGATACCGGGTTCGCCCAAATAGGCGCAGCTGCGGAAGTACTTCCACACTCCGGCGACTGCAAACGACGCGTGAAACATGAAAATTGTCACTCGAACTCGTTTTTTCTTTCAACAACCTTTGTTCTGAACAATCTACTGATAATTGAATCTATTATGTGGACTTGACGCTGGCAAGAATCACTTAGAGGTTAGAAAATCATTTGCCCAGGGCCGACGAATCTGATTATCGACTGGTCGACGACGGCGTCAATGTAACCTAGTTTTCAACAATTGATTGATGATTGAATTGATTATAGAGTCTCGGTGCCAGCAAGAATAATTTAGAGGTTAGAAAGTCATTCGTCCAGGACCGCTCTCTTTGCAAAATTATCTGTGAACATTTTTTCAAAGTTTCTTTAAGATCGTTGTACCTTTCTGACGAATTTTTCGACACATGGTAGGCTTGCCGAGTTCGGGTAAGTGACCCAGCAAAGGCGCTTGATTGCAGTCGCTGAATCCTATGGTCGTATTGTCAAACGGATCGCCGCATTTTGCATCAATGTCCGATCGACAGTCCCAACATTTTATCGACAGACCTGCAAAAAAAAAAAAAATAAAGCCAAGTTAATTCAATCATTATCGTCTCAAGCCTTTTAACACGATTTTTTCTTAAACCACCAACAAATTTTTTAACATCACGTTGATATCATAACAATTTGCTGTCATTTGAGAAATCAGCTTTCAATATTTTAAATCACAGCGACACGATGACGGCACTGTAGCGGCACGAGAGAGATCGTGCCGTCATCGTGACGCCACGGACCTCGTCCAGCCACGCCGTGCCGACAGAAATGCGACACGCAGCCGGCACCGTGTCGACACTGCGGGCTAAAGTGAGAACCAACATTCTATTTTGAAATGTTTTCATTTGTTTTTCATCGTAAAACATTATTCCCGACGAATATTCGGTGATAATTACCTTGCTCGACGCACACAAATAGCAACACAATTGTAAACACAATCGCAACATCACGACCGATCGAAGCCATTTTACGAGTATATATTTTTCGTACGATGACTAACCGTTGGTAAAAATTTTATGTGCAACGTGTTGATGGTGTGTTAATTGGCATCTACGATTGTTCAACGTTGCACGATTTTCGTATTTAAACGCCGAAGATTCGCGTTTGTTTTCTGGTTAGAAAACCAAGAAAAATTGTTTTCTTGGTTTTCTACAAGAAGAGACGAAGAAAACTTGGCACAGGGAGCGTCGTGACGATTGGACACGATTGATCACGATTGATCACGACTCATCATTCGTTTCGTGGGGCTTGTTACGATATTTTTTTCTACGGTCTCAACAGGTCTCAATTTGAAACTGTGTGCGAGTGTGTCATGGGGGTCATGGCTCCAATCCAATGTTGGGCTCTGGAAAACGTGGATAACGTGGGAGACATTACTCCCCACTCCCTAGACGCGATTATCGCCCACGCCCATAACCCAAAGTCGGTAAGGTGATAGGCGCAACGTTTTCTCGCGCTGTCCCTCTCGCTCCGCAGCCAGCGCCGCTAGCGCTATCTCTCTCTCGCACCCGACGCGAAAGATGGCATCTTTACGTATCGCTTGAAGCCGCGCGCCGCGACATCTTACAGTCGACGGCGGAGGCTCGTAGCGCACGGTTCACGCGAGTAACATCGCCATGTTTTTTTTTCGTCCGAATGATTCGCCATGACGCGATATATTCGAATGCCAAAAAATCGTCAAAGGGCCAAAAGGGAAATAACAAACGCGTATTTTAAGGTAAGATAAGGTTGTATTTCTAATGAAAATTAATTTGTTTTTTTTTGTTTTGTTTTGTTTTTTTTTCTAAAATATTATATACAACGACGAATATAAAATAATAATTTATGTAATATACATAATATTTGATTAAAATGTGTGGGTTTTCTTCTTCTTCATCTTCTTCTCTCTTTTTCGGACATTGTGCGTCCCGGTAAACGTACAACAGACAACAGTTTAGTAGTAGAATATTGTTATTACATTAACGTCAAATATATATGTATATGTATATATATATATATATTTATGTATGGATGCGTATATATATTTATTAATTCAAATATATATATGTGTGTGTATATTTATATATATATGTATATGTTTTCTTAAACGTTAGATCAATTTACTCTCTCTCACTCTCTCTCTCTCTCTCTCTCTCTCTCTCTCTCTCTCTCTCTCTCTCTCTCTCTCTCTCTCTCTCTCTCTCTCTCTCTCTCTCTCTCTCTCTCTCTCTCTCTCTCTCTCTCACGCAATTACAAGAATGAAGTTGCCGTACAATTTTTTTTTCTGTGAATTATTACATGAAAAATAACATTGACGTGTGTGTGTGTGTGGGTGTTATACATTAAATATTGATTTCGTTAATGCGTTGGTAATTCGATACACATATAGTTACATTGAGATAGTTACGGTTTTTTATTTATTTATTTATTTTTTTTTTTTTTTCATTTTTTTTTCAGGCCTATTATGGCTCGTGATGGGAATGTGATGTCTTTCCATTATAAAAATAAACTTTCGTATCATTGTTGGTTTTTTTTCTCTCTTACTATTTTTTTTTGTTCTTTTACTATTTGCTTTTTATTTTTCACGATCCGCGAGTTAATAAGAAGTGCCGGTCTTCATAAATATATAGTGGGCAATTTTCATAGGATTGGAAATCTCTCAATTTTGGCTAACAATATTTTTTTTTTCATTTATCTTACTCCGATGATATTAAAAAAAAAAGTAGGGGAAAAATATGTCTGCGAAGCTAGTTACCATTGTCTTTCCCACATCGTAAAAGCAGGAGGCGCCTAAACATCTTTTCTTCTTCTTCCCATTTTTTTCCTCTTCAATTTTTTTTTTCCTCTTTTGTATCAATCGTTAATTTATTTTATTTATTATTTGTTTTGAATTTTTTTTTTGTTTGTTTTGTCGTTGTCATTGATGAGAAACGATGGATCGTTGGACGATTGGGTCTTACGTCTATTAATTGCTACGAGAGATGATAGTCCGAGCTCGTGTGTTTGTGTGTGTGTGTGTGTGTGTTTAACAGACTCGGCGACCATCAGGAATGCCCTGTAGAAAATGCGTATCGAACCCTTTCCACTCCTCCCTCAATGTACGATCTCTCTCATCGATTCATTCATTTATTCATTTATTTAATCATCTATTTCTCTTACTATTTTTTTTTTTTGTTCATAAATTTCTTTCGTCAAAAACTAGATTTTGTCAATCACAGTTTCGAAAAATCCGTGGGGGAAACCGTGTGAAAGATTATACAAATGTTTTTTTTTTTTATCGGGATAAGTCACTTCTGTGTGTGCGAGTGAGTCGTGCAAACGTCGAGAAAAAACAAAACAACATTTCTCACTCGTTAATAATCACATTATTATCTAACGTCTGCATTTTTGCTCAAAAATTGTTTTTTTATTCGTTTTTTTTTCTTCTCAATATTGTTATTATTATTTCTATAATTTATATTATTATTTTATTTTCATTCGTCCGTCACGATTTAACCGATGAATTTAATTGAAGATACGATATTTTTTTCGAAAGAAGGACACAAAATAAAATTTATATAAAATAAATAACGAATTTTTTAAAAAATTATTATTATCATTTTTTGCTTCTTCTTCTCCATCCGTTTTCCAGTTGTCGTTTGTGTCAAGCCAGTTTGAAAAAAAAAGAAGAAAAAAAGAAAACTCTTACGTCGAAGTTGCTACAAACTTTGTGCTTCTTTAAAAATGCCATTTCCACGTTTGAGAAAAAAAAACAATGAAACAACAATAATAATAGACGATTGCGTTCACCATTTGTTTTTTTTTTTTTTTTTAATAACACTATCATATAAAATACTTTCAAGCGTCCTGCGACACGTTTCGCAAACCCGTTCGGGGCGTTTAGCGACGACGGTGAAATCGCGCCAAACCCATATTTTCACACCCCGAACGCGTTTCATTCGATGAAAATGTATTGGAAATAATAATAATAATAATAGAGATAATAACGATGGAAGATATCTTAAATTTTTGTTTTGTGATTTTTTGTTTATTTCACCTAAAAATAACAATAAAATATCTCTTTGCCACTGTTACGTTGATAATTGCCACCGATTGTAATGCGAAAATCGAAAAAAAGGTGAAAAAAAAAAATTATCAATGATTCGGAGGAATCATCGTTCCGAAAAGGAATGAAATAGAATATCAATCGGAAAAATTACGATCGTAAGGTCGAAAAAATTATTTAAAATACATTTTCATCGAATCACACACACACACACACAGACACAACACACAGAGCACGATCGACAAATTCGTTGTCTCACTCTGTCCCCGAGTCGACCGATTGTCCGCGTCTGTCGTGTAGAAAAAAGAAAAAAAAAGACAACGAATCCAAATGACACATCAGACGCCCCAGAAAGTTTTTTTTTAATCTTTCTACTCTTTTTTTTTTCCATTTTATATCTTTGTTCGCGTCGACTAACCCGCCCCGCAGGACCATCTTCGCCACGACCACGACGGATTGACGATTAACAATTTGAAAAAAAAAAAAAAAAAAAAAAAAAGAAAAATAAATTGCATCTGTGTTACATATTATTTCACAGTTGACAAAAGAAAAAAAAAACGTCCATGCCACAAATTACAATTTACATTTCTCTCGCGATTCTCAACCGGATCAATTATCATTATTATTTTTTCTTCTTCCTTCTCTTCTTCGCTCTCTTTCCTTCTTTCTCACAATTTCAATTATCATAATTATCATTAATATTATTATTATTATTATTACTATTATTTATTATTCGGTAATTAATTAATATAATTTCTTAAAATCTTTCGTGCGAATTTCTTTTATTACGAGTTGTGCGAGTCCTCGTTTTTTTTGTTTAATTATATATTTTTTCTCCCTCTCTCTTTCTCTCTATTTTTCTTCTTCTTCATTATTCTTGTTTCTTCTTCTTTCATTATTTTCCATCACTGGCAATAAATTGAAATTCGACGATCGTGGAATGATTATCGACGATCGGTTAAAATTTTCAAACTCTTCATTACGAAAAAGAAAAAAAAAATACAAAGATAATGTTTTTTCTAATTATTTTTTCGTTTCTTCAAAAAATTTCCATCCTCCTCTCCGTTTGTCGATAAATTTATCATAATTTATTTACGTTTTCTTTATTTTTTGTTTTTTTTTCGTTTCTTGTTTATTTTTATTTTTCATTCTTGACGTTTTGCGAATGCGCGAGCGCACGTGCTAGGAGGGACCTAAAATTTGTATTGGGTCCCTCCGGGCCCGTCTCATTCGGCCGGTGTGCTCGCCGCCCAACGATCGAATTCGATTCCCGAATCCGGACTCAGGCCCAAATCAATGGGACTGAGAAAACTGGGTGCCGGACAATTGCAAGGTCCACCGGGTCTGCACGCGCCTATGCAACGTTGATTGTTGCGTTTGTTGCGATCGCCGCGATCCCTCAATTCCCGTTCGAAACTGTGAAGCTGTTCCATGAAATGGAAATTCGGAGCGACGTTGGATTTGCGACTGCGCACGAGATTGAATGCGTCGTTCATGCTCAAACTGCATTTGTGCATGAGATAGGCGACGGTGATTGTCACGGAACGCGATACACCGGCCAGACAATGGACCAACACACCTTTGTCCGAACTTCGGGCTTCCTCTGAAAAAAACATTTTGAGAAAACATTATTTTTATTTATTTTAGCAATTGCTTCGAATTAATTAACGAATTTCATGTTGCATTCGATGATTATCAATGATTATTAACGAATGTCGTGGTGGAGTACCCTGAGTTCAATAAAAACTCCAATGTTAATTACATCGAATTTATAATATAGATCTTAGCATCTAAACTTAAATTATAATTAAATTGAAAATCAGGAGACACTTTATCGAAATTGAGGTAGATTTTTTATAAAATTTCAGTGGGCATCATATTCTCAATATTTTATTTTCATTTTCTTCATTTCTAAATAAATTCGAGTTTTTCCGAAATTTTAATGTATGTTAATGATTTCCCATCTCAAAACAAACAGGAAATTGAAATCTATCTTGAAAAAAAATCTGAAACACATTAATTCAAGGATTCTATTTCGTGTTCCAACACATTTTTTTTTACATGTTTTTTTTTCAGCAATCCATTCTAAATTTATTTGCACACTTATTTTGCATAATTTATTTTTTCAATGTAATTTATTTTTACAAAAAAAAAAGTCATCCTAAAAATCTGGGAAAATTCATCAATGAAACTCAGGATTTCTACTTTACGATGAAATTCTCAAACACGATGTTTCCGAAATTTATTCATTATAAAAATAACGTCAAACATGAACTCCCAAAAAATGGGGGAAATTAAAAATTTCAAGCCTGTGTCTAATCGACACGACGATAAACTAAAACTGCCCAAAGCCCAATCAATCATCAACTCTACTTATTTTCTTTTTGCTTATCATTCAATTTTTTCCTCAACTGTTTAAATCTCCAAGATCTAGATTTCATAAAAAAAAACGTTCGTTTAGTTCCGAAAAAAAAAAAAAATGTAAAAAAAAGGTTCGTCGTGAAGACGTCAAGGTTTGAGGGCGAGAGCCAAGAAAAATCTGAAGAGACCAGGAAGCGAGGTTGAGGAGGGGGCGCCAGCGGAAGAGGCTAT
The DNA here is from genome assembly GCA_963662125.1 of Diplazon laetatorius. NCBI lineage: Eukaryota > Metazoa > Arthropoda > Insecta > Hymenoptera > Ichneumonidae > Diplazon > Diplazon laetatorius. Next base: position 18,114,883 of record OY759158.1, read on the forward strand.
GCAAGCGTATATCGGGAGACAATGTAACAACGTGTGAATGCAAAGGAAGTGTAACCGTAACGGTCGCTGCTTCTTGGGCCGGACGGCGAGGAGGAGGTCGGAGGGGGGGGGGAGGAGACACGACTACGACGACGAGGAATCATTTTATTTATGTAAATATGAAAATGCAACAGGGTGACGAGGGTGAGGAGGGGGTGTAGAACGGGAAACAAGAACGAGTGAAGTAACCGAGAAAATAATTGTTCGAAATGTGGAAGCAGTGAAAAGAAAGGGGGGGAGGGGAAGGAGGAGGGGGGAGGAAGGGCGTACCGAAGAAGCCAAGGAACTCGAGCTCGATAACAATGCGAAAAAGCAACATCTCGTCAAGAGCTGAGGTTTCCCCTCCCTCGTGTGTGTAAGTGGCGAGTGCGCGGGGGAGGTACGGAGGAAGGAGGGGGGGGGGAGAGAGAGAGAGAGAGAGAGAGAGAGAGAGAGAGAGACGTCCGTGATAGCTCTGAAGAAGGCGGGGGCCGGCACAGCTCGACCGGACATCCGTTGTTTAATTGTCTAGCACGGGCTCGAACTTTTGCCACGTGGGAAAGTTTTCTATTTATAAGAATCCCTCAACCCGACGATCCTGGGGCGTGTATACATGCGTGTGTGTGTGTGTGTGTGCGTTCGCCCAATCTCCCCCCCCCCCCGCCTTCAGCCCCCCCCCCCTTGACTTTGCCATCCTCGTCGTCGTTCCGACCGCACGAGCCGTTTTCATACCGGATATCCTGTTTAAGAAAAGCTCCGGACTCCGGTACGATTCGACAATAATTTTTTTTAATTTTATTTTTTAATTATTTTTTTTTCTTTTTTTTGTTTTTTTATTGTTTATGCATTTGTATTATTTATATTTTGTTTGTTTCGGTTTTGTTCGTGTTTTTTTATTGTTCTATTATTATTATTATTATTATTATTATTATTATTATTATTATTATTATTATTATTATTATTATTATTATTATTATTATTATTATTATTATTATTATTATTATTATTATTATTATTATTATTATTTTTCATGGTGCTCTGTACATTTTTTTTTGCGTGCAAATTTTTTTTCCCATTATTTTTTTTTTAGTGTGCAATAAAAAATTATTTGGATGATGCGGGTGGAGATTGAGTGGATAGCAATGATTGCGACAGAGAGAGATAGAGAGAGAGAGAGAGAGAGAGAGAGAGACGGTAAAATTGTGGGGAAAAAAAAACGATTCTCGAGTTTCTCTGAGCGATTCGTGATGGCAAAAGAAAAAAAAAAGGGTCTTATTTGCGAATTAACGCGATTGACGATCTCGTGCTTGCTGTTTAAGGAATTGTAACGATCGATCGAACGGTTCGAAACCGGTCCAAAAGATTTTCTCTCGGTTCGTGATTTCCTCGAGGCCGTATCGATCGATTACGATCAACGAAGTGACCGACTCCGGTGTGATTGCAAAGTCGATTGCGCACGCCCAAATTGTCGGGGTAATGAGGAATTCGACCGGGTGACGAGGTATGTGTCTAGCCGGTCATTGCTCAATCAACGATCCCAGTCTCGTGATAAAAAAAGAAAGAAAAATAAAATTCCAGGAACAGGAATTCTACTCCTTTTAGAATGATTTTTTTTTTTGCTTTCATTCCGTCTGGATTGTGTTTGAATATTTCAACCATTTATTTTTCACGCCTGGGCACAAACTCACGAGTTGCGAGAAGAAGAAAAATTGTGTGTGAGGAATAGAATCGTCTCAAAAAAAAAAAAAAAAAAATCATCGTCGGCTCGCGCAAAAACGTATGATGAATTTTTGCACAGTTATAGGCTTTTCGATTCAATGAAAATGTATTCGAAATACGTTTTTCAACATAATCACTATGATTTATTATTATTATGCAATAATTAATTTTGTCATATTTGTTCGAATAATTATGAATAATTCAGCGATATTATTATCTTCACAGTGGATTGTGATATTCAACAGGCCTTCTGACTAAATTATTTATTCGAAAAATTATTTAAAAATGTATTTTCAGAAAACTCACCGATAAACTGAATGGCTTGAGGAAAGAAACTCGCCAAATTTTGACTCCAATGATCGCTTATGGGTATTTGCATGTATTTTATCGAACCGGCGCTTTCAAAAACATTTGGCAAATCCGGGGTAACGTTTAATATGTATTGAATTCTGTGTCGTGCCAAAGCGTCTCTGTCCTCGCTGTTGGCCGCGTTACCGAGATACAAATGCGGTAAAATTTCAACCGGAAAATCCTTGTCCTCTTCCGGACCTGTGAAAAACGAACACAAAAAAAATTAATTATTTATCACAATTCGTCGAATGAAAAAAATCAATGAGGAAGGAAAACACTTTAAAATAATTGAAAAAAAAAAAAAAAACAACAAAGTTTTTTCGTCACAAGACAATGAATTAAAAATGAGATTATAAAATAATTGTAAACAAAAAACAATCGTTCGTCACAAAAAATGAATTTAAAAAATGAAAGAGAAAGTAAAATATTGGGGAAAAAGCATAATTGATTTATAACGAATAAAATGAATTTGAAAATTCAGAGGGAAAAAAAATTGAAAATTATTGAGGAAAAAAAATGTTATTCATCACAGAGAATGAATTAAAAATGGGAAAGAAAGAAAATGATTCGAAATAATCGAAAAAAAGTTATTTATAACGTAAAATGAATGAAAAATAAGTGATAATGGAGGTTGATGAGAATAATTGTGAATGAAAAGAATGTTATTTACCAAAGGAATCACACGTGCTGTCGCTGTCCGAGTCGGAATAAGCTCTCGTGGGCGGTGTGGATATGCGAAGCGATCGCAGACCCATCAATTCGCCTTCGTTGGTTTCCGGACCGGGTTGTCCCTCGGCATTTGTTTGACCGCCTTCGCACCATTCCGGATAACGATCGCGAAACGCTTCGAAACCACCTGGAAAAAATAATAAAATTTTTTTTCTCAAATAACAAATGATGAAATTTTCAACTTTATTTAATTGTTTATTTATTCATTCAATTGCTTTTCTTATTACAGAGCCTGTGAATTTATCCATCAGAGTCGGAAAGGAATGTATTCGAATTTATCGTGAAATTGTCGAACGAGTATTCGAAAAAAAAAAAATTAAATAATAATAATAATAAATAAGGCTGGAGTCACGATGGGCGTGTGATTTGTGAGTCGAGGCCGTAAGATTCAACGATTTCTTGCCACGCAACTCATTTACATCCACGATATACAATTTTACACAAATTCTTCGAATCGAAAAATGTGAATTCAAATTTTTCATCTGATAACATTTATTTTATTTATCTTGATTTTTTTTTTTCAACACTGATGAGAAAGAAAAAGCTGTCTTTGGTGAATTCATCATTGGCCTCGTATAAATTGCCGATGTGAAGCTTCTATGAGTGGTTGAGCTTGAAAAAACAAAAAACAAAAAAAAAAAAAAGAACGGAAGAAAATTAAATTAAATAAATTAAACTCAAATTTTTTAGACCAATCCAATCACTCGTTTTTTATGTTTTCACAACATCGGAGTACAAAAAAAATGTCCACCGACAATTTATCATCAATTTCATTTTCAAATTGCAGATGCAACTTTTTCCCCGCTCTGCTCAACAAAAAAAAAAAAAAAAACAAGAAAGAAAAGAAAAACCACTTTTCTAATCCATTCCAGTCATCAATTTCCAATGTTTTCAAAACATCGTTGTACAAAAAAATATCCACGTAACAATTTATCATCGATTTCATTATCAAATTTCAGTTGCAACGTGTCCACGTTCTGCTCATCACTCGAAGAAGAAAAAAAAAGGAGCAGAAGAAGAAGATCAAGAAACAGAAACAAACAAAAAGGTAAACGAAAAGCAAAAAATTGAATAATGAAAATCAAAGAAAAAATCCACGACGTTGAAAAATCGTTGCCTGAATCACAGCGATGGGGGGAGGGGGAGGGGGGATTACGAATCCCGGATGCTAATGCGTGTTAATTAAGCGTGTTGGAAAAACGTGAAACGTCGTAGGAATGTCAAATGAATGAACAGAGCAAGCATCAGCGAGGGTATATGGAAGTTGAGGATGAATGGCTGCACACACTAACTCACACACACACACACACACACACACACACTCGCAGAGAGAGAAGAGGAGGAGGCTAGGCCATGACGGGAGAACGGCGTGGCCCACTGAGGCCACAAGGCACACCACCACCACCGACATCACCGGGTTTCGAATTAAGTGTCTCTCTCTCTCTCTCTCTCTCTCTCTCTCTCTCTCTCTCTCTCTCTCTCTCTCTCTCTCTCTCTCTCTCTCTCTCTCTCTCTCTCTCTCTCTCCCTCTCTCGGGCTGGGTGCCGGGAATGCCTCCCACACAAATCAATACTTCATTCACAAACTTCCCCTCCCGTAGTTATTCCAGCTGATGTTCTCGGGTAATACCCATTTTATCCGACACGAGTTTTTACGATCCCAACCGAACGGTTCGCAAATGACCATGTGGACTCGTCGCGTTATCGTTAAAAAAAAATATTTAAAAAAAAAAAAAGAAATGAGAAAAATCATTAAACGAAAGAACGAAATAACCGAATGAATTTAAAAACAAAAAATTTGTTTCAAATGCTTTTGTCGACCTTCGACCGGACTCAATCGTTAATCACTTCCATTACAATTAGTCTCATTGTTTTCAACTCCATTGTAGCAAATTCTACGTGAATTTTACTATTTTTTACTCTGTTTAATTTTTTTTTTGTTGTATCGATTTTTTTTTTTTTTTGCTTGAAGACAAAAGAAGATTTTAAACTGATTCCATTACCACTTGTCCCCAATGTTTCCAAGACCATTGTGACAAGTTTCACATGAATCTGTCTATTTTTACTCAGTTTGAATTTTTTTTTGTTTGTTTTTATTAATTAATTTTGTTGTTGTTTTTTTTTTCTGGTCACGAGGCTGCCGGGTCTGTCTTCGTCGCTTGTCTTCCTTCCCCTTGGTCAACCCACATCCATTTACGGGGTTAATTGGAGCTCGTGCTCCGACGGTGTGCCGGAGTCAAGTCATTGCCAACTGCTCTTTTACTCCATTGACCCCTCGGGGTCCTTTGCAATTGCCCGATGCTGCTGCTGCTGCTGATGCTGATGCTTATGCTCTACGTGCAGCACCGGAGATGAATTAAAAATCTCTCGCCGAGCCAGTGAGAAAGAGAGAAAGAAAAAAAGAGAAAGACCCTGCATCGTTTTGAACGTCGTTGTGCGGTAAATATTTTTCATTATTTCATTTTATTATTTTTTTTTTTCATTATCTTGCTCTTGTGTGTTCTACTATAGAGGAGGTTGGGGGGGGGGGTGTGTGTTAATCTCAACGTTGTCAACGTGGTTCGTTATCAGACTTAATAATATCTTATCTGCCAATCGACGATAGAAATATTTATTCAATGACATTATTTTATCTTATTTCATTTTTGTAATCTGTTTTTTCTTCAAGCTTTTCGTTTTTTTGAATGAGTTTCTGATTTTTCGATTGAGTATTGATAATGAATCCGAAGATTCGAAAAAGTGTGAGTGGCTGTTTGTAAAGAGATAACAGAGAATTGTCAAAATGAAATCATTAGTGTTGTCTCGGTGATTCATAAAGAACCGGAGGAATTAATTTCGGTGATTCATTGCTTCTTTTTTATGATTAAAAATAATGTTTGAAAAATTGTGGAATCACTCGTCGACTATATTTTTTTTAAGATTGAATTTTGATGATTTTTCATCGGTGTTGTTATTTTTATCGTGATTATTGTTATTTCTACAATTATCAGACTAAATTATTCACCATTTTCAACTACGTAATAAGTTTAGCAATGAGAAAAATTATAATTTCCATCCATGGGTTTTATTCCAACGGTGCTGATTTGATTAACGAAAAGAAGAGTGATGATTTAGCCTTGAATTGATCATGAAATGAAATTCATTTCACCCAAAATTTTCGACAGCCTCCGACAAGTCACAAAAACAACGCCTCACAATCGTACAACAGAATAACCAGAAAATGTTACATTCGATCGATTCCAATGTTTACGATTCTCTGTAAAAAAAAATTACAAAAGCGTCGCAACCGCCAACATTCCATTCCGTATCTCTGAAAAATTTGTAAACAGCTTCGACACACCGCCCCGACAACAATCGTCATGTCGAGTCGCTTCGACGCGCCAGGATCGATTTGTCGTGACGACATTCGTCCTCGTCCTCACCTATGAGAGTGGCGACGCTGCCGCCCGAGCTGCGCAATCTCCTGCTCAGCACCTGAATAGTTTCGCCCTGATGACCCGCCGGTTCTGTAGAATCTCCGATAACCACAAAAGTCCCTCTGGCGTCTTCGTCGCCGTACAAAAAAACTTCCACCCTCGTCCTGAGTTCCAAACATCTGATGGTCGACAAAAGATCGACCTTTCCGGCGGCCAATCTTCTGAGCATTATGCTGGGAATGGCCAGAGGCACCGAACCTCGAATTCTAGTCTCCGCAAAGTCCGAGTGGGCTCTGCAGTCGAGTATCAGAAGCTTGTTCGATCCTTCCTGCGATCTTAGCTCGGCGATGAGCCATTCCGGACCCACCAGACCCTCGTCGCCCGTACCTCCCGGCATGACGACGCTCTAACGTAGCTACCCTTCCGGGATAACCTTTTTCGCCGTAAATTCACAAACCGTCCGACGCGCAACTAACCTCCCCTCGCGCTCGCAACTTTTATCCGCAATTTGTCCGCCGCGCAATCTCATCTGCGTCCGCTCCGAGATCTCAATTCCATTTCCGCAAAGCTCGACTAACCCTTCACACCAATCTGCCCGCCACAAATCCAATTCGCACACACGCACGCACGAACCTATACACACACTATGGCACCCGATGAAACAATCAAACCACCAAAAATTTAAAACACCCTCATACTCTTTTTCTGAGCATAAGAAAAGTTTGAATAAACAATTGAAAATGGTGTTGGTGTGGCCTGACAGACTCGTCAGTGTAAGTGTATGTGCAGTGTCAATATTTGAGGGTTAAAAAACAACAACAACAAAATACGATAACCCACAAAATGGCACTTGTAGTTGTTCGTTTTATTCAAAAACAAAAAAAAAACACGAAAAAACGTTTGGCGAAGAGAATGTAGGTGGTCGTGTGTAACGCGAGAGCGAGAGAGACGGAGCGACACTGAGGGACACACACACACACACACACGAACGTAGGGAGACGTGCGATGATGCTGCTGCTGCTGCAGCACCAGTGACGCGAGTGTGAGAAGAGTTTTATTTTCTCTCTCTCTCTTTCTCGTGGTTCGATCGTGTAAGGGGTTACGATCCTACGAGCATCATCATCATAATCGTCAACATCGGTCCACAGTTGAACAATCTCGTTTCCGTCGCGTATTCTTCACCCGATAATCGATCACTCGTCGATACGTGACACTCGCGACAATGACGAAACTCATTAACGCCCACGCGATTCAAACGTTTGAGGATCGTTGAAAAAATTCGAACCATGACCGTAACGCGAATGGGCATTCAGACGGATCAACGCGTGGTGTAACGTTTAAAAGCCAAACGGAAAAGCTTGTAAACCCGGCGTAAAAACCACTGCGATCACCCGAACCGTAATCCAACGTTGTCGTATCCGTTCCCCTCCACCCCCTCAAACCCCTTCGTCGCTCGATCCTGATGCCCCCTCTCTCTTCCCGCGCAACATCAAAAACCTTTTTCCCGTGTTTTTCTTTCTCTTTTTTTTTTCCACTGCACCGAATCGTGTTATTTCCCCGAACGTTAATCACACATACACAATCATACGCTGCGTATCATAACAATCCGAAACAAATTCTTCTTTTATATTTCTTTCTTCGCGTTTTTTTCTCTTTATTTGTTTCTTCGCCGCGAAGGATTATTCTTTATTTACGTTTGTTTTATATTTCCCGTGCGTACGCGTAGTTTTGTATTCGTGGCGTGCGTTGAATAAGAGCGGGTTTTATTAAACCAGCCAGCGTCCTCTGGTTTCGTTTTTTCCGTTACGGTCTCACGGTCGATCTGTGTGGCGACGAGCTGTGTACGTACGGATGCTGCGCGTAACAACGCGATGGACCGCTGTGGCCTGGCTCTCGGTTGGCTCGGTCGCGCCCCCTCCTCCGCCGGCTCCCCACCCGCGCCCGGGGGCCCCCCCCCCCTCCCGCCGTCTTCCTGTCTCGTCTCGCTCGCCGCTGTCTCGCGGCCTCTCGTTGGCTCTCCGTCTTCGCCACCCCCCACCGCGCCGTCCAGCCAACCGCTCGCGCTTGCCCCCTCCCCCCGCCCCCACCAACCGCCTGCCCGGATCAGTCCACGCGCGCTTTGTGAAAACGTGTCGAATCACGTCTGTTGGCTCACTGACCACCGATGCCGCTGCTGCTGCTGCTGCTGCTGCTCGTTGTCATAAACTTTATTATTCACTCTCGAGAACAAATGCTGCACGTTGAATCACATGTGCGAGAGGCGGTGTCAGTGGCACACCGTAAATCCGCCATACACCTGTGTGTGTGTGTGTCATCGGCACGACCAACGAGTTCCAATGCCGTCTGAGGACTCACTGTGACAAGACGAGACTCACTGTGATAACGTTGCGGATAACAGCGTTGTCGAAAAAAAAAAAAACAACAAAAAAAAAACAACATACGTCTCGTGGGTAACAGTCGTGTGTGAGGGCGTGCTCGCGTGTGCGTGGCGATTGATGCACACGCATGCGCACACACAGACGTAGACCACGAATCGTGGAGGGAGTCGCGGTTGATGTGAATTTGTTGATTCTTTTTGTCTCTCTCTCTCTCTCTCTCTGTCTTTCTCTCTCCTTCAGCGTAGCGTATTTTTTTTTCGTCGTACTTATTTTTTCTTTTCGAATTTTGCGTATCCGTCGTGCGCTGCAGGTACGAAACGCGATGGAAGAAAAAAAAAACGAGAGACGGAAAGATGGGCGAAGGTGGAAGATTGAGAGAGAGAGGGAGAGAAAGAGTGGAGTCGCGCGCGCGGAGCCCGACAGCCACACCTTACCTCGAGCGTCCTTCCGTCGAGAATGGACAAATGGCGGCGCGCACGCGAAACGCGGGGGCGGGGTGGTCGGGACGACGGCGGGTTAACCGCCATTGGTTGGCGATCACGTGGTACGAACGAGTTGGACCAATGGCCGGGCGGACTGACGTCAGTTCATTGACAAAAGATGTTTTCATTAACGAGGCGCGGGTAGACGGGACACGACGCAGAGGGGGGTGGTGGGGAAGGGGGGGGGGGCGACGACTCGGAGTTGTCGAGTCGCGCACGCTTGTGGGAACGTGCGGGGGGGAGGGAGTGGCGGGAGTACGGACGGCGGGGAAGGTAGCATCGTCTCTCGCTCACGTGTGCGTGGGCGAGGAACGCGTTGTGATGCTCGAGCACGTTTCTCGTTTTCTCCTGCCGAGCTTGTAGTAGACGGAGATGGACGGGGGGGGGGGGCGGGGAGGGGGCTAGTGTTATGCGTGGGCGTGAGTGTGTGTGTATGTACGGGGGGAGAAGAGAGAGAGGGGGTTGCGCTGTTTATTTCACGAAGATGGGCTACCGGTGTTGCGCGCGCGTGTGTATATGGAAAACGTGAGGCCCATCTCACTCGCGGTACGCCTACGTTGTTGAGAGAGCGATGGGGCACGCGCAAATGTGCGTACGAGTGTGTAAAATAGCGAGCGGGTGAGGGACGTTACAGCGAGAAAGAATTGGATTGATGGCGAGAAAGAAGAGAGGGGGTGGAGGGATAGAGAGGTGTATTTATTTCGTGGTCCTGGGTCCAATGTCTCCTAGGAGTTAACCGTGCCAAGTTTAGTACACAATTGCATATCGGATTGATAACGAAATTAATTTATATTATTGCGATACAGTGGTTTGAACTGTGAGATTTTTTTTTCTACCATTTTTTTTTGTATAATGCGTTTGCGATGGGCACGAATGAAATTGAGAATGCGGCAACCATTGTGCGAAAAGTTAAATACAGATAGAATGAGAGAACGAGAGAGAGAGAGAGAGAGAGAGAGAGAGAGAGAGAGAGAGAGAGAGAGAGGGAGTGCTGGAGAGACAGAGAGTTAAAGAGAGCGAGAGAGAGAGAGAAATAGATTAAAAGAGAGAAATATGGAATGGAAAATAAGCGTGTAAGGCTGTTTGAAAGGACTCGCTCGGGTACACGGATGCACGTAAAGGGGGCCTCGACCCTCTCTCGAGTTCCCGACTGTGTAGGTTATGTGTGTACGCTGAAGCGACAAGCGTGCGAGAGTGAGAGAGGAAGGGAGAGAAAAAGATAGAGACAGAGAGAGAAAGAGAGAGAGAGAGGGACCCAGGCTACTCACAGCGTGGGCTGGCATTCCATTCATTTGGGTGAGAGTGGCGAGTTGCCGCGGACAAGATTTTCGCGTTCGATCGGTCCCTCTCCTTCGGCTCTTCTCAATCCTACGTCCACTCGTTACTCCCTCCCCTCTCTCTCTCTCTCTCTCTCTCTCTCTCTCTCTCTCTCTTTCTCCAACTACCATCGCGTCCCAATGTTCAGCGCAGCATCGACGCCAACGTCCGAGAGATGGCGGGGCGGCGGGAACGAGACGAGGAAACGAAAAGAGCGAGGGAGAGAGAGAGATAGATAGATAGATAGATAGATCGCGATGCGACGGGCGGTGAAGGGCGAGACACGCCGTGGGACGTAGGACGACCTTCCACGAAGTGCCTTGCCCGTTCTTTCTCTCTCTCTCTCACTCTCTCTCTCTCTCGTAGCACGTGAATCCGTGTAACCATCCGTTTCGCTGTTATGTATAGGTGGCGCGGGGTATTATACGTGCTGGCGCGCGCGCGCGCGCACGTTCGTGTGGGACGATTGCCGCGCGCTCTCCGGGAACCCCCCCGAGGCTCCGACGACCGACGCCGACTCGGCGAGCCGAAGCACTTTTTCGACAGATAACGATTTGCTCCACTCACCGGCAAACTGGCCTGGCCTGGCCTGACCTGACCGTCGTTTCCCATTCACTCCACAACCCCCGCGCCCCCCCCTCCCCGCCCCCTTAACCCCTCTTGCCCTTCTCGCTCGCCTTCGCGAGACCATTCCTCCGCTTTTTTTCTCCTTCTTCCTCTTTTTTTTTGTATTTCTATTCTTTCTCTTCACGTTTCACGCTGCGCTCGCAGACACACCCACGCTAAATCGCACGTACCATGCAAAAATACGCCGAGTCGTCGTCTCGGTAAATACCTTTTTTCTCGTATTTTTTTTTCCTTTCTTGTTCCTATTTTTCCCTTTTTTTTTCGTAGGTCAGTTGTATAAACTTCGTTCATACGACTGATCTAATAATAATGATGGAAAAGATAATAATAATAGCGGACAAATAAAATTATTATTATTATTTATATTCTCAATAAGAATTGCTCTTTCCTTCTACGTAGCATAATAATGATGATAATAATAATAATAATAATAATAATAATAATAATAATAATAATAATAATAATAATAATAATAATAATAATAATAATAATAATAATAATAATAATAATGTTATTGTTATTACTATAGTTATTGTCATTGATAATACAAATAATAATAATATTATTTCATCGAGTGATTTTCAAATAGAAAATAATTACAAATATTTGAATAAAAATTAAAAACATTTTTGTTCCATTTGCAAAATATCTTCTGTTTTTTTTTTCTCGTACCGTTAATCGAAGCGAATATTTTTTCCAACGAATGTAAAAAACAGAAAAATGTTGCTTGTGAAAATGTACGATCGACGAAAAAAATTTCCGTTTTTCCAGATGCCACATATATTTCGTTACTCGCGGACTCTCCTATAAGAATGCACACATCGAGCGAGCGGGTGTGTGTGTGTTGTTGTGCATTACGGGATTAACGAACCTCACACGCAACGAGAGAGTCCACGCCCATTAATAAACCCCCATCGTCGGTTTCACTTACAAATTAATGTTACGTTGCGATTACTCAACCGGTCGCACTCCGTGGAACTGCGTTGATCGAAGTCGAAATTATATACGCGTAACGAAGGAAGACTGGAGATGGTGCGTTTTAGTGCATCGACGAGACAAAAAAAAAAAAAAAACGGAAAATCAAAGGTTTGCATGCATTTTGGTGCATCGAAAAAATGAAGATTCGATGAATGTCAGAGCAATGAAATGCATCCCGAAACGTGCGACGATATGACGGGAGACGTGGGACTATAGATAATGAGAGAAAAAAAAAACCAACGAAGTAAACGGCAATAATATATATTCATAAATTATTATTATTATTATTATTATTATTAAATAACATATATATACACACACACACACATATATATATATATATATATATATATATATATATATATATATATATATATCCATATATATGTGCGAAAAAATATATGCATAATATAATAAATAATTTATATAGTAATGATAATAATAAATTCCACCCCAGAATCGGTCAAGTAACTTGTGAGGCTCGTAAAGGGTCACACACACACACACACACACACACACACACAAAATAATCATGAATAGCTACAGGCGTTCCTAGCCATGGGCACTACTAACTATGGGCACTATTTTTTTTTCTTTTTTTTTTTTAATGACCGGATATAGAGGTCCCGAAGAAATGTGGAAACTCACGGACATCGGTCGGAAAATTCCGATTCGGAAAAAAAAAAAAAGAAAAAACAAAAAAGGTTCGTTTGGTTCGAGAATTTTGGGTTTGTGTGTTGAGATATTTTTTCCGTTATTTCCAGATGCAACGACAACAACCGACCGGAAATGCTTTAGTTGCGGGAAACGTGGATGTGTTCCAGGAATTTTTTGCTCCCCGGGGGCTCGAAGGGGCAGCAGCAAGGGGTTGGAGGGGGGGGGGGAAAGGTCGCGGGACGAAGGGATCCAGATCCGCCCATTTCGCCGACGCGAGGGACCCTCGAACGGTTCGTCGGATGGGGAAGAATAAGAAAAAAAAGAAAAAAGAAAAGAAAAAAAATAGACGAAAGAAAGAAAGGAAAAAGAAAGGGAAAAAAAAGGTTGGAGTCGGTTGGAGAATGTGCGTGGAGATGAGATGGGACGGATTATTCGTGATGAGGATGGGTTTGAGTGGGTTCCTTCGTTCGGCTGATTAAGACGAAAATTGGATTTTTTCTTCATTCGTTATTATTATTATTATTATTATTATTTTCGTTTTGTTTTTCTTTTTTTTTTGTCGAAGGGATAATTCGCCAAATGACCATTGGTGCAAGGTGGACATTCGGATGCATAACGCGCACGTTAATACATACTTATACACACTCATACACCACTATACACACGGTTATACACGCCTATATCCACTTATACACGCTTATACACACTTATACACACTTATACACACTTATACACGCTTATACACACTTATACACGCTTATACTCACTTGTACACGTTTATACATGCTTATACACACTTATACACACTCATACACCATTGTACACACCCTTATACACGCCTATACCCACTCATATACGCTTATACTCACTTATACACACATATACACACTTATACACACCTATACACGCTTATACACACTTATACACACTTACACACGTTTATACTCACTTATACACGCTTATACACACTTATACACACGTATGCATGGCCCGTTTACACTTTTATACATGCTTATACACACTTATACACACTTATACACACGCATACATACATACATACATATATTTATAGGCTTAAGTCTCACCGGTCCTGACGTTAACCGGAGCTCCGGAGGAAACCGATTATCGTTTGTACTCGCCAGATGTGCGTATACACACACACACACACACACACACACACATGCACATACACGTGTTGGAGTCGAACACGTTACACAGTGTGTGTCGGTACAGTCAACGACGAGGTCTGCGTACCGGAAGCAATACCTACGAGCCACTCTGGCGTGTTCTGACGAAGAAAAGAACTAGAGAGAGAGAAAGAGAGAGAGAGAGAGAGAAAGAGAGACGGGGTTGATACGTAATAAAGAGAGATGAAAGAACCATATGTGTGTGGGTGAGAGTGCGTGCCCGTGGCGAATGGCAAACGCAATCGTGTTTCACGTTCTCGTCTGCATGTGTGTATATGGCCGTTATAAGTCCCCGTGTACAGTCCTCGTTGGCTCTCTCGGTTGTGATTACCACGAAAGGAGCTCTGGGCTGCTGCTGCTGCTGCTGTTGCTGTTGCTGCTGCTGCTGCTTGTGTGTGCCCCCAGGTTGACAGGAAATGGTTCGAGATAAGATAATTACGTCCCTCGCCTCTCTTCGCATCCGGCAGCTTTCCTTTGAACCGCCTTCGGCAACTATTATAAAAGGCTTCTTTATACACCACTTAAACAGGTACATGTATATGAATACATTTATACACACACAGGCATACATATATATGTTTATATATATGCACTAGGGTGTGTTGAATAAAGGCAAAGTTTTTTTTATATTTTTTCTGGCAATTCCTGACACTCAAGGTAGATATTATTTGAAGACACGTGTCAAAATTTGTTGCCAATCGAACCATATTTAGAGATTTCGCTTTTACGAATTCGATTTCGCATTTGATTGACGCGGGAACAATTTTTTGAACTGAGAAAAAAAAAATGCTGACGTAATCATCAAAGGCGAAATTGAATTCGTGAAAGGGGAACTTCTAAATATTGTTCGATTGGGATAAAATTTTGATGAAATATCTTCTGACAGTATCTACTTTGAATGTAAGAACTGCCAGAAGAATTGGAAAAATTTATATTTTTTTCAACACACCCTAATTTATATGCATATACGTATTCGTGTGCGTGTGTCTGTGTGTGTGTGTGTGTGTGTGTGGAGATTGTCCATACATCCAAGTGCCTTCTTCGCACACACACACACACGTACGCGTGGTCTTCCTTCGATGGGTATCTGGACTCTCCGGGGGGATTTTTCCGGGCCGGACATCCGCTCCCGATGCCTCGAACGACTCTCGTCGAGAGTGCGATATCGTCGACGGGCTGAAAATTCCGAATCTTTACGAGGGGGCGGGGGAGGAAGGGGTTGGGTATGTGTGTGGGTGAGATGATTGATCGATGGCCTATTAATAGCGAGAGAGAGAGAGAGAGAGAGAGAGAGAGAGAGAGAGAGAGAGAGAGAGAGAGAGAGAGAGACTGGGTAATTTGATTTTTTGGATTCGAATTTTTTTTTAGTTGATGTCGGTGATTCTGTCGCGTTATCTCTTTCTCTCTCTCTCTCTCTCTCTCTCTCTCTCTCTCTCTCTCTCTCTCTATCTTTCAACTTTTCGGTACATCGAAATAGCCAACGTAAAAATAATAACTATATATTCGTCACGATATACGCCAAAAGTTGTTTTTCCAATTTTTTTTTTCGTCTATTTTTTTTGTTTCTTTCGATCTTTTCTTATTTCTTATTTATAAAAAAAAAAAAATTCACCATGGAAAGTATATTTGTAAGTGTCTGAGTGGGCTGGGTCGATCGTGTATGCGTGTGTGTGTGTGTGTGTGTGTGTGTGTGTGTGTGTGTGTGTGTGTGTGTGTGTGTGTGTGTGTGTGTGTGTGTCGGGCTTTCACATAATTTTCAATTACGAATTTTTTAATTTATTTTCGCTCTCTCTCTCTCTTTCTCACTCGGAGGTGGATAATAATGCACGACACGCGAAGAGCTTCGCGCGAAGAGTCGACAACCGGTTTTTACAACGTTATGAGAACTTTGTGCGAGACAATTATGAATTCTTTGTCGGACACGCATGTCTCGGGCGAATGAGGAGGGAGAGGAGGGAGAGGAAGATGGAAGAGGAAGGGAGGAATAGGGGAGGGGGGAGATGGTGGGACGAGCCACCGCGTTTCCACGTGTAACACGTTGGAAAATTAATTACGGGTCTCTCTCTCGTGGGCGCTCGGTGAGATCCCCCCCCCCCTCTCCCCTCTCCTTCCACGTTTCCCCACCCCTCGGTCGTTATCGGTTTCCCTTGGCGTTACGCCGACGGTTGTTTGATCGTAATTACGATTTTTCCGCATTTTCCATACCCTCGCTTTGATAATTAGCGGTAGCCTCCTTGATAATTGATAATAATTAGTAACGATAATTATTATTATTGTAATCCTGACAATCATTATTATCATAACACAGAATAGATTATATTGATAATAATGATAGAAAACATTAACAATGAAGATTGATCGTTCGAAAATTTTTATAAATCTTTATTAGCTGTGGTCTTTTTGATAATTGATAATAATTAGTAACAATAATAATTATTATTGTAATCTTTACTATTATTGTTATTATTATTTTCATTATTATCACGCTGAATGGATGATATTAAAAATAATTATAGAAAAATTTGATACACGAAGATTAATCATTCGCAAATCTTAATTAATTGTGTATGAAATATTAACCATCGAGATTATCATTATTATCAATTATTGCTCAACATTACTAATACGATAATAATCAAATCCCGACGGTTAATAATTCACATCAATTTATTCATAATTTCATTTAATTATTAAATATTAAATATAATATTCATCATTATTATTATAATTGCGTGAAAATTGTTAATGTGAAAAAAAAATTATATATATATATATATATATATATATATATATATATATATCTCACCTCGTGAGAGAGTCTCAAGCCTGGGTTACACGTTTGGTTTAATCGTGAAATAACAGAATTTCGCTTTACGGGGTTTCATTGCGGTACATTTCTCCGGGTTGGGGTCGATGAAACGTTATGAAAAAAAACAATAGAGGGAAAAAAAATGATAATGATAATAATGATCCAGGGTAACGAGAAAACTGGGTACTGGTGGAGCTGTGTTTGCAACAATGCTCGGTCGCCTCTGACCTTTGAGACACATGCGGGCCAGGATATAATCGTCGGGTTAGGGACAGAGCACGGGAGAGGAGAAAGAGAGAGAGAGAAAGAGAGAGACAGCCATCGACATCGATCCTGCCCGAGCGCTTGGCACAATGTCTTTCTTCTCTCTCTCTCTCGCTCTCTCTCTTTTTCTCTCCCTAGTGTGCCAAGCAATACGCCCGCGTTTTGTTGCCTTATCAGCTGTAAAAACAGAGATCCGAAATAGCCGGATAATTCTTTGAGGTCGCGAGAGAATGTACGAAGGACGATCGTTTTTTATTCGTCAAACAAACAATTTTTCTTCGGGCTGAGTCGCGAATATATATATATTTTTTTGCAATGAATAAAAACGCATGAATAAATAAATACACGAATGAATGAATGAATGAATGAACAAATTATCAAATTCATTCGTCGTTCCGTTAATATTTATTATATTATTTCCGTTAATTGATATATATATATATATATATATATATATATATATATATATATATATATATATATGTGTAATCCACGATAAGAATTTTATAATGAAGAAAGAATGATATGTTATCGAATATCGACGATATCTCCGATGGTCATCGTGTAAATAAATTGCGTACAGGCGTTAATGTCCAGCGTATGATATGTGTACCTGGGCCGGTATCGAGCCGTTCCGAAGCACGTGGGTGGATAATCTCGTCGTCGGTTGTGTTGGTGGCCAACTACCGAGCAATATATATATATATACACATCCAAACGTGTTTTTTTTCGACATATATTTATAAATACACATTTTTCACGGGAAGAATGACTATAACCGTTTTCTATGGAAAATTAAATTTGTTATCGAGGAATTCTTATTGCTTTTTTTTTGGTTTTATTCTAAATCTTCATATTTCATGAGATATCCGTCGGGTCCGGACCCCACGTAAACTTTGAAAAAATGAGCTTTTTGTTGATGATTTCTTCGGTTTTTCAGTCTTGAAATAAGATTTTTTCATTAACTCAAGTTCAATGAAATTAGATTTTTCCTTCATTATTCTCTTATGAAAAACCGGAGGCAACCATTTTGTGAAAAAGTTTGTTTATGAGCATAGGACCGGTTATATGATCGGAAAAAGCGTGGGGTGTGCGTTCGGACCTCAGTCATGCGTTTAAAGGTAAAAAAATAAAGTCACGAGTTGTAGAGTTAAATTGCATACACATACGTGGGAAGAATTATCGAACACACATACTGCTCTTGTTGCTACTAGTACGAATATTGACTACTATTACTACTACTACTACGACCACTACTACTATTACTACTACTACTACTACTACGACCACCACTACAATGTACAATTTCGATGAAACGATAGAGGGCGATCCTGTCTCTCTCTCTCTCTCGTTCTCTCTCTCTCTCTCCATCTCTCTCGGTGATCTCGGGGTTCGGCATGTGGCATTTGGGTCGTAGGCGAGAGAGCGTTTCGCGAAGGCGAAGTATAATCAATGAGTGCACGAAGCGGGGGCGTTCGGCGCGCGAGTTGAGCGGTCACGAGGCGCGGGGGGGGGGGCGGTGAAGGGCTAAGGTGGTTTGGCCGTGCGCGCGCGGCAGCCACCCACGCGACCGTCACGCACCGAACACAGACTTGTCTTGTCGCGCCCCCGCGCGTCATGCCTTTCACTCGCCATAGATTCCTAAACCCCCCTTCCCCCATAACCCCTCCTCACATCCTACTCCTCCGCCATCTCCGAATTCCATATTTGCCATCACACTTTGATGTTCAAATATGAAGCTGACAAAAAATTTCGTCACGATCGCGATAACAAGATGAGAACCGTTCTCCCGTTGTGCGGGAGGCGATTAACGCCATCTGACGGATTAGTGCAATTTTTCATAACACATCGTTTCAAATCATGGACCAAAATACGACAGACACGAAAGATGTGCAAGGGTATATTTGTTTTTTTTTTTCATTCGTACACGTTTACAACTCAATCGTCCATGCATGGTTTTATCGTGATCGATGATGATGCCATTTGTTTCTTTTTTTTTCGTGCGTCTCTTTGTGTTTCTCGTGTCGATATCACCGCCCGATTATGTCGCCATCTTGGGACGCGATCGTTGCGACTCGGTCGGCACGGCAGGTTTGGTTGCGGGTGCGCGCGCGCTCCCATGTGACTTGGTGAATGAAACGCGTATGAACGGACCAAAGGGCTTGAATGCAAATCAATATGACGTGCTGAATGGTCAGGGCGCGATGGCGGAGATCGTTGATGATCGGAATTGGCGGGTGGATGAGATACGAGATAAATTGTTGGGGGTGGGGGGATATTGTTGATTTTTTATTTTTTTCATTACAATGTAGAACGTGGATAGGTGTTGTGGAGGAAAATTGTGAGGATGGGGTTTATGGCGTGTCTTGGTGTCTCAATCTAATCTCGGTGTCTCGGGAATCTAAACCCCGAGACGCTTCGATGATTTTATGAATGGGAATGTCGTGGCCCTTGGGTCACAACAACTTTGTTTATGCTTCGGTAACTCAATCCGTGTATGCGTGTGTAATGCATATATTTATATATAGATATTTACTACTGTGTTTCGAAGGTCACGGTCTAGGAGTTCCGCTATTTTTATTTTATCACTGGACTTACGCAACTCGTACGGGTGTATGGCAGGTCGCGGGGCGTAATGGCGGAAAACCGAGAGTGAGAGAGAGAGAGAGAGAGTGAGAGTGAGACCGAGACAAAATATTTTTCTTTTATTTAAAAAAAAATTTTTCCACATTCATTGAAAGTCGAATGACTGACTTTCGGAAAGTAAGACCTCTATAAATTAATTTGGAATTATGTTGCAGCGAACGAATGTTGACACATTCTGTAGTTATTGATTAAATTCCTGTTGCAAGTAAGATTTCTACACTGACCGGAAAATTTCTGTATTACCGACCGGGGTACGAAGCGTCGTGAAGCTTGTGAATCCGGTCGCCAGTGGGCGTCGCCTGTCGTGGATCGCGCGTCCGTCCTCTCGTCGCCGTGTTGTTATTGTTGCCGATGAAAATTGACAGAATTGTAACCTCCACGAAAAAATTACACGACGATTGATGCGAAAAGTACGATACGTACGTCATGATCGAAGTAACGAGTGGATTTTCAAAAATGGATTGATGATTATTGAACTATTGGTAGGAGTGGTGAGGAAAATTTGTATAAAATGTTCATACTGATGTAAAGTCTTTTGGAGGTTATGGGTAACCTCACTGTCTAAATATTCAAAATTTTTATGTATCTGACTTGATTTGTTAGCACAGTTACACAAATTTGTGGTATTATTATGATAAAGTGAGGTTATGGCTAACCCAACTTTCTTGTAATCTATCATTCAATTTGAATTTTATTTGCCAGATCGATCGATCGTCACATTCTCATTGACGTCGACTGTCCGGGTTCGAGAATGAATTCTGGTTCGGACTCGAGCGCAACGCCGAGCACGACAATGGAAAGGGTGAGTCGACTATCGCATGTCCAAGCGACGAACATTCGACTCTGTTTTCCAGTTTGACAATTCAGTCGCATCTGCCTGACAGATCACGCGATCTACGAGACAGCGAGGCAACGACAGCAACAACACCAACAAATTTCTTCAAGATTTCGATCCACAACGGAGCGAGAGAGAGAAACGAAAGTTGCACAGACGAATCTATCCCGGAAGCAAGAAGCACGTAGTTTACGACGAGCAAGGCTGCTTGATCAAGACCGGATTGAATCTCTGCGATTGTCTGCAGGCCGACTGTCCCGGATGTCATTTCCCGTGCGTCAAGTGCGGATCTGCCAAATGCGGTCACGAATGCAGGTAAGTTGGGAGTTCCTGTTGATTATCGAGAGCGCTTTGTTTTCTTTTAAAAAAGCGCTTTAAAAAAAAAAAAATTCATTTCCCAAGATCGTTGGCATATCGATGTTCAAACATAAATTTTTCTTCCGTATTAATGTAACGAAAAAGTAAAATACTTTGTGTACAAAACTTGTGTACGAAACAAACGAGAAAGCGAAAGCGAAAAAAAAAAAAAAAAAATTAAAAAAATACAAATTTAAAAAACCCAGAGAAAAAAAAATATTCCATAAATATTCTGCTTCAGGATTCACAGAAAATGGACTTACGATTCGATCGAGAACGAGGGTAGCGACATAGTCATGAAAAATCCAAGTAACAAGGGATCCTGATCCCGACTGCCTTCACCAAAAAAAAAAAACCCCCCAAACAAAAAATAAATAAATAACAACGCAAGATTTAAAAACAAAATAACAAAAATGTAAATAAAGAAAAAGAAACGATATAATATCGAATATCTCGTTCGATCAACGAATAAAATTACGTCGTGAAACGAACGACAAATAGAAAATTGCAAATAAAAAATAAAAATTTTTATGGCAAGAGAAAAAAAAAAGTAAAAATGTTATCATACATTTTTTCACAGTTGTAAATAGCGAGTGGCGATCCTCAACGATGCCCTCTCTCTCTTTATCTCTCTCTTCCGTGACCGGGGGTCGGGGGGGTTGAATCGAAACAGTTTCCCACGTCGAAGGGCGCAAACCGCGAAACGATAAACCGCTTCGTCGGTGGTGATGCTGCTGCACGTCTCGGCCCCTTCGTCGAGGAGGTTGAGTGGCCCCCGTCGGGTTTGTTCCGTGTAGTCCTTACCCCCCCCCCCCCTCCCCGTCCCCTTTTGCCCCTCCATCAACCCCTCGAGGCCGTGTCGCGTTGCCCGTTTCACCCACACGCCCACGCGACCTATTGATTTTCCCCGGCAGTCCGGTTTTTCGCGCTCGTCGTATTGCGCACGTTTAGTTGCACACACATTTGTCCGGCTCCCCTCTCCCCCCTCCCCGTTAGCGTCTGTGGGACACCGGTGTCACGGAGGTTGAAATAAACGTCGTCGTCGTCGTCGTCGTCGTCGTCGTGTGACACCAACACGATTTGCAAATCCAAAAATAATTTAAAAAAACACTTTCGATCACAACCCCCGCACTATTGTCTCCACCCTTTTGTTGAACAATCGGATTTAAAAGGCAAAAAAAAAAAAAAAACAACAACAAATCCGTTTTTTTTTTGATACGACGATTTGTTTTGTTTTCATCGTTTCTGTGAAAAAATTTTCTCAACGGCCTAAAACGAATCGAACAACGACTTGAAGAAGAGTAAAAAATATATTTAAAAAAATATATATATATATACATATATTATTGATAATAAAACAAAGTGAGTTGAACAATCGAGAAACGAATGGAAGATTGAGGGGATGAAGAAATAATATATATATATATGTGTATTAGTTCTCCGTGTTTAATTTGTTCGAATAATTGGAACAAAGTGTGAGTGTGAACAATTGAGAAACGAAGAAGAAAAAGACTTGGGTGGGGGGATAATGAGAAAGGAATATTAATTTTTTCGTCTTTAATTTGTTGGAACGATAGAAAAAATAATAATAATAAAGAATTGAAAAATTTATGGAAGTGGGAATAGTGAAGAAGCTGAAGCATATCCTCGTGGGTGAGGTCATAACTTATTGTCCTCGTTTTTATCGCCAGGGGGAGGTCGTTGACGAATAATAATAATAATAATAATAATAATAATAATAATAATAATAATAATAATAATAATAATAATAATAATAATAATAATAATAATCATTTAAAAACCAAACGAGAGTGATTGAGAAAAAACTTTTTGCGAATAAATAAAATATTAGAAGAAGAAGAAAAAAAAAGATATATTTAGAGAGTAATACGTTTGATAATTCGGGTTAAACGTGATTATTTCGTTGTTGTTGAAAAAATTATAATTCGACAGTCGTTAACGAGTGAAAAATCGTGAAAAATAAAATTTCAAAAAGAAAAAAGAAATAAAAATTCTCAAAAGTTGAAGTAAATTTTTTAAAAAGCTGTGGGAAGCTCGTGAAAACCTTAAAAAAAAATTTCTGTTTTTCTCGTGATCGATTACGTTGGAGTTTCGACGAAACGGTGATAAAAAAAAAGGGTTTGCTGCATCGGGTGCAGTGTGGTGTGGGATCATCCTCGTCGTCAAAGGGTTGAACGTGGAAATAAATTTGCGTCGGTGGTGAAACGTTTTTCGTTTTTTTTTTTGGATAAAAAATCGTCGAAGAGAATTTTTCCTGGTGGGACAATTTTTTTTTTTTTTTGTTTCGGAATTTCATCGTCGCGTGAATTTCACGTAGGTGGGGCTACCCTCTCTCTCTCCCTTTTTGTCTCTCTCACGTTCGTCTTTATCGTCAGAGGAGGGTTAACCTTTTGGTATTCGTGAATCGTGGAGCCTCGACGAGATAGATAAATTAACCGCGAGGGAGGAAAGCCGCCGCCGCCGCCGCCGCTCACCCCCTCCCCCCTTCCTCCCCCCTCGGCAAAGGGTGGAAATAACGTTGCAACGGCCAACGTAATGGTTAACGCGAGGTCGTCGAGGGAGGCTGTTCACGAGGGATTGTTAATCGGTCGTGCGATCTCGTGAAACACGGACGTGTCCGTCATCAACATCTCGAAAATATTCGTCATCGTTTGATTTAAAAAAAAAACCAACGAAAAAAAAAAAAAAAACGTTGTTCGATCGTCATAATCATCGAGAGAACATTTGAAAGTTAATGATTTTTCATTTATTTTTATTCGTCGATTATCATTGTTGTTAATTATTTATTTTATTTAGTTGACGAACGTGAAAAAATAAAACAACGAATTTTTTTCGAAATATTTTTTTTCCAAGTCATTTGTTTTTTTTTTTTTTTTTTTTTGGTTGTTTAACATTTTTTTTCGTTGTTGTTGGTGTTGTTGATGGGAAATCCGCGACAAGGATTCGGAGATTGTTGAAGGAGCAATTGAAATATATATTTAAAAAGAAGAAGATATTGGAATAAACATCGAGAATAGTGATTGTTAATTTTTGTATTATTATTTTTTTTTTCGTATTTAATTAAAAATATTGAAGAAGATAAAAAATAATTCTCGGTGATAACCTGTGACCCCGTGACCCGGGGGTTTAATCAGTAATCACGGCAGATGTCAGGATGCCGGAACAGAGCAACGACTATAGAGTCGTGGTTTTTGGTGCCGGTGGTGTCGGCAAAAGTTCACTCGTATTGCGTTTTGTGAAAGGAACTTTTCGCGAATCTTACATACCGACCATCGAGGATACTTACAGACAGGTCGGTATTGTTATTATTCTTTTTTTTTATTTATCGCGTATGCAAGTGTGTGTGTGTGTGTGAATTTGAATTTGCAAATTTTTTTTTCGTGTCTTGATAACGACAATATTATTTATTATTATTAACGAATAAATATTATTTGTTATTATTATTTTAATTATTTCGTTTAATTTTTTAGGAATTCGTACGACAAATTTGTTGGTTGAAAAAGGGAGCAACGTGTTGACAGAATTCTTACGGCTAGGTCGTGGATAATCCGTTTGGACGAATTATCGAAAAAAAAGGACGAATATTTTTTTTTTTTTTTTTGGTTTCTTTGAATCGCTGTAGCTCGAATAATTTTTCGAATTTTCCGATGGGCCGTGGTTCAAAATATTCCCGAGACCTTATATTTTCAGTAAAAGAATAGAAAAAAAATTCTTGTCACCTTTGTGATGATAAAAAAATGATCTTAATCAATTGAAAAATGAGTGAGAACAATTTTTCGCCCATAATTTTTCACCTCTCTATAAATCGCTGTAAGTCGATCAATTTTTCGAATTTTCACGTGAACGTTAGCTCAAAACATTCTCGAGACTTCATAGTTTCGGTAAAAAAATGAAAAAAAAAATCTTGTCACCTTTGTCATGATACAAAATGATCTCAATCAAATGACAAAAGAGTGACAACAATTTTTCCTCCATAATTTTTCACCTCTCTATAAATCGCTGTAACTCGATCAATTTTTCGAATTTCCACGCGAACGTTAGCTCAAAATATTCTCGAAACTTTATAGTTTGAGAAAAACAAAATAAAAAAAATCTTTCACACCTTCGTGATGGTAAAAAAAATGATTTCAATCAAATAAAAAAATATGTACATAAAGAAGACGAGTGAGAATATTTTTTTCGCGAATTTTCGCGACAAATATACGTTTTGCACACGTTGTAGTAGTTTTGTGACGCGACTTCCGTCCATCTGCGGTCGGAAACTATGAATGAGGATAGTACACTACGAGGGTTGCTCGGCGATGGCGACGGGGCGGGTGGCGGAAGGGGCAGGGGGGGGGAGGGTCGTGTATCGCTATTTTGTTTTCACGTTGTGTGCGAATGGGTTTTATGTATCGGCGAGAGGTCCGAAGTCCGTGTCATCGAACGACGAGAATAGACAAGACCGTGCCAATACGAGATCCATCCCCACCCCCCCCCCCCCGTCTGCTATTTCCCCGCTGGCCGATGACCCGAGACAATTATAATACCAACTACCATATATATATACTCGACATTGACCATTTGTCGCGCGGATTTTACGCATCATTCTTTTTTTTAAATTTATCGTTCTTTTTTTTTTCTATTTCTTTTATATTTAATTCGACACCGCGTTCATTCATTTCCCACGTCGATGAATCGTTTGGCCGGTCCTTTTTTTTTTCTCAATTTATTTATTCATTATTTTTTGTGGTTTTCAACTTTGAATTTCATTCTTTTTGCTTTCTCGTTCTTTTTTTTCGGATGTTTTCTTCAGACGTTGATTTATTTATATTCTCCCTTTTTTGGTCTAATTTTTAAATGTTGTTTGCTTTTTTTTTATTTCTTTCTTTTCGCTGTGATTATTATTATTATTATTTTTGTTGTGGATGGGATTGGGAATTGGCATTGAGGGAAGTTTATTTTTTTTTTAATTCTTTTTTTTTTTCTCGATTTTTGGAGCCACGTCGTTTGCATATAGTTTCCCGGTTGGCGATGACAAGTTTTTCTTTTCTAAATTCATTAAGTTTTTTGTAGTTGAAAAAAAAAAAATTAATCTAATTAATTTGTTCATTTGTCAAAAATTGGAATTAGCCAAGTCGTGGTTGATACGATTCTGTGTGTGTGTGTGTGTGTGTGTGTGTTTGTGTGTGTATTTTTTTTCAAATTGACGAATGATCGATCGTAAAAAAAATTCTATTGCACGATTGACTAGTTGTTGTAACAATAATAATAATTATGAATATTAATATGAATATTTAATCGACTGCTGCGGGACTGATTGGTGGACCCGTTGCTGTGTGCGCGATGCGACGCGTGTCCGAAAGCTGCCCCATAAAAATTCCACTGATTTTAACATTCATCATCCATCATTGACAAATTAAATGTTTCATTTATTTTCTACAATTAAAAAAAAACGTCTTGCTGTTAAATATTCAAAACCTCAAGTTACTCAATTTTAATTTGAAATCGAGTGTTGACTCGCAAAGAATTTAAAAGAAAAAATTATATAGATTAATTTATTATTTCATTTATAATTATGTTATTGTTTGTAATATATAGAAAAATAAATAGAGTCGGATAAAAAAATAAATAAATAAAGAAAGTAAAATGAATGAAGAGACCGTTAAGGTCGGTGAAGAATTTGAAAAAAAAAATTATATGTATAAATTGATTTATTATTTCATTTATTATTTTGTTTGTGTTTGTAAATATTTAAAAATAAATATAAATATATATCGAGTGAAGCAGCTATCGGACGAGCCTGAGTTTTTCCAGGTGATAAGTTGCAACAAAAACATATGCACGCTTCAAATTACGGACACAACGGGGTCCCATCAGTTTCCCGCAATGCAGCGACTCTCTATAAGCAAGGGTCACGCCTTCATTCTGGTTTACTCGGTGTGCTCGCGCCAGAGTCTCGAGGAATTGCGACCTATATGGGCGGTTATACGCGAATTGAAGGGACAGGACATATCCCAAATTCCGATAATGCTGGTAAGATTTTTTTCCATTTTTTTTTTCAATTTTTCCATTACATTAAACGATTTTTTGCAAAAAAAAAAAAAAAATTAAAAATGCAGCTGTTACATTTTGTTCTCTCCAAATTGTGCATTCGAATATATTGAAAAAAATAAATAATCTTTCTTATTTATTAATTTCTGTAACACGAAAGACACAAAATAATACTTAAACATTTTTTTTTATTTTAAAACAGATAATTTTTTTGTCCAATAATCTATTTAATTCTGACAATATTTATTCGTTTCCATTTCTCTTGAAAGAGAAATGATATCCAATCATATTTCATTTTCTCAATCATGATCATTGAGGAAAAAAAGAGCTGATACCATAAAAAAAAAAATCATTCGAACAAATTTTTTATATTTGACAGAATTATTTTTATAAAAAATTATTCGTCGTTTTCGTTTCATTTGATAATTCTCACGAGTTGTCTGAGTTTTTATTACGCTTCTGGCATATTAAACTATGAAAATTTGTTACCCGGTAAAGGGGTTGTCGAGAGGATTTTGGGGGTCTCTGGTGAAGAGCCGAGAGTGAACAAGCTCATTGTATAAATATATCCATGTACTAGGTGGATGAATTTTTGTATAAGAGGGTGCTTGACGGTTTGGGGGTCAAGTGTGAGTCGTCTTGAAAAGTGTCGAAGCAACAGCACCACCTCCCCAATCTTCTCGTCACCGATGCAATATAAAAATACCTATATATATATATATACACGTGTATATTGGGGTGTGTTAAAAAAGTTTAAGTTTTTCGATTCTTCTGGAAGTTTCTACATTCGAAGTAGATTCTTCCAGGAGACATCTGGCAAAATTTGAGCCCAATTGGACACTATTTAGAGGTTCCGCTTTTACAAATTCTATTTTGCCTTTGATTAATACGTAAACATTTTTTTTTAATTGCAATTCATTTTTCCTGGTAAAGAAAAAATTCTTACTTTTTTATTATTTTCATGTTAATTTTTTCGAAATTTGCATATTTCACGAGATAATCCCAAAGAAACTGGAATTTTATTTTTAAAAATTATCTACGATCATTATACGGTTCCTGTTTTTATCATTTTTTTTTTTTCACAAAAATAAAAATATCCTTGTTCTCTTTCACAAAAAAAAAAAAAAATTGTCTACGGTGGAGCGCTGAAGATTCAATTTTTAAGGACCATCCTGGTATATAATAATAACAAATATATATGTTGTGTGTGTACAGTATATATCTGATCGTGTAAATTTTGTGTCGACAGGTGGGCAACAAGTGCGACGAGAGCCCATCGGTGAGGGAGGTTTCAATGAGCGAGGGCGAAGCCGAAGCCGCTAATTGGGGTTGCGGTTTTCTCGAAACTTCGGCAAAAACTAATCACAATGTTAACGCATTGTTTCGTGATTTATTGACACTCGAGAAGAATCGTTCGGTATCGTTACAACCGGTACAGAGCAACAACGCGATAAGCCTTAAGGAAAAATGTGCCGTTATGTAAAGAAAAAAAAAACGAAGAACAAGAACAAAAAAAGAAGAAGAAAAAAAACAAACAACAACTTTTTATTATTTAAAAAAACGAAAAATTTCAAAAAAAATTATCGATTCATAATTATTAATTGTACAACGATCGTCGTTTCGAATTATTAATTGCGATGATTCGTTACGCGGGGGATGGGGGTGGTATGGGGTAGAAGGGTGCGCAAGAGAGATGCGGTTTATTAGTTGAGCAGGAAAAAAAAACAAAACTATCGGACCGAAGGTATTTTTTTTTTTTTTTAAAGAATTTTCGTTCACTTTTCCGTCTCGAGATTTTATTTTGTTCAGTCGTAATTGCGAGGGAAAAGAAATTATGATTATTTGTCGGATTAGAATTATAATCACAGATTGATAACAATTTATCTCATAGATAAATTTATATTCATCGCGATTTTTATTTTTAAATTATTATTATAATTTGTTTTTGTGCCTCAATGTTTTTATTTTCATCCAATGTTCTGTTCTGCCTCGTTTTTTCAGGTCCACCCCCCCCCCACCCCCTCCTCATCCCTCTCGACTTCACTCACCTACCCACGTTCTCCAGCTATTTTTATATAGTTATGCACCAATCACGCGCAAAAAAAAAAAATAGTGAATTAAAAAAAAAAAATTGTAGGATATGATAATTAGTTGAGCTTGAGTGAGGAATATTTTGAAATTTACCTGCACCTGGGTGTACGGATTCTACGGTAACGAGTTAGCCTAGCCACCCTCTCCCAACCACCCTCCACCCCTGCGAACGTGGTCGTCGCGTTCGCGTTATACAAACTTAATTCTTTTTTTTTTTCACTTTAGTTAATTCCTCATTTTTCAAAAAATGTGTGTATGTCACACTGTACCGTTGGATTTTCTTTGAGGATAACAAAAAACATGATAAAAATTTCACAGAAAAACAAAAAAGAAACGAAAAAGAAAAAAAAACAAATGTTGATGGAATATTTAAACACGTGCGAACGTAATCGAATGGGCGTCGAACGTGACGAGCGCACAAAAAAAAAAAAACGTAAAGAAACGTTTTTAAAAAATATATTTAAAAAAAAAAACAACACAACAAATGCGATGAAATTAAAAAAAAAGAAAAAAGAATAATTAAGAATTGTTACGAGATTGGTTTTTGTTGAATAGTTGTAAGATTTTTGTAATGACGCTATTAGAATTTATCAAAAAAAGAAAACAAAAAAAAAAAAAAGATGAAGAAGAAGAAAAAGGATCACGTTAAATGGATGTGAGGAAAACGAAGAATGGAGAATGATTAGATGTAAGGAGGGAAGGAGAGAAAGGAATAATAACGAAAGAAAAAAAAACAGAGGGAAGAATATTGTTGAAGAAAATTGAGAAATGTGAAATAATTGACACTGGTGAACGAGATCGAAAAAAAAACACACACACACACACTCATACACGCAAACACAGGTTATAGTGATTTTATCTTGTAAGTTTTTGGCCGTGATTTAATCGTAGACGCCGGGATATTGCGTTTAGCGCGTTCTCGAAAAAAGAAAGGAAAAAAAAAAACAACATGCATTTAAACACGAAAATAAGAAAAACGAAGCTGAGACAAAAAAAAAAATAATGAATAATCCACGTGGCTCGTGTCGGAGCGACCGGGTCGCGATGATCGAAATATTCGCTTTTTCTAATGACTATGAAAATTTTCGGGACAAGTGTGAAAGAATGTAATAACACAATGATTTGAAAAAAAAAACTTGAAAAAAAAAAGAAATTGTTCGAAATCACTTTTCAATGTGTAAAATTGTGAAAATTTTTTATTTATTTGTAAAGCTAAAAAATTCGCGTTGGGTGAATGCTGTGCCGAGGCTCTTTGGCCCGAATTTTCTTTCTCTTGGTTCAAACATTTGTAATTACAAAACATTAAAGATTCAGAAGATACGAAAGGTTACGAATAATAATTTTTTTTTTTCTAATTCGAAAAAAAAAAATCTAACGCATATCTACGACAATGAATATTCACACACAATCTTATCGCATATCGTTACGTAAATTTGCATTTCAAAGATTTGAGAATGAAGAAAAAACGAACGAACAATACTTGTATTTTACAGAATAATTGAATATTGCATTTAGCAGGTTATTCGTTTTCGATCGAATATTTATTATTATCATTTTTTTTTTTTTTCGAAAAATTTATTTTTCAATCGCGAATAATTAATCAATTAGATTGAACGATTGTTAAAAAATTAAATTAAATAAACTCAACGAGTCTGCGATTATGCAGAATCATCGTCGGCGCTTATTAAAAGAGAATCTGTCTCCTGTGAGAGAGGGAGAGAGAATGTGGGGATGAAAAAAACAAGAAGATGATGATGGAAAATCAATAGAAATAAAAAAAATGATGAATAATAATAATTTTCAAATCCTTATCGATATTACGATCAATAGAGACGAATTAAATCGTTGTAGATAACGAAGAAGAAAAAAAAAACGAGTAATACATATCTTTACGAATTACTATTCTCTGCGGGAGAGAGAGAGAGATAGAGAGGGCGTGAGGAAGGGTCAAGGGCGAATGGAGGGTGCGTGGGGGCAGCGATGAATTAATTAATTTCACGATTAAAACAAAACGAAAATGAACGAAAAAAATAAATCAATAAATAAGGGAGAAGAGAAAAGATGAAGCGAGAGAGAAAGAGAGAGAGAGAACGGATGAGTGGAAGAGCGATTAAAAAATTAATACGAATGAATGATTAAAAGAGAGTTAAATCTTCTGATTTTCGGGGCCAATCGGAGTCAAGATGGGAGGTGCGTGATTATTTCGGACACGTGCTGCTGCAATTTTATTGTTAACGAAAAAAAAAAAGAAAAAAAAAGAAAAAAAACAAGAAAATTATGATTGAAGAAAATAAATAAAGCGAGAAGAGAAAAAAATGTGACGGAGACGAAAGACAAAGACGAGAACAGAGGACGCGTACAGAGGTCTTACAATTTTCACCATTTTTTTAGTTCCCGAAAATAATAATTGAAAAAAATAAATAAATAAATAAATGAATAAATAAACAATAGCGGGAAACGTTTGAACCCGATTGTATGTGTAATAACGTTTTTGGGTATTCCAATAGGTCCCTGGGGCCGAATAATTAATTGGTAATTGAACTGAAAAAAATATAAAAAAAGAAAATAGAAAGACAAAAATGAATCTCGAGGGTGATTAATGCATTTTATTATTATTATTATTATTATTATTATTATTATTATTATTATTATTATTATTATTATTATTATTATTATTATTATTATTATTATTATTTGTTCGAGTGGCAATCTAGCAATTGTGAAAGACGCGTGAGGAGCGAATATTATCTTATAATTATTAATTATAATTATTTATGATTAACGGAAAGCCAATGTGCACGCTTGATTGGGGTCCGGACATTGTCGAAGGTCTCCGCGGGGCGAAGGGTGTCTTCTCGGGTCGCCCTTGCGCGTGTATCATCACCCCCGAGGCTACGTCTTCGCCACGCGCCTCGCTTTCAATTTTAATTTTAATTATATCCTCACCCCTCCCTCCCTTCCTTCGTCCCTCATCGCTCCTACACTGACACACAAGGGCGTTGTGTTACACCTTCGGAGGCGCCATTTTTACGCGCGTAATAATAACCAACGCGTTTGACGCCTCGTTTGTCGTCAAAAAGATTCTCATTGATGCGTTGGCACGGCCGACCTGTTGCCCCGGACCCTTTGGCTTGCCCTTTTTTCGAACGAACAAACGCCTACGCGAATCGGGGAGAGAAAAAAAGTTTTTTTTTTTTTTCAAATTTTATTTTATTTCTTTTTTCGGTTCTTCGGCTCTTCGCCACTCGAAGGAATAATATTTTGGTATCGAAGTTTCTATTGTTTGAGACTTACTCGCAGTTTGAGGACTCGTTGGATTTATTTTTATTTCCATTTTAAGATTATTTTTAAATTGCTCATTTCTTTTTTGCACACACAAACAATCGAATTTCACTGGGTTATTATTATTATTATTATTATTATTATTATTATTATTATTATTATTATTATTATTATTATTATTATTATTATTATTATTATTATTATTATTATTATTATTATTATTATTATTATTATTATTATTATTATTATTATTATTATTATTATTATTATTATTATAATTATTATTATTATTATTATTATTATTATTATTATTATTATTATTATTATTATTATTATTATTATTATTATTATTATTATTATTTCGGCTTAGTCCTTGAAGAACTTTGTTCATGTAAATGTATTTTGTTGACGATGATTGATTTTTCAATTCGCTGGCATAAAACGATACAATTTTGAAGTGAAATATTTTCAATAATAATGGTAATGATAATAATGATGAATTTCCCAACCGATTTAAACTTTTCGTTTTGAAGAAAAAGAAAATACACAAAAAAAGTAGTTATTCGTTTGAAACAACGACAAGTTAAAAGTGGAAGAACCTCGCCTCGATGAGCTACGGGGGCTCTGACTGACATGAACGATAAATGAAAGAAAAAAATGTAATTTCGAAAAAAAATAATGAAGTTAAACAACCCGAATGAATAAATAAATAACGACAGCAACGATTAACGATAAAAATAAATCGTGACAGCAAACGTGATGGGGGGATGAGGGCAATTCGATGCGAAAGAATGGATGAAGCACATATCAAAGGAGCAAATTCCTGGGGGACGAGGAAGTTGATGGGGTGAGAGAGAGAGAGAGAGAGAGAGAAAAAGAGTGAGAGCGGTGTTTTGTATAGTATTGATACTGTAATATCGGTTGTCGGATGTGCGGTTGGGCGTTGGCAACAATGTAAATTATTGAACAAAAAAATAATAAAAAATGAAAGAATGAATGAAAAAAAGTTATGAAATTAACTTTAAAAAAAACAAAGAAGAAAAGTTTTCAAAAACCGTAAATTGGGTAAGCGCAGCTTGTACGAACGACGAATTTTGATCATTCGATCGCTGAAAATAAAACTCCACGACGTAATTATCATTATTATCATTTGTTTATTTAATTATCTTCGATCGTCGCTCGATAGACGAATCACGATCGAGCGACATACAACGCGAAACAAAACGCGATTACTTATATATATATATATATATATATAGCGCATAGGGGATTGACAAAAAAAATACGGTTTGAACGACGAACGCAACAAAATAAGAAAAAAAAACAAACTTGTAATTGTAAAAGATTATTTACGAATTATACGATCTTGATTCTTGCCAGCATCTCACATCCACGTGTTTTTCGTTTTTTCTCATTCCTTCCTCATGACATATCTCGCAAACGTAAATTTCTCGGTCGTTGTTGGTCCAATGGAAAAACGACGAGAACGTTGCACTGCGTAATTGTCGAATGGATACACGGGTTCTTGAATTTTTCGCGAGCTAACAATCGTCGCCGAGAAAACTTCATTACAGTTTTTTCTTACCGACTGAGTAAAATTTTCCGAAAAACGTACGAAAAAAAATACAATCAAAATCGAAACAAATTAGACGATGAAAATGTTAAAATGTTTCTCAGCAATGAACGATAAACAGTTTATTCGATCGATCTCGGAAACGAAATTTCTCGATCATCGTTGGTCCAACGGAAAAACGACGAGAACGACGCACTGCGTAATCGTCGAATGAATCTAAGGGTTCTCGAATTTTTCCCGGGCGACGAAGCATCCAGGAGAAATCTTCATTACAGTTTTTTCTTACCGACCGAGTAAAGTTTTCTCGCAAAACGTACAAAAATAATGCAATTAAAATTGAAACAAATTAAACGATGAAAATGTTAAAATGTTTCCCAGAAGTAAAAACCATAAATGGTTTTTTAAACTATTCGGACGAACTTTTTTTGAATTACATGCATACATATATTTATATATATTGCGAGCGGACTCGCAATGAAAAAAGAAAGGAAAAAAAAATAAATCGTACAAAAATTTTCGAAGCCCTCGGCTATTTGTCAAGCGGTTCGTGTGCGTAATACGTAAATCCTTCGAAAAACTCGAAAAACGAAAAAGAATAAAAAAGACAATCGTGTAAGAAAATTCATTGAAAGTCTAGAAATCGCGTTTTTCCTGCAACGAAAAAAATATATGTGTGTATGTTCATCTGTGTGTGTGTGAAAACGTTGTATCGGCCAATGGATCGCGAACAAACACGATCCCGTGGAACCAATCGCGACGAAAGGGGTGGTCCGGCCAATGTTTGTCTTATCGGTTCGGCCACCCCCGCCGGCAACGCGTTTATTCTCCAAACGGGAAATAAAACAAAAAAAAAAGAGTACGAACCGTCGGTGAGAATGAAGACGGAAAGAGACGGAAGGCCGCTCGCGGTTCGTCCGATTCATCCGAACCGCCCCTATCGCCAGCCAATCGGAGGGTCCCGAAGCCGCGGAAGATGAAAATCTCGAGGACGCGCGCGATCCCATCGCGGCTTCGAAAATTTTCCTCATCCAGTCTACCGTTAACCGTCATCGAAACAATTTTCACAATCTCTTTATTTCGCATTCTTATCAACGTTCCGACGAACGATGAAAAATGTAATAAAATAACAAATAAACATTTTTGAATTTTTGATCGAATGGAAAAGTGTATCAAAAAAATTCAAATCAACGATAATTGCAATCTTCAATTCGTGATTAATTAGTTGGAAATATTTCCGATACTCGATTGACGAAATATTGAACGTGCTAAATTGAAGAAATATTGAAGATGCGAAATTGAAGAAATATTTCGAAATAATAAATTGAAGAAATATTCCAAAATAATAAATAAAAGTGAAGAAAATTTTTTTTCAAACGAAATATAGTTTCGATAGACGAATAGAGATTAAAAGGAAAGATCGACAATGTTGCGTGGTAAATTGAAAAAATCTGATCCCGCCGATCGTGAGTCGGATTGCAAACAGCGAAGACCCAAATGCGCCAGATGCAGAAATCACGGATTGATATCGTGGCTCAGGGGACACAAACGCGAATGCAGATATCGAGATTGCATGTGTGCAAAATGTTCCCTCATTGCCGAACGTCAGAGAGTCATGGCGGCCCAGGTGAGCGTTATCAATTAATTCTTTCGATTAATTATTTATCAATTATAATTATTTTTGTTCATTATCCATTTTCATCGGATATATACTGATTGTTTTATTTTTTAACTATGCATATTACATATTATTTTATCTATAGATTATAAATTCAAAATTGCCATGAAAAATTATTCCGATAATCGTATATTAATATATATATATTTTAGGGTGGCTCGGAAAAAAAATTTCTCCGATTTTCGGGGCCCCGATTTTTTAAAATTTCGAATAACATGGCGCAATATTTTTTTTTTATTCATCGAATGAACGTGAATCGTGCGATTGAAATCATTTTTGACAAAATAAATTACAAATGATTTCGTTGTTTTAGAATCACTTGAAGTCCACAAAAATTAAATAATGATATAAGAGGAGAACAAATTATAACATTTTACCACTTTTTTCATCTTTGAAGATGATAATTTTTTTTACTGAAACGATAATTCACGATTCACGTTCATTCGATAAAAAAAATTAATCATTGCGCCATGTTATTTAGACGTGAAAACTCAAAAAAGTTGGGGTTACCCCTAAAAACGGTCCAATTGGGATCATCTTTCTGTAGGGAATACATATATAGACGTGTGTGTGTGTGTGTAGATATATAATTTTACTTTTATCCGTCTCATTATCAAATATTATATATAATTATTACACTCAACGTAATAATTTATCATTTAAAAAATATAAAACAATTGGTATTTGAATAATTGCATTTTAATACACACATATGGTTTTCTGTATCAATTATCATCGAGATTCTTGTGTAAACTACCAAATATCTGTGTATGTGTGTGTGTTTTATACGAACAACGATATATAAGCTGGAAAATAATAATTCTAGATTGTCACATCAATCGTTTATTCTCTCAACGTTATTACCATCACTCGAGAGTGAAAATCCATTAACGTTCGGTGTAGCGTTTCATTTCTGTTTGCCACGAGCATTACACGACGTCACTCGATCTTGTGTCCACATCGTAGCTTTCAATCTGGTCTCGGTGGTACATTCATGATCCACAATCCCCTTCCCCAACCCTCTCTCTCTCTCATCTCCTTCTCTCTCGTTCGAGGCCCATCATCCAGCATCCCTTGGAACAGAATTGTATGGCTTCGGGGACAAACGCTTTACCCGATTTACCGAGAAAACCCTTTTGGAATACGACTCGTGTGTCCCTTCGACGTCGTTTTCACAATGACTTTCGTTTTCACACAAACACTCGAAACACATTTACAAGCACATGCAATAATATCTTTGAATTAATTAAATCCCTTTGACACGACTGTGTCAAGTCTAATTAAATTACATTCGAATTTGAAGAAACTAAAAAAAAAATTGTAAAATTTTGTTTGAATGTTTGAACGAAAATGTATTATTTAATTTTTGTATTATTGCTTGTGATGAGAATTTTTCAATTATTGAAAAAATATGGAAGTTTATTATTCGATTTTTATCAATCATTGCTTGAGTAATTTTTTTTTTTCTTTATCATGAAATCTGCGAATGAAAATGAACAAAAAAAATGACATTTTTGATATTTCGTTTTGTAATTAATTTGTAATTATTTTGTTATCGAAGGTTGCTCTGAAACGTCAACAAGCTGCGGAAGATGCGATTGCACTGAGCATGGCGAAAGTCGCAACGGGACAAAAAATGCATCGTCTTCCTCCGGGAAAAATTTTTGGCATGTCCGTGACCGAACCCGACTCGTCCAGATTGCACAATCGTTTATCGTCGACCGAAAATTCGGTCGTTGCTGAGAACAATGAGGATGGAAAGGAGGATGGAAACGCACAGCATGTGGAAATTACGAAGGAAGAAACGATTATCGTGACCGAGGATACACCAAAACGATCGACAACCTTGAGCCCTTTTGTAAGTCCATTCACTGCTTGTGACATTGTTTTTTATTACCATTTTCTTTATGATAAAAAATGTTGATTATTTTTTCGTTACTTCGTTAGTTAATGAAGTTTGCCAAAATTTCAGAGTCTAATCTATACTTGAACTATTTTTTTCCTCAGTGTCCAAGTACAGTTTTTTTTAAGGGTAGTTTATAATTGTTTTGAAAATTCTGAAGAGATTCGAAAATTCTGGAAAAAAATCAGTAATAGTTTTGGGATAAAATGAAAGTCAAACATATTTTTTTTGGTTTTTATTTGACCCAAAAAAAAAACGCTCTTTCTTATTCGAGGGTAGTTGATAATTTTTTCGAGGGTTGTGAGGTGATCCGAAAATTCTGAAAAAAATCCGAGGTGTTGCTGAGACGTAATGAAAGCAAAAAAAAATTACTCATTAAGCAAATTGGCAAAGTTCATGAGTTTTCGAGCGTACGAATGAAATAAAAATTCGAAAAAGTTAAATTAAAATATTATTACTCCAATAAAAATCGTCGTCTAGTTTGATTCTATTTTTTTTTCTTTTTTTTTTCATGTTTCTCCACAGGACAAGGAAGATCGTGGCAAGAGCACCGATCTCATCGTTCCTGGCAAACGCAACGACGCTCCATCGAACGAATCCGTCAAAGAAACAAAGACAGTCGTTTCCCAAACTTCTCTGGAAACTCTGTCGCGATTATTTCCCACGACAAAACTTTCGGTTCTTCAATTGGTTCTGCAACGTTGCGGTCAGGATCTTTTGAAAGCCATCGAATATTTCGCAAGCGAAAGCAACAAAGTCGTGGATTCGGCGAATCAACGAAATTCGGCTTTTCGTCCGCCCGCATCTTTGTCAATGACGGAAAATCGTTCGAACACGGATTATTCCAACGTTTTTCTATTGCCACCGATTTATTCGAATCTCACGAGAAATATTTACGGCGACGCGAGTTATTGTCTGTTGAACATTGTTCCCGAACAATTGTCGCGCGGTTACGCGCCCGGTGAATTTTCCAACGTTTGTGGAAATCTCGCGACAAATTTTTCCAACACGAAAACACAAATCCCGAACGACGAGGACAACAATGTGGCTTTCAGCGTTCAGTACAACAATTATTTTAATTCGAGCGTTCAACAACAATTGCGCGATAGTCGAAATGGTTTGTTACATTTTCCACCGATTGTTCCGGGAATTCCTTGCGTACAACCCAATTGCACCCAGTGCTACAAATTTATCTGAAATGTTTTTTTCCTAATTTATTTTTCTATTAGTAATTTATTTTATTTTCACTCGAATTAGAATAATTTTTTTTTTTTCGTCGATCGATCGCGATGAACTGTTTTACACGGATTACGGATGAAAATTTATTAGAATTATATCCATTCAATGTTTTTTTTCGTTTGCTTTCCAAGTAAAAAAAATAAAATCCTGATTGAAAATTGGGATGATATTTTTTTTCCCAGAGTCTCGAAGGACTTGAAGACTCGACAAAAAAACATCGCGGTGCTTCTTTGTAACTGAATTTTGAAAAAAAAAAAAAAAACAATCAGTGAGGTGTCCGTAATTTTGATTTATCGTGAAAATTATTATTCGCGACAAACTAATTATCATCGATATCCATTCAAACTGTATCCATCGACATCAGCTTTATTTCCATTGTCTGAAAACGCGCGTTGCATTGTTAAAGAACAAAAAAAAAATATTCACAATGTAATAAAACATAAGAAACGTTTTGGGGTCGGGGAAAAAATAACAAATGTCCGTGTCGAGAGCTTGATAACAATATAAGACCTATCTGTGTGATCGTCTGATCTCATTAAAGTTTTTTCTTTCTCTTTTTCTCTCTTCTCACTTTCGGTTACCCTCGCAGCAATCCGTCGGAAGCGATAGGGCGTGACAAATCGAATTAGTAAGATTCGAAAAGATTCGTCCAAACAGAAGATCCAACATCACGACCGTGAATGCCCGTGGGCCATTGTTTGCTTTGGCGAATGGTGGCTCGCTTCGTCGAAAGAAAATACCAAGACTCCTCTCTTCTCCATCCGTCTATCTGTCTGTCTATATCTATCTGGATTCCTTCGGGGCATGCACGTATCGCGGACTCGTGTGCCGAATTACCAAGCGACTTGGTAACTCGACACCGCTTCGAATAAAAAAATAATGAAAAAATAGAAAATAAAACATAATAAAAAATAATAGAAAAAAAAAATGTCGAACAGCATTTGGCGAAATGACAGTTGCAAAGGTATTTTCTAATCGTACCTCATCGTTCGACGCATAAAGCGACACTTCCATCGAATCACAACCGATGGAAAAAAAAAAAAAAAAAAATTAAAACGAGCCAAACTCCGGATCCATCGGAAAATCTTGACGCTTATCATTATCTCTCACACTAAACCCGATATTCATTAATTCTTCAGATTTTTATTCTCTCCTTAAACTACTTAGTACTTTAAAAAAATTTAACGGGAACGAAAAAAAGAAGAAAAAATCTGTAATCTGCATCTTTTAAAATTTTTTTTATTTTTTTTATTTTTTTTTTTCGTTTTTTTCTTTTAACTTTTTTTCAAATTTTTTTTTTTGTCGTCGAGATATATATCTGTATATACACTTACGCGGTGTCCACGCTAAACGTTTTATCATCGAATTATTTACATAATATAATGAATTATTTTTCTCATTGTGAAAAATATATCGAAATTGCCTGTGTGTTGATCGGTCGATGTGTGTCGATCATCGTTGACCGACTTTTCGATCGTTGTTTCTATTTTTTGTCGTCCGCCTTAGAATCGCAGGTGCGGTTTGTTCTTGATCATGTGTCTGGAAAAAGAGGGAGAAAAAAAAAACAATTGTAGTGTTAATGGATCTCGGGGAGTCTGTGCGAATGGATTGGCGGTTTGGAAGGTGTTGACTCACTTGTCCAGATGTTCCCAGAACATCATCAGCGCGGCTCGGTCCAAATGACGTTTTTCTCGGCTCAATTCGATCACCGTGACTGCCCAACGTGCCACGTTTGCGTCCAATTTCATCTCGTCGTACTTGAGATGAAACGCCGATACTGCGGATTCACATGAATTTTATTCATTTTTATATTTATTCATTTTATATTTATTTTATTCATTTTTATATTTATAACAAACGACCAAAATATTTTCCAAAACTCTTTCTGAACAACGAAATTAATTTTCTCTCTCTTTAGGATAAATAACAATTTCAAAAAAATAATAAATTTAAAAAAAAAAAAAAACTGGCATCAGAAACTTCGATTAAACGAATAAAATTCCCAAAATTGACGATAAAAAAATTACCTTTGGAAAATATTTCAACGGGATTTCCATCGAACGGCCAACCCTTGAACTGCCAAGCCGGACCCATGACAAAAACCGCCACGACTCTTTCCCAATCGGCATTGGTGAGTTTTTGCGGTGTATCGACGACCCGATAAGGAACGGTCAATCCCCCGTCCTTCCGCCGTTGCAGAAGCACCTCGTTTTCTCTCTTGCATCCCGACGCTCGTTTGT
Source organism: Diplazon laetatorius (assembly GCA_963662125.1). Lineage (NCBI taxonomy): Eukaryota > Metazoa > Arthropoda > Insecta > Hymenoptera > Ichneumonidae > Diplazon > Diplazon laetatorius. The sequence goes on from OY759158.1 coordinate 18,155,709, forward strand.
CCTCGTTGCTTATGTATTTCAATTCTTGCAAAATTTCTTTCGCATTGTACATGGTTATCAGCGACGTATTAGCGTTTGGAATAATGATAATCGGGGTTCTGCTCGGTCTCTTGTTTTGCGCCGCTTGTTGGGGCGTTAATTTTGCGGCCGAAGTCGGCAACAAACCGGAAGTCGGTGTGGACGACGTTGGATTGGACGTCGGGGGTTTTCTCACGGCCGGATTCGTGCCCTCGGTCACCGATTTCAACGTCATACCGTGATAAGTTCCCATAGTGTCGATTTTGAAACCCTCGGTTTCCTCCTTCTGACGTATAAAACGTTCCTGATCGTAACGATTGTAAACCGCCGGTTGGGGAAGCGGTCGCATGGGCGTCGATCTAGGCGTGACCATGGGCGTGGGTGCCGACGGACCCTTCTGACGTCCTTCCTCGCGAGCTTTTATACTCTGAAGTATTGCGAATATATTTTTCGCGAATACTTTGCCGCTGCTTTGGAGTATCGTCGCGCGGGTTCGCCATTGTCGTTCGCGCGACACTATGTCCTTTGTGTCGTCGACGTCCAGATCGAGAATCACACGCAAATCCGAACCCATTCCTGTAATTATTATTTTTTTTTTTAAATGTTTTTTGTGTGTAGCTCGATGACATTGTAGGTTAGAAAACAAAATTTCAAGACAAAACACGCGAATGGTGGCAAGATAATTACGTACCTATGTCGTCGTTCTCTTTGATGGTCGTGCGCTTCTTGGCCAAACGTTTGGCCTTGATAGCTGCTATCTTCTCCACGGACATGGCTTCCGACAGAGATTTGATATTGTCGACAGTGACCGAAGCCTCTTTGGGAGCGTCCAATCTGGCGGCGAGCTGTTCCTTGACCTTTTGCACGTGGGTCTCTTCGAAACGCGGCTTTTTCGACGAACCGCTGTCCATGCCATCTTCGGCCGTGCGTTTGACCTGAGTGGAAAGACCGATGGGAGCGGATTTGTCAATGGCCGCCGAATTTGCAGTCTCGCCGTTGAGATAAGCCAGCAAATCCTTTCTGTCTGGACGTCGCACCACCGGAATGTTTTCCGCAGCGGCTTGACGCACGTAAACCGGATGGGTGAGTTGCACATGTTTGAGAAGAAACAGCAAACACTCGAGGGTGTAATACTCTTTGGCGTTTCCTTCCTTTCCGGATCTGTCGAATTGTCCGACGATTGTAATTGCAATGAAATTCACATCGATCGGTGATAATTGGAGTAATGAAGACAATAAATGCATATTAGAAATAGATGATGAGCAAGATGAAGACGATTGGGGCAAGATCGCGTGAAAAATATTGTAGAAAAATTATGGAAAAACAATCGTTAACAAGTGCTTACCCATAGGTTAGGTAATTCGTTTTCACATTTTTCGGCCACGAAAATTCACCGAATATTATTTCGTTCTCACGTTCGATTATTTCTTTCTTGTTTACGTTGTATTGTCGCAATAGGGACAACGGATCCGCCATTTTCACACGTTTATTACACCGAAATTGGCAAAGTTTTTCGTGTTTGCGATTTTATATTTTGTGGTGGACGCTAACGCACTCGTCGTCGCCAGCTGCTCGACGCACGCAACCGCAGACGCAAATGATTGTGTGGAGGCGAAGTACGTGGTAGTCGGAATGTGAAAGTATTGTAATTCGAGAGAGATGCGGTACCGAACTTTCGCGGTAGATGTCGCGCCGATCACCCGAAAGATCCGGCGACTCAAAGTATCCAATGGCGTTTCCGCGTTCAATGACGCGCGTACCGCGTCGCACAATGTGAACCTCTGCAAAGTGCATTGATTATCGGTTTGCATTATTATCGTTCTATTATTTTTCTTAATTTTTGTTAAAAATTTTTCATAAAAATGCAAAGATGCATGAGAATGTTATTCGTCGGCACGCTGTTACTGCAAAGAGGATCTTCCACGTTAAATGGAACTCCCAAAATTGGTAAAATGTTAATTAACATGTCACAACATCGTCTGTTTGTTTACAAAATGTCAATTGCAAGTGTAGCTGTAATCTGACGGCACGGTGGCGGCACGTATCGTGCACGACTCCATTGTGCCACGCTGTGCCGACATCGTGCAGGCACCATGCCGCCAGATCCGATAATTCTTGTTTTTCTTTCACCTTTGGATTGTTTTAATGATTCTAATGGCTTCTCCGGGCTTATTACCATCGTGCATTCGTAGCTGTAGTCGGTGGAGGCATCGGAGGAGCATCGGCGTCTCATTTCCTGAACGAATTGTTCGGTGGAAAATTGCGAATCGATCTCTTCGAAGCACAACAGATCGGAGGACGTTTGGCGACTGTGGAATTGGCAGGAGCGCAGTACGAAGCCGGCGGAGCAATCATTCACGATCGTAATTTGCTTATGAAACGCTTTGTCAAGATGCTAGGTTCGTAAATGAATTTAAAAAAATAAATAAATAAATAAAAAATAAATGTTTTATTTTTATTGCTACGAATAAAATTGTGGGAACGAAATGTCGTTACGTACTAAATTTTTCATTTCCAGGATTGCAGGAAAGACCGACTTGCGGAGATCAAAGATTTGGCATATGGAACAGAGAAGAATTTGTTTTTGAAGAAAGTTCATGGCAATTTGTCACTCTCGCCAGATTGATCCAAAGATACGGTTTGCAACCGTTCAGACTTCACGGGTAGAGCACATAATCTCAATAAAAAATTAAACCAGCTTCTCAAGCTCGAAACAATTCATCAGCAATTTAATTTGAATTTATTTTTTTTTTTTTTTTCATTCGACCAAACAGATATGTGAATTCCGTGCTGAATGATTTTGAAAAAATTTATCAGCTACACGACGATGGTATTGCATTTGAGAACGTGACGAGTTTGTTGTCAGCCATGAACGATGAATTTCCAAAAATGTTGGAAGTTTCGATGAAGCATCATCTGGAATCATTGGGATACTCGTCCAGGCTCATCGACGAATTGGTCGAAGCCACTCTGGTCGTTAATTACGGACAGAACACGAATGTACAGAGTTTCGTGGGTTGCGTGTCGTTGGCTGGTGCCGGAGCGTCTTTGTGGTCGGTCAACGGTGGCAATAAAGATGTAAGGAGATTATCGAAAATCTTCTATCCTCGTTCGACAGCAAACTTTTGTTTTTGCTGGATTGTAATTTTTTAATGGAGAGATTTTTTTTTTTTTTTGTAAAAAAATTAAATTATTTCATTTAAGGTACCTCAACATCTCGTCTACAGGAATAATCAACTCGTCGTCGTGTCTTCTGTGGTCGAGAAGATTGTGAATTTGCCAAATAATTCGAATGGTCCAAAATACGAAGTCCACTACAGAAACAAAGGTAACATTTTTTATCTCGAGAGGTTTTAACATTTGCAGCGACGATTATTATTTTTATTTATTTTTTTCACGTTGATTCGATCGTTATAAAAATTATATTTAATTGTTTTGCAATCCAGGAAGTTCGGAATCGACGAAGAGCCTCTACGACATAGTCATTCTCGCCACACCTCTGACAAAGGATCACAAATTGCCAATAAAATTTGAAAATTTTCCCAATGATTGTCCATTCGAATTCAGCGGTGATTATCAATCGACATTCGCGACTTTCGTCCGTGGCAATTTGAATTCGAAATATTTCAATCTCGATGATCCGATCGATGCGATTTTGAGCTGCGATCCCGACAAAACGATAATCAGTTCGGTGGGAAATTTGGTTTCCGTCGATGGCAATTGTTCGAACGTTTGGAAAATATTTACGAGAGATTCACCGGATCAACGTATCATCGACGATATGTTCGAAGACGTGCGTTGTTCATTGATTCATCATATTTATTTGTTTAACGAGTATTGAAAATTTTGAAGAACAAAAAAATCATTATCCATTCGTGAGACGACCAAAAATATTTATCTTACTCTGTTTGATTTTTTTTTTCCCAGATCGAACAGATCGAAAGGATCGAATGGAAAGCATATCCCAAATATTCCACGACGAAGCCACTTTTGGATTTCAAACTTCACGATTCGCTCTATCACGTTAACGCGATCGAGTGGGCGGCAAGCGCGATGGAAATGAGCGCAATCGGTGGAAGAAACGTTGCAATATTGGCGCACAACGATTACAAAAAGCGTAACGATATGAATAATGATTCGAGGGAAGCCAAACGATTTAGAAATGACGAATCTTCACGTTTCACAGATCTTTAGTCGGTGCATCGTTAAAAAAAAAAAATAATAATAGACTAACGCATAGTAAATCGCACATTATAACAGATAAAAGAATCTGAGAGTTGTATATCTTGTTATTGTAAATACAAATGAAAAAATTATTATTTTTTTAATAATTCACATTATCATTGTTGATTGTTGATGATAAATAAAAAATTATATAATCTTTTACGTATCTATGTGATTAAATAGACCACATTATCTTTAGATATATAAGATAGAACAGTAAGTTGCGCACCCCGTTTGCAGATGGCAGCAGCAGAAAAAAAAGAGATGAGACAAAAATGTTTACGATGGCAAACAAAATATTTACCTTTTGATTAACCTCACTTTTCGTGGTCTCCTCGTAGCCGTTGTTGCCCGGTTGACACCCGGCGCGAAATATTCATGTTATGATCGAATCGTCAACTTTTAAGAGGTTAGGAAACAAGATCCCCAATCTTTTGTGTCATCCGATTCATCCGTGAGCTTCACCGGGTAACCTAACCTAATCATTGATTCCATTTGTATCATTAATAATATTGTTAAATACACGTGTATATATATATATATATATAGGTATAACTAATCAAAAAGGGCAAAAAGTAATCACCAAGATGCAGACAAGCATACCAAATACTCGAGTGACCCTCGATTCGTCAACGGCCATAAAATTAACAAAAAGTGGCCAAATGACCAAGGAACGTGGTTTGATGTCTCGCAACGACGTCTGGCACAGAGTGAAAATAGTCAGAGGCGCCAGATACGACAAGGAAATTGTTCTGCGAAGCATACTGCAAGCGGTGGAACCGTCCGATCTCATACCGGTGCGTTATCAAATAAACGGCGAAGATGCTTACTTCATGGCTCGCAATTGCGGCGCGGCTTTGAAAGAACTGTGTCGTACCAATTTGATAGTCAAATTACCCAACGGCGAACCCATTGTCATAATCATAACTCTGGCTTTTGCATCGATTCACGAACTCAAAATAAACATTCAACCTATACTGCTGGCCGCTATAACGAGGCGCTACAATCCGATCACCAAGTCGCTGACGCTGGAAGATTTTCACAAGGACGAAGAGGTGGCAAAAACAGTTTACTGTCCGCTGTCGCAGTCGAAGACTTTGAGTCACACTCTGAAGCTGGCCAAAACGACGCTGGGCCCCTTTGAGCATCTCAATCTTCAACACAACGAATTGTTGAACACCGACGCTCTGGCCAATTCCAACCTAACCTCTCTCAGAGGTTTGGATCTTCGTTACAATTATCTCATGGGCATGGAGACTCTCGCGGCGTTGAAGAATTTTCACATAACCGAACTTTGGCTGGATGGCAATCCGGTTTGTGAAAATTATGCAAACAACATGAGATACATAGACGGTGCGAGGTTATATTGTCCGCATTTGCAAAAATTGGACGGAGTTTGGCTGAACACGCCGGAACTTCCGCTAACCTACGCCAATTACTTCATCAACGAACATTCGCGCAGATTGACCCATCAATTTATCGAACATTATTACAATTTTTACGATCACGGCGACAGGTCGCTGTTGACAAAATTGTACGACAGAAAAGCGGTGTTCTCGATGACTCTGGGTGTGTCATCGGGCATGATCGATCATGACGGGTTAGCGCCTTTCGTGACTGAGAATCGTAATATTCTCGATATGCCCCATCGTGCGAGAGCCCAACTTTTGTATCGCGGCCCCAAAAACATAGTCGCAGTGCTTGGTCGATTGCCAAAGACGTTGCACGATCGTAAAGCCTTCAAACTTGACGTGACTTTCCACGACGAAAGAACCACCGTTTTGAACATCGACGGTATATTCCAAACCGATGCGACACAGATTTGGAGATTCAGCAGAACTTTTGTGCTGGTTGCGAACAACGATAACGAGTACAATATTTTCAACGATCAGTTTCACGTGCATTGGGGCCCAGAAAATTCGACAATCGTGTTCAATGAGACGTCCATCGACGTTAAACGTAACTTTGACAGAATGCTGTCGTTGACGCCGCAGGAGGAGGAAAGTTTGATCGTCGCAATGATGAAAGTCACGACTATGAATGGCGATTGGTGTCGTCAATTTCTCAAAAATGCCAATTGGAATGCGAGAAAAGCGCTTAAAACTTTTATGGACAGCTACCAGTCGGCCAGAATTCCAGATGAGGCTTTCGACAGATGACGACAGATGAATATCAAAAAGATTATGAAAAAATCAAAGTCTCACAAAGTTAACAAATAAAAAAAAAATAAATGAAAAAAATAAAGTCAACTGATAAATTTTATAATTGAAGATGCGAGTCTGTCGTATGAATGTGTAAAAAAATTCATAAATCGATGAATAAAACGTTTTATTATTATTATTTTTTTTTATTAAACCGATACTTGTACATCACATACATAAGTAAAAAATTAATCATGAATTAACGTTTATGCATCAATAATAATGTAAGCGATGATACATAAAGTTTCGAAAAACTAAATTTATCAATACTAATAGATAAAATTGTTTGTACAAATAAAAAATTTCTGACTACGCGACTACACTTGGTACATATGTAATACGTTATATAAATTAAATAACGTTTTTTTTGTCTTCATTTTTTTTTTTTTTTAATTAAACTCGATAGATTCAGACTTACAAATTATTTCATCAGACACTCTCTCGTAGCCCTCTCTCACCGTTTTTCGAATTGTCGTCGGTCACTACGTCTATGAGCATTGGAAAAAAAAAGTCTGACATTATTTACAAAATAGAATCCAAGCTGTAGCAAAAAATAACGATAAAAAAATAATATTCACTCATTTAATTGTCGTTTATATCGCGGATAGCTCGTTTCTACAATTTTTTCTTTTTTCTTCGTCGTTCACGTTGTGGCTCGACGACAATTTTTTAAATACCGGCTCTCTCTCTCTCTCTCTCTCTCTCTTTCACGGTATTGTTAAAAATGTAACGCAAACGTTAAACGCTTCAACCTCGTATAAGAAGTTACGCTTGAAAAAAAAAAGAAAAAAAAAACTTGCGACTCGCAGAGTCGTCTTCGTGAAACGATCATGGTCCAGATCCAGCCTCGCGACCGGCCCAATCGTCCTGTCTTTACATTACTTTTTTTCTTCTTATTCATTCGTCAAACTTTCGTTCTAAGGCAAGCGAGAGTGTGAAAAAAAATTCATCCTCACGCTATTTTTATACCACGTAATAATTACATACATCACAATCTCGAGCATTCTCATCGTCAACCATCTTCGTCGTCATCTTCACCGTCGACCTCGACCTTGTGTAGATATTTGGTAAAAAATAATCGTCGCTGCGAATTTATTTTCAAAAACGCCTTGCGAAACGATTTTCATTTTCGTTTATTTTTCTTTTTTTCTTTCTTTCTTTTTTTGTCGTCGATTTTCGTCGAATGGAAGTCTCGGGATGACTCGTTCGGGAAATTCGGAACCCGCGTCGCACAACCCTTCTTTTGCCTCTTCTTCTTCGCTTTCACCCCCCGACCCCGGCACAAAAGGCCGAAGGGGGGAGGGGGCGAATTTATTTCGTGAAAAAAAATACTGTTATTCGCGATAAATTCAATCCGTGTCCGAGTCCTTCCTCTTGATTCCACTTCGCAATTGTTCCGTTGCCAACATCTTTTCCTTCAGATGCTGATAGGTGCTCAGTCTCGACACTGCGTAATCCTGAAATTACAAACACAATATGAATATTTATATAGATATATATATATCGATGAAAAATTAATTTGAAACAAAAAAAAGTGTAAAGTGCATGAAAATATTTTTAATATATTTCGCAATACTGTGTTTTGTTTCTTCAAATGCATAACATTTGTGTGACACAACGAATTGTACGAGAAAAAAATCACAAGTGAATTGGACGAATATTAGAAAATAATTTTCAAGAATAATGCATTTAATTTATTTTTTTTGCAAACATTTTTTTGCGTGATTATTTTTTTTTTTATAAATATTCCTTTCTAGGTGTGAAGCAAAGCCTAAAGGAGGATCTTGAACGTTGCAGAAACGAAATAACTAAAAGTGTGTGTTTCAAAGTCGTTTGGTCGTGCGTAAACGAAAATAGATAATAATGATCGTGTACTAACCCAGTAGCCGAATGGGATTTCCGAGAGCCTGGCATTAACGATGCTCCAAAGACCCCAGAATAGATGACTCGCCATCGAAAATAATTTCACCTCCTCGATCAGACGTTTCTCCTCCTCCTCGTCGTCCGACTTTCCAAGTGTCCTCAAATAATTTCTTATGAAGTGAAGCTAATTGGGGCGGAAAAAAAAAAAACAAATCGCAAAAGGTTAGAATCATTGAGTCGCTGAGATTAATTCGCGGTCAAACTACCACAAAATTATTTTATAATCTCGTTTTTTCTTTTTTTTTTTTCATTTCCAATAATTTTTTACGAGACACAATTTGGTAACAATTTTCATGTTACACAGCGACTACTGTTCGTCGTGAAATTGACAATTGAGATTTCCTACTCCCTTGTGGGACTACTGTCAATCATTGGGATCGTCGTAGAATCAATCATTTCTTTAAAAAAAAAATAATAATAATAAACAATTTTTTTTAATTGAAGAAAAAAATTTTTTGATTCAATTTTTTTATCGTTGTTATATTCACAAATGTTTCATCAACCGTCCAAACCGTGAAATTTGATAGACCTTCGCCAAGTGCGACGTACGAAAACAACAAAAAAATAAATCAAACGATGATAAAATGGCAGATTGAAAAAATATAAAAAATGAATAATAATAATGAAGATTAAAAAAAATAATAATAAATAATGGATATCAAACATTGTCAAGGGATGGCAAGATCAATGAAAATCCAATTGTCCAGCCTCGTCGAGGAGACCGCAAAATCGATTATTCAAAGAAAAGGCACAAATGTTTTTTTTTTTTTAAATAATGAAAAAAATATATAAAAATATATTTAGAGAAAGAGAGAGAGATAGAGTGCGTGTTGAGGTACTCTAAGTGTTGCAGAGGCGTGGATTGTCGGGGCCTCTGGTCTTCCCCCCCGTCATCGGGATGGTCAGATCGGCCACTCGGTTTTTTGCTCCCTCACACGACGGTCTCGTGTGTGTGTGTGAGTGCATCGTCAAAAGCCAGGATGACCCATCCATTGCATCGGCGAGCGAAACCCACTAGTTTCTGTCTTTTTCTTTTTTTTTTTTTCGTCACGAGCCCTTCTCTCCGGAATTTTTCTATCACCGGTCCTGTGAAACTAACATATACACACACGCAGCACGAGCCAACGTTGCCTAACCGTCTCGACGTAAAACCCCTTTTTCATCACCACCTTTACCTTCCCCACTCCCCCCACTCCCACCCCCCGGACCGCCCTCGCGTTGATTCCACGTAAAACCGTAAAATGGATTTTCGAATTAACTTTTTGACAAATTAAAAATAAATGAAATTCAATGGAAATAATTGAATAATTTTTTATGAATTCGATTTTGAAAAAAAATTGTGACACTAAGACGGAAAAATGATAAATTTATTATTCTAGATTTTAGCACTTTAAATTGAATTAATGAAAATGCAGTGAAAAATAAGTCCACTTCGAAGTAAACGTTTATAAATTTTATACAAAAATATTTTAGGGACGTTAAAAAATTATAATTTTTGAAAAATGGACGCTAAAATAAATAAATAAATGAATAAATATATATATATATACATATGGATAATTGACGTAACTGAAATTTTTTTATGCAATATGGTGAAAACTTTTTTTCTTACGAGAAATCAATTCGTTGAATCAATTTTTTTTAAAATAATAATAGAACTGATTATTGAAAAAATGCATTATACTATAATTCAGCACTTCGAATTGAATTAATTGGAATTGGAACGATGAGAAAAAAAGTCCATTTTGAAGTAAAAGTTTATGAATGACGTACTAATTTTTCACGAACGTTAAAAAATGATTAAATAAATGTATACATATGAATAATCGATGTAACTAAATACTTGTTATGCAAAATGGTAAAAATTTGTTTTTTTTTACGAGGTCGAGCAACGAGTGACGATAAACCGGGGGAGGCAAATGAAAAAAAAAAAAAAATTTGGAATCTTTTCTAAATTTCTTTCTTTTGTTTTTTTTTCTATTTTTGTTGTTGTTACTGTCTTACCCCACAACGAAAGACCCCCCACGTTCGTGGCTCACCTTTTGCTCGTCCGTGGGTCCCGCGCCCGGACGTTCGTGATAAAACGGATACTCGGACGCCGTGTAATCGTACTGCCACTCGACGAAGTGATTCGCCACGTCGAAACCCCGATAATTGTACGAACAATATTCGAAATCTATGAGCACGAGTTCGCGTTTGCGATTACCATTTTGTCGCAAAAGTATGTTGCCCTCTTGCATGTCGTTGTGACAGAATACAACTGGATACTTTTGTTGCATCACCAGAGATCTGCGAGAGAACACAAAAAAAAAAAAAATATATTTTGGGTAATTATTTGCTTTCGCGGCTTTTCCGAATTTTACAGTTTTTCAAAATTTTCTTTTTCGAGGAACTTTGTTTGGTCCTTCCAATGAAGAATCAGGCGAGAGAGGTCAAAAAATTTTATGGGAAATATTTTTTTTTAACGTTTTTTCGAAATTTGAATTTTTCAGAAAATCCATATTTTTCGCTATAACTTTCGTTAACTTTGACCAATCGAGTCTCAACTTTACAAAAGTATAGAACATCATTCATCAGTGATGTATATCAAATTTGGCGAAGATCGGTTGAACGGTTCGAATTTGGCAGGAATTCAAAGTTCTTAGATTAATAATCCTCTGCCGATTAAAAAAGCTGCAAGTTGAAACTAGAAGAAATAATGAGGACGTTGTGGAGAAGCATTTTTGCTTTGGCTTCCTCATAAATGAATCTTCGTTCACTATCTACAATTCGCAGGAATCAAATTGCAAGTTTCAACTTGCAGCTTTTAAAGATAATTCTTTCGGCACTTTTGAAATTCGTAATTCACAAGTCTTTGGAATGAAATTTTTCGGACAATGGATTATATTCAAATGGTTACCTGAACCACGCAACCTCCTGAGCAAGACCCATCGAGCTCAGAACATTGACATTGTCGATTTGTCGCGAATCAATGTCATCGACGTTCTTCAAGGTCGTGGTGGCTGTGTCCAACCACTTGGACATTGTGTCCCAAAGCCACGTGGGTTCTTTGCTTATCGGCACTTGCAACTGATGTATCTGAGCCATTCTTTCGGCCGTCAAAGCGCTCAATTCGCGATCGGCGAGTTCGTTGGTAAGCAACGGTCTTGCGGGTATGTATTCCTCGATTCTACCACCGGGAAACACACCGTGTAATTTCGGACCCAAACGTCGTTCCGACAGCAGTGTGAATATCACGGATTCCGTGATTATACCCTCGACCGCACGTTCACCGTGAACCTGACCGTAAATACGAAGCAACACCTGACGTGGCTCGCCACGAATCGGTGTTGCACCTTCTGGCAATTGCACGTTGTACACCCAGTTGCTCAATCCTCCACTGTGAACGAAAAATTAATCGGCCAATTGATTATCCATTTTTATTTTCAGAAAATTTATTTTTAATCGTGAAAGAAAAAAAAATGTACATGAATAAATTAATGTAATACAATAAACGCGTACATTTGTATTATTTATTTGTATATATGCATACATATTTATTTTATAATTATTTTATACACCCTCAATTGCTCAATCATCGACTGTAAAAAAAAACAATTAATTTATTGGTCGAAAATATTTTTTAACATGGGGACAAAAAAAATAGATAGATAAGTAATTGAATGGAGAATAGTGAATGTAATATTTTTATGTATTTGTGTACACCCTTTTATATCATTTGTGGTCTCGAGATACAGTGTGATTTTTTAAAAAATATTTTTCTTTCGCTAAATTATCAAAGTGATGATGAATTTTCATTGTTTTTTTTTTTTTTAAATATTGTTTCGATTATGTTTAAGATTGAAGAAAATTCAATAAAATATATGCATTTATTTCATTATACGTGCCGTATTATTAATTATTATCGTTGTCACGATTATCAATGATTTTATTATTTTTTTCATTAAAAATTCGAACCTTATGTGATTGAAAACTATATTTTCCGGTGTAACGTGCTTCCACACTCCGTGAAGATAATCACGACAGATTCTCGCAGCTGTTGCCCTCATCTCCGGATTCTTATCAGACATCTGTATCGACAAAAAGCAAAAAAAAAAAAATCATTTAAAAAAAAAATACGACACAGTGTAGAAAGATAATGCTTGTGTCGCATAAGCTCGCAGGATTTCGTAACGTTTCGAACATTGTTCGAACGTTTAAATCAATTTTTTTGCACGATAAGACATTTTTTCGTTTTCTTAATTTTTTTTTTGTTCGATTTTTTTTTTTTCGTTTTTTTTTTTCGTGGGGCAGTTCTATGGATATAACAAGGTGATAACTACGTACACATTGCAATTCTGACGAGACTGTGTGATCGATGAACGTGGTGGTGAACTGTCTAATGATAAGCGGTTTACGAACGAGCAGTCGAATAAGGTTCTTCATTATGGGATTCGATTCGTTAGCGAGATAACGATTCCACAACGTGTGTTTATACAATGAAATCGTTCCGATCAACGACAATCGGTTGTTTGCGTTTGGGTGAGTTGTGATTATTCGCGCGTGTGTGTGTGTGAGTGCGTTTGCGCATGCGCGCCGAGGATTATCCTGATATCACGATACAGTGGAACCTCTCATAACGTACGTAATAGGGAGACAATGTACGCTATCTGAAGTACCAATCGCGAGCCAGAACCGGCTGTAGTCGATCGACTGCTCTCCCCACTATTCCCCTTCCCTGACACCCGTGCAGTGCCGTGACTACAGATCCCGTCAGACCCCGTGTTCGCTCGTGCCGGTATGTACATATGAGATTTCGTAACATCGTGGATATCGTATATATAAAAAGTAAGTAATTATTTACATATAATAAAAATCAATTATTCGCTGTGAACATTTTGGCTGATACACGCGATTTGTGTTATTAATATGAAAATACTAATAGTTTAGGTAGACATAACCTCGAAAAAACGTTCTTGTTTACAGCGAAATTCTAACCTTAAAATGATTATTTTCAGCATTCTTCAAAAAAAATCGCTATGAGCAAAAATCCTAATCACCGGCGACTAGATTGCTAAATTTGACAACATTGCAGTGCAAATGAAACATCTCCCAAAACACGTTTTAAAAAAATACGGTCACCCCTCTTAAGCGCCCTTCTGAAGTGTATGTGCGACGGCCCTGATCAATCCCCCTCCAACCAACCTACTGCGTCCCGACGCTCCGCCCTCGTACGTTATGAGAGTGTACGTTATGAGAGGTTCCAGTGTATGTCGCTAAAGAGAGACAGAACACAACGTTGAATTTCATTCACATATGCTTTATTCGATAAATGTTCATACAAGTAATAATAATGATGAATAATCAATAATTTGAAAAAAAAATAAATCAATTTCTCATTAAAAAATAAATAAAATGCATAGAAATGTAAATCAATGAATGCATATTTAGAAACGTGAATAAATTAAAATATACATGAATTATTATTATTATTATTATTATTATTATTATTATTATTATTATTATTATTATTATTATTATTATTATTAATAATAATAAATGTTTCAAGAGCACGATGAATAAATGTCAAAGGGCAAGATGAACAATTTTGTAAGTTTAAAAAAATTTCAAGTGGATATGAATGCAATGAAATGAAAAAAAAAACAAAAAAAAAAGAAAAATAATAATTTTTTTTTTAATTGTAGAAAAATCCTACGAGCAGTTGAGAGTAAAAGCATGCGAGATAAGCATTGATAGCCGACGTCGATTTCCACCCCCCCTCCCCCCGTCGTCTGACCCGTGTACACAAGCGACGACCGCGAGCCACGTGTCCGTCCTTTATTTTTTCACGTTATTCGACAACGCGAATTATTGTCCCCTCACCGAACAGCCGTTTGAACTTTGAGCTTCGTACAGTCTACAATCACTCATTTTTTCGTGCGCGACGACAAACTAATCGTTATTCGTTTGAAATAATAATAATAATAATAACAATAATAATATTTTTTTCCAAAATTTTTGTATATCAATTTATTTATTTGCCATTGATTGTTCTATAGTTCGTTTATGTATTATATATATTTTTTTGTGGTGAGATAATTGTTGTATCGAAGCGAGGGGAGGCAAAGTTCGTGGAGGACCGCGAATAACCGAGTGAAACCGGGACAACTGCGAGCGTGGGCCGAGCGACTACTGGCGCGGCGCCCCTCGCCCCGCCGCCGACCGCGCTGTGCCCCTGCACCCCGCCGCGCCGCTCGCTGAGGCGCCCCTGCCCCCCGCCGCCGCGCCAATCACGGAGCTGCTGCGCTGAGAGCCGCCCCTCGCCCCGCCGAGCCGCGTGTGGACTTGACAATGCGTTTTGCCGAAAGGTACGAGCGAAACGTTACGCGACCCGCGAACGAGTTTGCGCAAACGTACGATCAATATTGGTTTGTCGACGAGTCTCGTCGTGCTAAAGAAAACGTATATCTGTGGTCGAAGAAATCCAACGACGAACGTCTTGATCGTTTTGCAGAAAGATCATCCTGACCTATCGTCAAAAATTCGCAAACAATCATAAATATTCGCAAAAATTTTTAAATTTTATTTCAATCGCTCTCTCCTTTTTTCGCTCTCCAATCAAAAATTACTGTTGAAATTATTTTTCACATATCTAACTTCCTCAGAAAAAAATAGAAAAAAGAAAAAATGATTATCGTGCAAATTATTTTTTCAATATCTAATTTTACGGACTTAACCGATAATCATGAAAAATCTTGTTTATGAAATATCGAAGATTTGTTTTTTATTTTCTTTCTTTTTTTTTTTGCCTTGCGTATTCAATTTTATCGTCGTGTAAATGTCGAAAGTCGTAATTGACGAGGAATATGAGTTTTTAATTACATAGCATGAGGCAAAGCGTTTTCGTTTCGTTGCGAGACTCCGTCTGGGCCGGTGATCGATCGACTGCCTCTCCGCCCCCCGCCCACGTGAGCCTAATCGAATTATCACGCGTCTCATGCAGGCGGGGGGGGGGGGGGGAGGGGGCAAAAGTGATGCAGCACGGGACGACGGATAATCCCATTCAAGGTTCTCGTCGATTACGCGAAAGCAATACGCGTATCGGAATTTTTGAGAATAATGAAGACGGGTATATGGCCGTTGCACCTGTCTCATCTACGATAATTGATAATTCGATATCACGTTCGTCGTCATCGTTGTTTACCGTGCGATGTGGTTAGTCACTCCGACGTCGAGCAAACAGTTTCGGAATATGACCACGGACACACAAATACATAATGATATATAGGACGGTGGCATGGAGTCTGATTCTGAGCAGTTTTACTTTTTTCCAAGTCTAACTTTCCAGCTCAAACTTTATCCCAGTCTCACTTTTTGTATTCTAATTTTTTCGGGTCTTACTTTTTCTGGTCTGACTTTTTTCAGTAACTTTATGCAAGTCTAACTCATTTCAGTTTAAGTTTTTCGAGACTAACTTTTTCCAGTCTGACTTTATCTAGTCCAACTTTTTTTAGTTTTTTTTTAGTCTATTTTTTTCTGGTCTAACTTTATGTAGTCCAACTTTTTCTAATCTGACAATTTTCAATTCAACTTTATCTGGTCCAACATTTTCCGATCTACATTTTTTAGTCTAATTTATAATAACTTTATCTTGTCCAACTTTATGCAGTCTCACTTTTTCTAAATTTTGGAGTCTAATTCGTTCTAGTCTAACTTTTTCCAGTCTTGCTTTCTCCAGTCTAACTTTTTCCAGTTTAACTTTCTCCAGTCTGACTTTTACCAGTTTGACTTTTTTCAGTTTAACATTTTCCAGTCTGACATGCCGTGGAGATGATGCGTTAGACTGGGAAAAGTTAGACTGCCCGAAGTCAGACTACCGACGTCTCATACATACATACATATATATATATTTATATTTGAAAAATCAAAATGCAGAGTAATCTGATAAATCGTGAAATAAATGAATCACGAATTAATCGAATTCCATTCATCTATATGCAGATAAATAATTTGTTTATTAAATTATTTATCAATTTTTTCCGCATTTTCATCATCTTCGCAAATGTTCCTTTCGCTCCGTCGGTAACACAGATCACACGCGTCGACGATAAAAATTCGGTAAGAACTCACGAAACGCAACCCTCCTATGCAGTTTACAAACGTACCCAAAACTTGTGTCTCGTCGCGCGTCAAACGGTCCACCAGCATCCCAACACGACCGACAAATATATATTTAGCACGGAATGCAAATGAAAGAAAGAAGAAATAAAATGAAAATAGACCAAAGTCGTGTTTACGCTCGATGGAACCTTATTTTTTTTTCTCCTTTTCCTTTCTGAATTACTTTTTTTTTTCCGAGCAGCGGACATTTTGTGGACGAAGACACATAAGCGGATGTCAAACCCGAATAATATGACGAAGATGAAAAAAGATACAACAATAATACACACACGTGGCAATTTTTGTCCCCAAAGTGCCTGTTTCCATCGAATTTTATCTTTATTCATTCAATTTCATTCTATTCGCTGTTTTGTTTTGTTGTTGTTGTTTTTTTTTCTTTTTGCGCATGCGCGCGGGCGCGACCTCGACAACGTTTTTTAAATCGTCTAGAGGGGTTCGCCTTGAACTATCCCCGAAGCGCTTCGACCTCGCACAAATCTCGATCGTGTCTATCGCGTAACAACATTTTCCATTCAGTTCAATCTTTGCAATTACTATTATTATTGTTATTACGATTATTATTATTTTCTTATGAAATGAGAAGAAGGTTTCTCTTATTTATTTACATTTGTTCGAACTTGATTCTTTCATGTGTTTTTTTTTGTCCTAAATCGTTCTTATCGATAATTCTGCGAGATCGGAGCATCGGAGGTTAGGTTCAAGCCTACATAATTTGCTACAGCCACTCACCTTGTTGTTGACGCCCATTGCTCGATTCAAATTCGATTGGTGAAAATAAGGAAAGAGACCAAAAAAAATAATAATGATGATTCAACGCAATCGAACAAAGCGATGGTCAAATCCAGTGGATTACGAATTACGTATCACTTCGTCCTCTTCTTTTCCTTCTTCTTCTTCTTCTTCTTCTCCTTCTTCCTTATTGCTTTCTTTTTTTTCCGATTCGCAATTTACTCGAACAAAATGCTCCGAAAAAAAATTATTTTCGACAATTCGATTTAAAAAAAAAAAAAAAAAAAAGAATAAAGAATCGTAACGTAACTTAAAAAAAAACACACACACACACAAAAATAAAAACAAGAGAACAGATTTGCGATTCCTCAAACGCACTTGTCCAACAAAATAAACGAATTTACAAAAAAACTACAATCGCGAAACAAAACAACAAACGATTTTTTTCGAAATTAAAACCCAAATCTAACGGAATGGAATTTCGAAAAATATTCGAATGCAAATTCGTTTTCCTGAGCGAAACGAAAACAAGAGTGGGAGGGAAGAAAAAAACAAAAATTGTTTCGTGAGTTTTTTCGATGATTGCGAACGTGGAAACACGTCGTAACACGTTGTGCACGAATGAGAATCGAACGCGGATCGTGTGTGACGACGGCTGAGGTTGTTCGCAGACTGACCGCGTGGCGCGTGATGGGATCGAGGTGTACGGAGAGCGACGAAGGTGGGCGAAGGTGTACGACGAGCGGTGAGTGGGCGGCTGAGCGCAGTGGAGGGGAGACTCGGACGAACGACGAGGAAGGAGAATCTGGCTGGCGGCCAATCGACGGACGCGCCACCCGCCCGTCGACCAATCGGGGCTCGCTGCCACGCTGGCGCTACGTCGCCGCCGTGGAAAAGAAATGAACCAGAAGAGAGAAAATAACGAGGAATTAAAAAAAAGAGAGAGAGACGGAAACGAATATTTCGACGAAGCGACACCTGTCGTGGCGTTTGATCGCGATATCAGTTTTATCGGTGGCTGAGAGAGTCGCAGTCTTTGTGAATTGACCGATGCATCGATGCACGATAATAATAATGATTATTATGATGATGATGATGGTAATTTTTTATTTTACACGGACTTTAGAAAGGCGTGAATGAGTCGCTGGATGAAAATTGTATTTCCAAATGGAGGATTCGAACGACCGCGTGATTTTCGGCTTTATTAACCAGTTGCTGATTCTTTTAACCCTTAGACTGCATATGGGGTCATTATGACCCACCAAGTTTCATCATTTTTTCGCATTTAATGATCGTTTTCGGCCAAAATCAAGTTTTGGGCCATAAAGTATACATCATTGGCTACTAAAAAAGACTACAAAAAAACGAAAAAATGCATATTTACCGAGATATGACGGTTTGAAAATCGCGTAGGGTCGTTTTGACCCTGTATGCAGTTCTAGATCGGTGGCGGAAGTGTGCAGTCGAAGGGTTAAAGGTGATGTGCTACACCACTCGCTCGTTCTCTCTCGCACTGCAGCGAGGGCAGATGGCTCTGTCTCTCTCGCACCGCAGCGAGCGCCAATGACTGTCGTTCTCCCTCGCGCCGCAGGCGGGCGCTCATAACGCTGTCTCTCTCGCACTCACGACAACTCGGCCCGTGGTAACACATCCAACGAAAAGTCTTGTTTCACCACTTAAAAAATTACCAAAAAAAATACCCAACGCTGGAAATTCGTTCTGGAAATTATGAAAAAAATTCAAAACCTGTCAGAAACATCGAGAAAGTCATAAAAAAAAATATTAGAACATTATTAGAAATCAGAATCAGAAAAAAAAAATTGGAAAAAAATCGACTATCCACGATTGGAAATCCACGATACTCGCATCATTGGGAAAGATACCAACGATGTAATGTCTCGGCGTGTGTTGCCGCAAGCCTATATCGAGAGATAAGATAGCGAGCGATCCGGGATCCGGAAGGACGTACGTGTGTATCTTTCACACAGTCTCCGAACATCGAAGACGCACGCCCTTCTCATTCTACACCCGGGGAATTCACCGGAGCTGCAACACATTACGTGCATTCTATGATAATGATAATACCCATTATTAATATTATCATTATTCGTTAATTTTTTTTATCCTACGATAATAATTATTATTACGATTATGACCGTTATCATTATTATTATTTATTTTGGCTGCTTGTTATTCTTGAGATGTCGAATTGTCGTTTCCATATCAGTAATTCGTCGATTAATTTTGGAATCGACGAGGCCTTGGAAATTGCCCTTGCTGATGGAATATCACCTGTTACGTATCTACGCACACATATGTAGATATATATAAAATATGTATTTAGATCGTATAGACGATAAGCAGATTGCAAAATTTCCAATACAAATATTCATCCCATCCACAACGATGCACCTGCAGTCGATTAACATTCCCATCATTTTTCGACAACAATTATACCATAATGATAGTAATAATAATAATAATAATAATAATAATAATAATAATAATAATAATGATAATAATAATAATAATAATAATAATAATAATAATAATAATAATAATAATAATAATAATAATAATAATAATAATAATAATAATAATAATAATAATAATAATAATAAGTAATTGAATGAATGGATTTATCTCAAAATTATATTTAATTCCAAATAAATTAAATCCTGAAGTAAATAAATTTATTTGTAATTATATATCATCGTGGTAATTCGTATTATTATAATAATAACAATAATAGCAATAACTATAATATGTGAAGGAATGAATTCATCGCGATATTATGTGAAATTTTGAACCAACTGAATAAAATTAGAAAAAAATTCCCAAATAAAAAAAAATCGTTCACAATTATTCGCGAAGAAATTTTTTTGTTAAAAAAATTTCATCTTCGCTTCCAGCATCTCGACAAACATTTTTCAATTCAACGTGAAACATTTTCGAATTCAGCTTGGTTCGCTCATCACGGACTTGGTCCCCGCTCAACCGTGACCGGTCTTGAGGCCACAGATAAATGTGAAAATTCCTTTCGTTTCCCAATGCCACACACGACAGCCACCAACGTATTCACGACAGATTCACAGTTTTATCAATTTGAAAAAAGAACGGGAAAAAAAATTAATTCTACGAGATTGTTTTTTTTTTCACAACCTGTTTTGGGAAGAAAAATCCGGCGAGCTGGCAGGTTCGATATACAGCAGGATGCGTCCCTCTGCGTTTATTGTCTTGACGATTTGAGTTGGTCGACGGTTGCGGAGGACGCGATTCTTCGACTTGAGTCTTGCGTGTGTGTGTGACACCTCAGTCGCGAAATCGTCGCCCACACGTACTTGCGTTCGCTTCGCTGTTGCCACGAAATCTGAGAAAAAAAAAACAACAATGGGTTACGTTATTAGTGCTTTAATCACGATTTTTTCGCTCATCTGGTAAGCCCACAAGCGTATTTATTATTATTATTATTATTATTTAAGTTATTCAAGTTATTTAAGTTATTTTTTTATCGAGTATTTTTCTTACATAATTAAACCGATAAAAAAAATATATATTTCAAAAACATGTTTTCGACGTGAAGTTTTCTCAGCTTTTCGAAACAATCTATTGACAAGATTCCCAAAATTTGGGCAACTGCCAAAAAAAAACACCTCTTTAAGTTTCAATTTCCATTTTAATTAATTTTTTGCGGGTCAGAATGAAATACTGATAATTTTTCGAGACGCTCAGAACAATTTCGCGTTGAAAACAGATTTAAAATCGATAGTTTTTATTAGTGTATGCGAAAAAAAAAAACGAAAAAATGACTTAATTGACATCTGCCAAATTAATAAGGGAAAACATTTTTTTTTTTTTAATTTGGGAACATGTTTTGCAACATGGACTTGCAAGCTGCGTAAATATCATCAAGATCCCGAATAGTGAAGCCCACAGTTTTTCGATAATTGGCGTTTTTCCTCACGTACATACATGTATATATATAATATATATATATATATATATATATATATATATATATATATATATATATATATATATATGAATAATATGAATAATAATACTTCCGAGCCAGCGCATAATAATAATTATTATCGTCGGTTCGACTTTGCGAGGTCGAATGCAGTTCGGAAAAGTTCGGAAAAGGGGAAAAAAAAAAACACAAAATAATCGACCGATATTCCCCAACCTCGTGGCTCGAGTCTAGACCGCATTTGCGCAACCTCGACATTGCCAACATTTAACTAATTCCAACAGCAACCGGCCAACCCGACCGTACAATAATCAATCGCAATTCGCATTTCCGAATATAACTCTGGGACAAAAAAAAACGAAAAAGAAAAAAAATAATAATCACACGATCGAACGTCGTTCGAGTTTAATTTTCCAATTCACGATGAAAATCTTTGGAATAATTATTTTCCGGCTGCATGATTTCGCGATAATTTTCCACAATGAGCCAATATAAATCGTACGGACGTGCGATCTCTCGTCGTGGTTCAATCGTCTCGTCACAATAATTTGTAGATATGCATCTCGGATGCAACAATTTGCACGCGACGTTGTAAAAACGGAGAAAAACAGGTTTTTTTCTCGACGATGGGACGTTGCGATTGGATTCAACGCAAGTTCAAGGCCGTTATCATGAATTAACAAGTTCACGAGGTTTGAATAAAAAATGAATGATTTTTTTTTTTTTTTTTTTGGAAGACTTTACAAAACAGGAAAATTTATTTCGAATAATCGTGAATGATGAATGATTGTGAAGAAGAGACGTGAGACGATGGACCTCGAGATTGATAACATTTTCGCACGTACGATAATTCCGAGCATCGATGGTTTAAAAGATTTCAGGAAAAAAAAAAGATATATATGTATGTGTTATATATATATCCACGTATAGGTGTTGACACTGCGACGCAGTTAACAACGATGGGATGACACATCGTCGTTGCAATCAATTACAGACGGCGCGAGACACACACACACACACACGAACATAATCTTACCGAACGTTATTGCGTTATAAATTCCACTGTCGATGTCTCTTGTTCGGACAATGTAATCGGGATAATGAATGAACGAGGAAAAAAAAATGAAAAAAAAAAAAAATGATAATAATAATGAAGAAAACATTTTAAACGCGCAATTTTGTATTTATACAAATTCTTTTTTTTTTTCTCACCGATGGAATTTCCGCGGCTATGGATTTACGTTGCGCCAGCCTTCGATGCAATTACAGCGACGGGTGATAATTGTAAAAAATGTAACGCATTGTGCGACGATGGAATGTGACGAGAATCGATCTGTCACCATTTTTTTCTTTTTTTTTTTCAATTTGCACTATTTCCAGTGGGTTGAATAGGTTTATCTATCTTTTTTTCGTTGTCTTTTTTGCCTTCTTTGGGTTTCGAGTGCAATTTCTACGACAATTCTTTTTTTTTGCCTTTTTTTGAGTTTAATCGGTTTTTCTTTTCTTTTTTTTTTTTGCCTTCTTCGGGTTCTTTGAATTTTGTTCACAATTTCCACGGAAATTTCGAATAGGTTCAATCGGTTTTCTTTTTCTTTCTGCCTTCTTTGGGTTTTTTTTGAGTTCACAGCACAATTTCTACGAGTTGAGTTGTTTTAAAATCGATTTTTCAAAATAATGTTTTGCCTTTTTTGAGACCTTTGGGTTTCTGGTATATCGTCTACGACAATTTTAAGTGGGTTTAATCGCTTGAAATTTTGTTTTTTTTGTCCCCCCCCCCTGCCACCCAAGTATTATGACGATTTTACCGAACGAATGTGAACCTTCACGATTTATCGAATTAATGATTATCATTTTATTTTATTTTTTTGTCCCGAGGAATGCGTATATCTTGATCGTTAGCATTGGCGGGGGTCCATTAGCGTCACAGATAAGAGATAATTCCACATCACATGACGTCGCGTGACGTAAAATTTTCAAAATTGCACAATTCACAACGTCCTCTCTGTCTTCGTCACGGTCGATCAATATCTTTTCACCGAATAATCACCCTTCCCACTTCTTAAAAAAAATTAAAAAAAAAAAAAAAAAAACGAACACGTATCTCATTTTCACCGATCAAATCGAAATGGCAATCGTCAGGTTATTATCCTCTTGAAATATAAAACAAACAAACAAAAAAAAAAATAAACCCACATCCGGTTAGTCACGGAATTTCATTTTTCTTATCATTCATATTTGTTTTGTCTTATTTTTTTTCTACTTTTTTTTTTTTTTTTTTTTTTTTTTGATAATGCACAATCGAATATGGGACGTTCGACGTTTTTTAAATAAACATATATTATTTCTCACTCTTTTAATCGGAGTCTCAACTGTGGGATATGACGTTTTGTTTCCTGTGCTC
This sequence comes from Diplazon laetatorius, assembly GCA_963662125.1. NCBI lineage: Eukaryota > Metazoa > Arthropoda > Insecta > Hymenoptera > Ichneumonidae > Diplazon > Diplazon laetatorius. Next base: position 18,179,338 of record OY759158.1, read on the forward strand.
TCGTTTACGATTCGCGTTGTGGAAACGAATAATATTTACCGAAGGCGTGTGTGATAAGTCGATCTCGATCGTTGGATTGAAAATCGGTCTGCGCCCCCCCCCCCCCCGGAGGGGAGAGGGTGGTTTTCTTAAATTCGTGGGATCGTCTTTGGCCATACAAATTATGTAAAAATTTTTTTTACGTGAAAAAAAAATTAATACATTAGTGCAATGAATAATCATTGCATTTTTGGTTGTATTATAAGCTTTTGGTGCTACGAAAAACGGAAACAACCGATCTGGTTCTCGGGTATCTATACACAAGTACAATACACATATGTATGTGATGAATGTCGATCGCGAGAGAATTTTCTCGTAAAGCGGTTGATTGCTCATCATCTGGCACACGATTGTGCGTAAAAACCCCAATGACGTCAAACATTGTAATTACAAAAAAAAAAAAAAAAAAAAAAAGAAAACGAAAACGTAAAACATTCCACGACCCGTAATTCCATTTGACTTATTCGATGCCGGCTTACCGAACACCAACTTACCGGGTTTTAAACGTCGCCATAATTCTTTTGTTTTAACGTTTTTTTCCTCCCCGTTTCTTATCGCAGAAAAATTAACGCGAAAATCATTGTCATACAATATTGTTGTCATTATTGTACGACGACTGTTCGGCATTGGTTAAAATTTGAAAAAATACAAACGTTTGTTTCAACCACCAAGTTGACAATTTTACGCAACGATATTCACGAAAAATGTAATTGAAATATTCATTTCCACAATATTATACGAAATAATAATAATAAGAATGAATATTATAATTCATGAATAAATATATAAATAAATAACGAGAAAATAATAAAAAAAGGTTTCTCCGATTGTTTTTTACCTTTTTTTCTCGTCCTACCAAATGCTAATAAGTGAACGAATAAACGAATAAAAAATGAATAAATGAGTTAATGAGTATATAAATAAATTTTTCAAAATAAATAAACAAATAACATAAACCCAATTTTCATGTTTAAAAAGCAACAAGAATAAATAAAATAAATGCCTTTTAATGCGTGAATAAATAAATTTTCCAAACGAATGAACTAACAAATAAATCTAATTTGCACGCGATTTCTGATAAAAATGAACTTTTTCCCGATTTCTTCAATTTTTCAATCTTCAAATGGGTTTTTCATCGACTCAATGATAATGAAATCACATTTCTCATGCATCATTCTCTTCATTATAAAAAAAACGAAGACAATCGTGTATTCGAAAGTCTGGTTTATCAGCGTAGAACCGGTTGTACGATCAAGAAGAGCGTGGGGTGCATTTGGACCTCACCAATGCGTTTGGAGGTAAAAAAATTGAGTTGTCGGGTTATAAAAGCAACGATGGGCCATCTGTCGTTGCTCGTCAGCATTTCACGAATTGCGAATTGTCCGACAGCCGCTACAACGACTGTGTCGACGACGATAACGGATATTCGTCTTCGTACGCAGCTCCGTGTGCATCAAACGCAGTCGGTTTGCGATAAGAGCCTCGTACAATATGCCCCTTCGCCCTCTTTCGCCGCCTGATAACCACCCGCCGCAGACAAATAAATCAAACGTCGAGAAAAAAAAAAAACAGATTAAAAAAAGAAAGAGAAAGAAAAAAAAGAACGAAAGAAACACAACAAGCGAGACGCAATTGGATTGGATTGGTTTGTGTTGGTTGTCGTTGAACATCCGATAAGCTCACCGCAATAATCATTGAGCGATCAAGCGAGAGCTCTCACCAATTTGTTCACTGCCGTCAGTCGTATCACAAACTACGTGGACGAACCTACGTTTATTCTACGCAGAGATTACGAAAAAAAAAAAAAAACTCGTATAATCGAAATTATCACAAACGTGAGTCCAATAAAATATTTATCGTTGATTGCAACAATCTTTCAATCCACGTTGATCCGTCTCATAATTCCTCTTCGAATCGTTCCAATCGATTGTTTATTTTTTTTTTTTTTTTCATTTTTTTCCGGTCGTTAACGCACGGAGACCGCGTGCTCGGTCGGTAACGAAAACTGTAAACCATTGTTCTCGATCATGATTGATCTTTCGAACAAAAATCGGGAACGAACAACTGCGTCTTGACATTCTTCGTTCAACCGTTCTCATTTTTTTCCTCGAGACATCGATCTGTGTACGGTCCTACGAAGATTAAGATCACAAAAGCCGTATAATCGAAATCATTACTCTTGATCCACCTTTATGCGTCTCATAATCCCTCTTCGAACCGGTCCAATCGATTTTTTTTCCTTCAAAATCGATTTCTGATCATTAACACAGCGCGAGCGCTTGCTCGGTCGGTAACAAAAACTGTAAACCATTGTTCTCGATCACCATTGATCGTTCGTACGAAAATCGTGAACAAACGACTGCGTCTGAATATTATTCGTTCAACCGTTCTCCGTTTTCTTCGAAGAACTCAATAATCCGGATAAACAACGATTTTCCAAATATATATTTTACAATAATTAATTATTCAAAAAAAAATCTGTCTTACCGGCAGCGTGATTCCAATCAGCATGGCATCTTCGTGCGACACAGTGATAAAGGTTCAACAATGGGGTACCGTGGACGACAAACCGATCAAGATGTACACCTTGAAAAATAATAAACATCAAGAAGTCGATATCTTGACTTACGGCGCTACGATAAGAGCCATACGCACCATCGACAAGAATGGAAAAATTGACGATGTTGTACTGGGATTTGACGATATCAAAGGCAATAAATACAACAAAAAAAACACAACTCTACAAATTATTCAATAAAAAAAAAATCTATTGAACAATTAATTTTTTTTTTTTCAGGATATTTGTCATCGGATAATCCGTACTTCGGTGCAACGATAGGTCGGGTTGCAAATCGCATTGCAAACGGTCGTTTCACTCTGGACGGTGTCGAATACAACGTGGGAAAGAATAGAGAAACGTTTAGTCTTCACGGTGGTTTCAAGGGTTGGAGTTCGAAAATTTGGGAATCGACGATAGACGACAACGCCGTGGTCATGACGCTGTTGAGCGAGGACGGTGACGAAGGCTATCCGGGAGCCGTTCTGGTCACGACGATTTTTCGACTGGACAACGATGGCAATTTGTCCATTCTGATGAAAGCACAAACGACCAAAGCCACGACGATTAATATGACGAATCACAGCTACTTCAATTTGGCTGGACATGTGAGAGAAAAATTGAGGAGGGAGGCACTCCCAAAAACTAAATTAAAAAAAAAAAAGAAGATGAAGATTCAATCGAACATTTTTCCGTAAAATTTGTTTGTCCCAAAAATATTTTCCGTTGCTTCGTTCGCAGGCAACCAATTCGACGGAATTACGTCGTCACACGATCACGATGAACGCCGATCGTTGGACGGTTACCGACGATCAGAGCATTCCGACCGGTGAAATAAGATCCGTGGCAAACAGCGTTATGGATCTCAGAAAACCGACGGTTCTCGACGACGTCATCGACAAAGTTCCCGGTGGCGGTTACGATTACAATTTTTGTTTGCCCGAAGACAACGCGTGCAGCAAGAAATCCGAGCGTTTGGTCGCGAGAGTTCATCATCCGAAATCCGGAAGATATTTGGAAGTACGTTCGAATCAACCGGGTGTTCAACTTTACACTTCCAACTTTTTGCCGGAGATTAATGGGGCTGGGGTCGTTGGCAAAGATGGAAAATCTTATTTCAAACACGGTGCTCTGTGTTTGGAGACTCAGAATTATCCGGATGCTGTGAATCAGGTCAGTCATTGGAATTGAGGACGGATTTGTTGGAATGTCTGCTGATTGGCTGAAATTTAAATTCCAAAGATCAAGAATTAGTAACAAAATTTTGATGTATGTTTTTTTTCATCGAAAACGATCGTGTAAAAAAATTGGTTTAGAAAAAAGTGATAATTGAGCTCTTAGCAGGAAGTGTTGATTATAAAAAAAAAAAAATTTAACTTGGAAATATTTTCGCATCATAGTCTACTTTCAGAACAAAAACGGAGCCCGACAGTGGTTGTTGAAAAAAAAAAGTTTATCCTGAGAAATGAAGTGGATTATTCTTGAATTAGACAAAATACTTCGATTTGATTATTATTTTTTGTTTATATTTTGAATATTCATTGATTGCCCTTTATTTTTTTAATTACAGAAAAACTTTCCCGATAGCATTCTGCGACCAGCTCATGAATACTATCACATCGTCACCTACAAGTTCGGCGTCCAAGTCTGAGAGTACCAAATCCCTCTCCCAAAAAATAATTTTGCGAAATAAGTTTGTCCGGGGGCTTGCAACGGGAAATTAAAAATTATGTTGCAATGTATTGTTTACAACGGACTATCTCTAATCTGTATCGTATACTCATCATGAATATATATATCGATGTATTTTCATACGGTCCTTGCATTCCTCGATCCTCGATAGATCTCCGTCGGGATACACAAGCAGAGCTACAAAGACGGGACAATAATGGTTGATCGATCGGCCAAAGACGTCGCTTTATTGTCAGCATCATCGACAAAAGCTAGCCAAGCCGACAATCTTTACTTTGCACATCAAAATCAACCTATAATATTAAATTTACAAAATAATTTGATGGGTGACTATTACGATTTTCATTGCATAACTCCGATTATCCCCTTGTCCTCCGTTACGGTGCGTCGCCATTCTCCGCAGATTCCACAAAGTACTTTGTCAGCAGCGCACTCGTAGCGCACCAGGCTCCCAATGAAACAATTCAGTCACGATCGTCATCCGGATACTTATTTACAATAGCGGCAAAAGAAATGAGTGAAAAAAAAATTGTAAAATTGTTAACCGCTAAGATGAAAGCGACGGTGAGAGGTTAACTTCCAGGGGACGATGCTTCTTGAGAATGTTTCCGGTATCCAGATTCTCCAACAGTCGTTCTTCGCGCTGTTGGATCACAGGTGCGGTTGCGGGTGTGTAACGATCGGATATCCACCCTTCGACGTGATAGCCCAGGTAACCTACGACCCCTGCGAAGGGCAGAGTCACGTAGGGCACGTATCTGCGCATTATGCTCATCAATATGGGCCACATAATCTACAGTGAACAGAAAAACAAACGACAATCACAACATTCGAGACGTCATAACCTCGAAAAATTTGTCAATGGCGTCTGGCGACGATTCGAGGATTGTTTTTTCACTCACGAGTTTGTCGGTTGAGTGTCGTGAGGTCAAAACAATGTTCCCATCGACGATTTTGGTCGCGTTATTCGTCCTGACGACTAAGTCGCGAGTTTGTTATCATCGGCGATGAGATTATGTCGCGAAATGAGCAAACGATTGCAACTTAACCTCCAAATTCACACCGGCGATGCGGTTGGTTCGGTGAATTTCCGTTCGCAGCAGCACCTGGCACCACCCGCCACTCGTAATTTCGATTCAAATACACGATTTTTTAAATACAATAATCGTAGCAATCATATTTCATCATTCAGATAGCTTTTTTTTATTAACTTTAAATAAACGAAACCACTTTTCTCTACTGGGATTTTAAAAAAAATGTCTGTTGTTACTACGTATAGGAGAATAAGAATTTTGGTACGCTGCGTAATGAAATCTGTCTCACTGTAGATACAACGATTCACAGTGAAACGAATTTTATAAAATTATATAAATAAATGAATAAACAAATAAATCGTAATGTCGCAAAAAAAAATCAAACGTTAATTTTCATTTTTGTTTCACGGGAAATCACTGGGTGACCAATTATGATTTCGTTCCGAAAAATAAATTTTCGTCGAAACACGTTGTACGAAGCACCACAGGTCACCGTTATCTCCCCCTCAAAATTTATTGACGAATTAAGCTACAAGCACTTTATTTTATTTTATTTTTTTTTTCATTATTTTCTTCAGCGTTTTAATTTACCGGTTTTCTTTCTTTTTTTGTTGTCGTTTTTTTTTCTTTCAATAGTTCATCGTTCGTAATTTCGACTTTTCGTCCCCCATTCGAGGACGTTGAATTTTCAATAATTTAATATTAATAATAAACTAACAATTATTACCCATAGACAATAATATCTGTTTACTATTCCGCGGATACTTAATAATTACAATAGTTTGTTTATTTATTTAATTTTTTTTTTTCATTATTTCTTGGTTTTTTTTTCTTCCTCGCTATAATTTATTTAATTCATATTACTAGAATTAATAGTTAATCTCGTCCCCCGGTTAAGATTGCAGATCGGAGATATATATATATATATTTTTTTTTTAAATCGTGGTTTACATTCACATGTATTTCATTTGCTTTTCGCTTTTTCGTTTTTTTTTTACCGTTCGTTCCTTATTCGTATATCGTGTAGATCACAAAGCGGAGAAAAGATACAATAAATATATATATATCATATATATACATACATAAATGTATATATATATATAAAGACATTTTCGATCGTTATTTTAATTCTGTCACTGATAATTAATATTGAGTCGATTACGGTTACGTTAGCGTTATTATTATTATTATTATTATTATTATTATTATTATTATTATTATTATTTACAGGAACCTAAACGATGGTTTTTCATTTTTATTATTATTATTTTTTCCTTTTTTTTCATTCAAATTTTTTTATCATTAATTGTTAATTTTTTTTTTCGGGCGGTTTACAGTCAACGGAATGCAACACTTCTTTTTTGACGTCTTGTCTACGTTAACAATTCATCGGTTATTAGAGGGTGGGGTGGGGAGGGGGGGGGGGGGGGCTCGTTCGGGACAGAAAAGAGTTCGTCGAATACTTTGAAAAGTTCAATGGCACTTTTACAATCGGACAAAGCGGTCCATTTCATTTTTTCGTACCGACATTAATTATCATATTCGTTCGAACGACTTATCGTTTATCCTCTCACGGGTGCAAAATGACTACGAGTTTGTTCAAACAAACGCGACGCTCATTAAATTCTACGAAATTGTTTTCATTGTATTTTTTTTTATCCCCCATCAAAGCATTTTGGCATACAAATTAATTTGTCGCTATTAATTGCACGTTATCATGGAAGCGAATCAATAATCATACATGCTACGGGTTAAGTTCGTTTTCTCTTTCACTTCCTCTTCTTCTTGCTTGTTTTTTTTTTTTTTTTTTTTTAGTTTTTTTTTGTCTCGTAACAATACTGGTCAGTCGTCTATGCAATAATAATTAAATAATAATGGATAATTAATAAACGTTAGAATAAATATCATTAATTTGGCATATGGCAGAGTCAATATTGCAGATGTTACGTTTGTCCATATTAGTTCGTTTTAAATATATATTTTTTTTTTACATTTTGTTCGTTTGTGTTGAGAATATTGCACTGGTGTGGAAAAAGTATTCTTATTTATTTTTAATTAATTTTTTCTTTGACGTGTGTACAAAGTGCGGTAGAGAAGTAATGAGACTGTTTTTTTTTTGCAAGAACTAAATTTAATTTTCATGAATCAATGTTATCCGTCTTGAACGTAGTTCTGAACGAAATTCTTAGAACTTATATCCAAAATTGAAAAAATAATAATAATAACTGCCGAGGATCGAGGATCACGGAATCAAGGACTCCGAAGCACGGTTGTCGTCGTCTAACGGATGACTAGATTTATTCCATTAGCTAAAAAAAAAAAAAAAAATAAATAAAAAAAAAGTGCAACAACCTCGACGAACTCTCGCAGAGAAAAGTCGTTCACCGGGCAAATAATTAATCTTTCGATCGCGTTTTTGCCTACGCTTGATTTTGTTATCCTCATTTCTCATTCTCATCTTCTCATATATTTTCATATTTTTTTTTATCTCACGTCTTTCGTTCTTTTCGTTCGTGTTTGGTCTTTTCGAAATAATTTTACGAGCAAAAAAATCGATAAACGAGCGATAAATGTTCAGACATAATCTAGACATAAATATTACTGCAACTCTTTTTTTTTTATCGCGTTATTTTCCGTCTTTTCTCATTTTTTTCTCTCTCTTCGATTTTTTTTCCCCTTTTGTTTTTTTTTTTTTGGTATAAGTTTCAATTATTCGACCGTCGCCTATTCTTCTTCTTTCTCCCCCCCCCCCTCCTTTTCCATCTTCTCATTTCGTCAACTCTTTGTCCATTCATTTGTCCGATACAATTATTAAACGACACAGCGATTTTGGTATAGTTAGTTTTACAAAAAAAAAAAAAACTTTTTTAGCGTTTATTTAAAAAAAAACCAAAAAACCAAAAAAAAAAAAGAATATAAAAAAATTGACTAGCCTTGGGCAAACGCCGTTTACAAGCGTTATTTGCATGTCATTCACGCGAGCGGGGGAGGAGGGCGGGGGGAGAGGGGGAACTTACAACTGTTTCCCCCTCCGCCTCGCGGAAAAATTATTATTATTATTATTATTATTACTTCATCCGCTAAGCGTCGTTGCGTTACGTATTTATTCATTTGTTTTGCTTTTTTTAATTTAATTATTATGTTTCTTCTATCTTAACTCTTTTTTATTATGTTTTTTTTTTTTTTCATTTTTTTTTTTTTCAAATATCTCCTCGCGACAACGAGAACAAATTGCTGGACCCCTAGAGACGTTTAATAATAAATACGAATTATTACGATCTCGCGCGGAGGTTTAATCACGAGAAAAATTGTTGCATTCTGTTGGACTCTCTCACAGCGGTGGGTTATTAACCGAGACTAGCACACTTGCCCATTTCCTTTTTCTTCTTTTTCGTTATTTCGTTTTTTTTTTTTTTTTTTTTCATATATATATATATATTTTTTGTAATTCTCGCATTCTCCGAGATGCCTAAACCTAAAATTATGGTTTTTTCTTCTTCTTCTTCTTCTTCTTCCTCTTCTTTCTATTTTTTCTGATTCGTTTTTTTTTTTTACTCTCTACCAGATAAATTGCGTTCAATATCGAATTTACAATATCGAACTGCAGTCAATAAGTGACTTTGGGAGTTGTATTTATTCTTTTTCAAATTTTTTTTTCTCTTTCTTCGCTGTTTTTTTGGGTTCTTTTTGGTTTTCGGTTTTTCTTTTTTTTTTTTTTTTCGTAATTAATTTTTTTCCGGGGCACGTCGTCTCGAGTTTTCAACACTTAAGACACTTTTTCACGTAGTCACGTGAACCGCAGATTGATAATTATCATTCGAAACAACTATGCTGCAAATTATTCATCATTGTTAATAATTTTTTTTTTTTTTTCACCTTAGACGAAATTTTTTTTTTTGACAATCAGTATGGGAAAAAAAAATCACGTTAAGAGATTCGCTCGAATTGAATCGCGTTCGAACGAATTGACGCACATAACCGAGATCATACGTTTCCTCGTCTTTCCTGTGAGCTTGTTCGTTCAGAAAAAAGAAATTCAAAAATCCGATCGTTGAACAAAAAAAAAAAAATAAAAAATAAAAAATAAAAAAAGATAAAAAAATTCTCAACGATCGTTTTTGCCGCTGTGTCCACCTGAGATCCGTCGAGATCCATGAAAAAAATAAATAAATCAAAGACAAAAAAAAAACAAAAACGAATCGTTTTCACGAGCAACGAAAAAAATGTCGAGCAAAATATTTCTCGAACCTCGTCACAATGAGACCAGTAAAAACCGAAAAAAAAAAAAAAATAATAATCATAATGTATATCGTCAACAGCACGTGAAACATCTTAATATTAATCGACGAAACGCACTGTCTCATACTCCGTAAGTACAACGTCACACATATTCTCCTCTACACCTCCCCCCTCCTCCTCCTCTTGTCATAATATCGTGAGCTTAGCACAGGGAATCACTTCGCTGTATTCCCAACAATTGTCAATGTCATTGACTTTACTCTCACTGTTCTTCCTTTTTTTTTTTTTTGTATTTTATAATTTTTTTTCCGCGTCTTCTTCGTCTTCATTTCTTTGTTTTGTTTTGTTTTTTTTTTCGCCCATCTTCTTCCGCATCATCATCTCAATCTCTCTTTCTTTCGTCGCTTTTTTTCCTCGTCAATCTTCCAAGTAACTAGAAAGGCTGTGCTACATGCTTATTTTGATCCAAAAAGGGTATCACATTCCTAGTTGGCTGTGGTAGAACAACATTGTTGATTGTAACGCGAACAAAGATCCTCGGAGAATCCATTAGCTAAATCTCACGATTCTTTGTAGACTACCGCAGCGTCTGGAACCGGTCTGAATCTCCGACATCTGCAACACGTTAAATCATTTTTTTTTTCCTTCGTTTTTTTATACAAATATTAATATTTTTTGTATTATCAACAAATTTTGTCGATTCATCTGTTCATTCTTGTGAATTTATTCATTCTGAACGTCTCATTTGATTCGAATGAAAATATAATCGATTTATAAGAGCTTCAGAGAACAAATTCTGATTTTTTTTTTTTTTATTTTCCTGCAAATAGTCTGCAAGTAAAAAAAGAACGATGCGAAACAAATCAGCAAGCAGCAAGCACCAAGATACGTAATAAAATAATTTTGCATGTAAAAAAATTATACAAACGATGCCACGAGCGTCGAGCAATTTCGAAAATAATTTCATCGTGTCAAGCAAAAAAACGCAAAATAAAACAATTCAAAGAAAAGAAAATAATTGTAAAAAAAGCTGCATGCGGGGCGAAGGAAGCTCTGCAAATTCTACAAGTTTGTACGCAGTCAAAGTACGAAGAGTGTTTTTTGTTATTTTTGTGTTGTTGTTGTTCCTGTTTGACCCTCCACAGTCACACTCAGTAGGATCAATCCAGTCGATTTACTCTCGGGACAAATATCCGATATTTGATAAATAAATATCTCACAGTTGCTATTTTATCTATTATGAATACATTTTTCGTGCTTCATGTAGAAGGTTCGAAGCATGTTTCGTATTTTTTTTTAACTACTTCGAACTAATAGTTTGCTCACAATAATTTTTTTTTTCAACTAACTGAGTAGATTCGACCCAGCGTGACTGTCGTGTTATTATTTGGATGTGTGACTGGGGGGAGGAATGATATTGTCTTATGGAGCCGAGTGAGAAAGAAATGAAAATGAAATGCATGAACTATATGCAAAATTAATATGATTTTCGGATTTTCAGCTTAATTTCTATTAATTGCCCATTTAACTCCATACAGCTTATCTATTTTTTTAGTAGGTTATATGTGTATCTGTATACATTGTACATAGAAAATTAATATGAATTACCGTTCGATTTGAATGTGAATTGAAAGAAAACGAAACGAATGGAAAATTTTTATGAAAATAATTCATATCAATTTCGTTCATTATCCGTTTCACAGCTCACACAAATATATTTCTCACCCATTTGGACTTTCTCATCCATCGCCACGTCTTCACCCACCATTTACAGCCTAAACGAATAATCTACACGACAAAAGCAGTGTACAAACTAAAATAATTCACTCGCAAAAAAAAATAAAAATAAATCATCAACTCCACAGCTCTCTACACAAATGAAATATCCTACAACGAAATGAAAAACCTTCGCAAAACTTCATCAAAGGCTTCTCTCAGTCCCAAAGAAAAAAAAAGTCATAAATTTCACGAATTTCATGAATCTCCACAATTTTCACAATCTTCATCCTTTCCATAATTTTCCCCCCACGAAATTAACTCTCGTGGTCTCTCAAACATCCCAAAACAAACGTCAATTTTCAATTGTCAAAATGGACGAACGTATAAACATCTGGCGACAAAAAAAAAACCTCGTCAAAACAACCTTGTCAAAAAAAAAACTTGTTAAAAAATCAACTCCTGTCTAACTAGGTTTTTTCTTTTTCTTGATTCTTTTAGGTTCTTTCCGGGGTTCATTGGGTTAAAAAATTGACGAATTTGTACAAATTTTTGTGTCAACATCATACTTCTATGCACCTTGCTTGAGGATGACAAAAATCAGGAACTACTTAGTGTCGTCGATGAGTTGTTTTGGAAAAAAAAGTTGTTGATGATAAAAATGTTTTTTTTTGAAGGTTTTTTTTTTAAACCGAGTTTTAATGGGCGAAGTTGCTTTTGTTTCCAGTTTTTTATCGACGGAGTTGTTTTGACCAAGTTTTTCCGACACATCCTCGCCAAAAAAAAATGTGTTTTTTCTTCGTCTTCTTTCTACAAAATACTCACAACACGATACGTGACAAAAAAAATGAAAAAAAAAACAAAAAGAAAAGGAAAAAAAAAGATTAAAAAAAAAACAATCGCAAAACCAATACCTAGCGTTATTTTCGGCCACGTGTGGCGGTAGCGAGGACGGCGGTGGTGGCGGTTGTGTCTGATTATTGGCGGGTCCGCTGCTGTCCGAATCATTGTCGCTGCTGTCCTCGGTGCGTTTGCCCGGGTCCAATAGATAAGACGGCACACCACGGGGAATGAAACGCGGCAATACTTCGGACGTCGGACGTGATCTTCTTTGGGGCCGTTGAAATCGCAGATTCAATTGACTAGCGTCCGTAACGTATTTCTCGCTCTGACGACGTCGACGCAATGCGGGAGTGCAACCCGTGAGATTCTCGTCCTCGGTCGACGATGTTGACGTTAACGCAGGTACGCACGGTCGGGCGTCCGGTAACGTGGCGCAACGTCTCAATGTTGGCGCGTCCCCGTGTACCGACAACGGTTTCGTCTTGATTACTAAAATGTGTCGGGTTTTTTTTTTTTTTTTTTTTTTTTTTTTTTTTTTTTTTTTTTGGCGATGTTAGTTAACGCCAAACACGTTACGGACGAATACGGACGAGATGTGGTGGGAGAGTAATGTTACTGATGATTTAATTGTTTCTTCTTCGTTTTTTTTTTTAAATTGAGTTGAGTTTTGAGTTTTTTTTTTAATTTTGCAACAATTTGATTTAATGTAATTTTCATGTTTCACCCTTGAAAGTGGTTGCCTTTCAAGATGGATAACATTGATTTATAGAAAATTAAATCGAATTGTTGCGAAGAGAGAAAAAAAATCAGTCTCATTACTTTTCTACCAGACCTCGTGGAGTAAATATATTGCCGATCGATGGGACTTGTAAAACGTCGTAATTCATCAAACTTCATCGAGACGCGTTTGGCTTTGTCAATGTTTTTTCATCTTTCTATTTTTATTCTTATTTATATCGTTTTTTTATTTTTTTTCTCTTCCTTTTTTCCCCATCTTGTTTTTTTTTCTTTTGAGTGAGCGCGACGAAAGGGTTGAATGAAATTTCCACTGGGACGAGTTTCAGACTTGCCTATAGGCCGCGCGGTTCTAATTATAAACTTATCGCGGTTGGTGCGGATCGCTTTTTTTTTTTTAAATTTCTATTGAAAGAAAAAATTAATGAAAAATGTATGACCTCGAAGAAAATTGATTTGGAATATATATTTTGTTCCCCGAACGAATGATTCTGGATTGCAGAGAGGGATGATGGATTATTTATTTTGCGAGTATGTTTGTGGCTGAATTTTCGTTGATAGTCCGACGTATATCAGAATCTGTCGTGAATTTTTTCACAATAGATTTTTTTTTTATCCTAAAAATCGATAGCTCCGTCAAAAAATGCAGCTACAAATTTTTCCCAAAAAAAAAAAAACCGTTGGGAAGCTTGTACAAAAACGTGTCAAATGAGCTCTACTCGAGATAATTTTGACTGTTGTATTTCGAATTATAACGTGGGCAAGACGAAAAATAAAAATAAAATAATAATTCCGATTTTGACAGAATTTTCGTACCTCGAATTTGACTCTCAGCCAGAGCTAAGGACATTTTTTTCTTCTAATTTGCAACTTTTCAAGGGCAAAACCTTCGAGACCTTAGCTGTCGATTCGTAGAAAAAAAAATAATAGAAATTCATCCAACCCCCCCAAATTACAAGCTGCTCGAATAATGCACCTCACAATAACAACAACAGATACATAAAAGATTTGCGACGATTCCGGATTAAATTCCCCATTACCTTATCCACAAGCTCGAATTAATTAAACAGATGCAAGCTATGATTTAACTATAGAAAGAAAAAAAGAAGAAAAGAAAAAAAAATATAATAATTCGCAATAGTGCAATTACCTTTCAAAAAGCATTATGCGTATAACGTGAGCGATAACAACTATGGCTGCCAATTTTTGTGGTCGCGATAAAAAATAAAAATAAAAATCAGAAAAAAATTTAACAAATAAGAAAATAAAATTTAATCGCTTTTTGAGAGTTAAAAAATACAGAAAAAATATATAAGTGTATATTAAAAAGAATGGAAACACCAACATTCGTTAATGAAAAAATTGACTGACCGGTATCGCGTTCCTTCAACTGTTGAACAATTTGTGCCGGTGATTTTTCGTGATCGCTGCTGGCCGGTGCGGTCTTCGTGTTTTGAGTATTCGTCTCGGGCGTTGATTCGGACAACGAGCAACGTGGACTCTTAACCGGTATTGGAATTTTGCTGTGACTACCGTGTGGCCGTACCACCGACGTGTCACGATCTTTATTGTCTTTGGTATCCCGTGAAACGATAGAATTTCCGACGTTCGTCGTCGTCGTCGTTGTCGCGGTTTTGTTCGCCAAACCGTTGTTACCCGTGATTCGGGTCTCCGTCGCGTCGTAATAAACCGACGGTTCGTCCGGTCCTGGATTAGGACTCGCTGGACTGCCCGCTGTGCCGTTTGTCAATTTTTCTAACGACGAAGAAAAAATTAAAAACGAATAAAAAATATAGAAAATTACAAATTGTAAATGAATTTGTTTTTCGTTGTTAACGTGTGAAAAAAATAATTCAGACGAGAACGATTGACTGTAGAATGATGCAACGCAGTTGATCATTTCAGTTTTTCGACCGAAAAAGCAATCCCAACCGAGAACAATGTTTTATAATTTTACTACCAAAAAAATATGGAAAACGATAGAAAATTATTAGTAAATAATTTTGTATTTCGTCGTAAACGTGTGAAAAGAATTCGAGACGAGAACGATTGACTGAAGAACGATAGAACGCATTTGATCGTTTCAGTTTTTTGGCCGAAAAAGCAACCCCGGCCGAGAACAACGATTTACAGTTTTTCGTTACCGACCGAGCGGAATAAAATAATTCGAAATAAATGGGGGAAAGAATAAATCGTTTGATAAATCGCGATTGAAATAACGTGGCTTACTCTGTATGGGTTCCTTGTCGGCTGTCGTTTGCACGACGGTCGCACCCCCGGTCGAATCGACGACCCGAATTTCGAGACGTCCGGCAACCGCTTGCTCCTCCTCGTCGACTACGGGGGTCGTGGGAACGGTCGTCGGTGGCACGTAAGCCACCGCTGGAACACTGGCTCTTCTCGGTGGCGGACTTGTTCTCGGCTCGTCGCGACGCATCGCCACGTTTCTCATCACATCGACTTCGTACAACAAATCGTCGAACGCAGCTTGTTGCACCTTTGTCACGAATAAACAGGACGATAGATTTTTTTAATTTGAGTGAGAAAGAATTACAATTCTATACATCCATTGATCAACATTTGAGGAGGGTCTTTTCATGAGTATACACATTTTCGACGTGTTTTGTTTTTTTTGGGAATTAAATTCAGAGAAAAGATTAAATGTACAGCATTGGCATTTCACAGATACATTTGTACACGTTTGAAGCAAAATTTCAATTTTTTTTTTCAAAGCTTTTTATTCGAAATTGTACAATTTCGAACAAAATACTTTGAAAAAAGATTTCGTGGTGAAAAAAAAATTTCAATTTAATTGTTTTTTTTTTCGGAATTTCAATTCCCAAAAAATCACCTCTAAAATGGGTACATTTCACGCATGGGAGGACTTGCCATTTGCTTCCTCTAAATCGTCAATAATGGACGAAGATTCCTCTATGAGAACCCCAAAGATTGAAAATGTAAAAAAATAATTTCTCATGGAGGAAACTTCGTTTACTGCCTACGATTTATACAAAAAAAAAGTAGAACATCATCGAATTCTTCCTCATGGAGGAAACTTCGTTCACTATTCTACGATTCAGAGAAAGAAAATTGCAAGTTTGTTTTTTTTTCTTCTTTTCTTTTTGCATTTTGGATTTTTCATTTTGCGATTGTACGAACCAACGGGGCTTCGAGATCAGCTCTAACGTGCGGCGCCAGCGCCGGTACGCTCCACGCGCGTGGCAGTGCACCCTGAAGTTCCGGATATTTTTCGATTCCGGTTATGTTGAGACATCTGTGTGACAACTGTGCGGGCCTCGGTGAATCCTCGCTTATTCGCGATAGAGCATTTTGCGGAGTCGCCACGACGATTCCCGACGACGACGATTGCTGTTGGGACACAATCGTCGTTACCGATTGTATCGGTGCGCTCATTGTCGTTGTTTTAACATCGGCACATCCGGTCATCGGAATTACGGTCGCTACGGCTTCACTACCAACTGTGGACTATATTACATACATTGGCCATGTGTGTGTGTGTGTGTGCGCGCACTGCGTGTATGTGTAAATAAATTTTTCTCACCTTTATTAAACTAATGAAAAAAAAATTATGATAAAAAAATTGTCAAAACTAAAAATAAATAATGTTAAATCAATAAATAAATAAATAATGTAAAGCCACTGCATGCCCCCATCGATGGAAATTGTTAGTTCAAGGATGCAGAAGGAAGAAAATTAAAAAAAAAAAATACCAAACCTGATTCAATTGTCTTTTTCGATTTTTTTCATTTTCTATTTCTTTTTGTTGTTGTTGTTGTTTTTTTTTTTGTTTGTCAAATACGAAACGAAACGGAAATAAATCTATTATTATTGACAATAATAGGTTTTAACAATGTTGGATACATTATTTATCATTTTTTTTGTTTTTGTTGTTGTTGTTGTTGTTTTTTTTGGTCCATTCGTGATCGATGACATCGACGAGGAAGCCACAAACACACACAGACGAAGAACACAAGTCGCTGCTAAGATTTCCAATAAAGTTGAAACCATCGCGTGTATCTCTCTCTCTCTCTTTCTTGCTTTCTCCCCCCCCCCCCCCCCGCCCTTACAACAACTTTGACAATATTTCGCGTAATATTATTCAAATCTTACGACGTTGAATATCTCATTACAATTGTGATAGGCATTTTTTTTTCAACAAACATAAAAAAAATAACAAAAATAACCATTTTTTCTTTCCTCAGTTAAATTCCATTAAAAAAATAATAAATGTACGAGTTTACGACGAAACGAGCGTTTTTCTTAAGTTTTTTTTTTTCAGAAACCGATCGACGGTTTGTGAAAAATCTAAAACGTGAACAAAAAAAAAAAAATAAGCCTCGGTGAAACAAAAGAAAAAAAAATCAATATTGCGACTGCTAGAGAACCCATGCAGCGTTTAAAATAATATAAAAAATAATTATAAATAATAAAAAAAATAATAATAAAACAATTGGCAGGTATTACAACGAGCGAGGAAAAGAAAATAAGTATTTTTAAAAAAATATATAAAAAATAAAAAAATATTAATGAATTTGCGGCAAAAGCTTGTGCGGTAATCCAGAACTCATAGCGCAAGAGTGTATGGGGCGAAGAAGCATAGATTTTTGTGCATCGGCGGAAGACGGGGTTGTGTTCAAGCGAGGATCTTCATACAGGCCAGACGAAGCTAGAATTTTACACACAGGCTTTGATAAATAAAAGCGAGAAAAAAAATTTATCTTTTTTTTTTTTGCGATCCGTGATGATGATAAAGTTGACATTTTTCTTTGTACTGATTGATCAATGAGTATTAACGATGTTCGGCAAGATTATAAAACTGTCAATCACGTTTGATTATTTTTTCTTGTTTTGCAAAAATTGCAGAATATCAAATATTGGAATATTTTTACAAATTTAATTTCTTTACCAAAAAAAAAAAAAGGTGTTTGTCAAATTATGGATTCAATAAAAATTGTTACAGCGTCAAAGAAGAAAGAATCAATCGCCTCCACGTTAAAAAAAAAAAGTTAAAAAAAAAAACATTTCCATCCCAAACGTTTATAAAAAAAATTCCAAAAATAAAATTCTATTCTCACTAATGATCGTTCCGATAAATGTTTATAAAATTTCAACATCTACCGAAAGTGATGACGATGAGCCTAGAATATTTCCAAAAGCGTCTGACCTTCGAGGACCGAGCGATTAAAAAAAAAAAAAAAAAAAAAAACAAAAACAAAAAAAAAGGTTCATAATAATTAATTTTCTACATCATGCTTGTTGGTTACCTGAGGAACTATCGAGGGTGGATTTGCGCCCTTGTGCTCGGGACTCTGTAAATTCTCGCCCTTCCACTCGTTGTCCGTTTCCTCGCTATCGTCGAACTGTGATTTCCATTGTGACGCCAGAGTCAGACCGCCACCGCCCCGGGTCACTTGCTGAAGCGCCGACACGTTGTCGTCATCGATCTGTGCGAATTGGGTGATCGAACAGTCGCGCATTGCCGAACGGCCGCTTCTCGACTGTTGTCTCTGTTCCGTTCGTCTTCTGGGTTCACGTCTCAGAGGTTCTCGCTGCTCGGTCACCTGTAATCAATCAATTTTTTCATCGAACAATCCAATTTCAACGTCGAACGAACATGGTTTTTTTATCGAACGATCCATTTTCGATCGTACAATCAATTAAATTTGCAAAAAAAAAAAAAAAACTAAATTTAAAAAAAAACTGCGAAGGGAAAAAAAATATATTTTTGAGTGTGCTCTTCGAAAGGAATTTTTTTTTCAGGCTAACTACTAATTTTTAAGACAACCAGACAGCAAAAAAAAAAAAGAAATGGCTATTTTTTTTTCAAGCAACATTTTTCAAACATTTCTAGACTGCTACGAAAACCTGAAAGAAAAATCTCAAAAAAAATCATTCGCAGGGAGAACGGAGAAATGAAATTGTGAAATTTTTTTTTACCGGACTCTGATTGCCCACGTGTTTCGTGTTCGTGACGTCGTACGAGCAGTAAGAAGCATCGACCTCGGTCTGTATTCGGGGACTCGGCGGTTCTCCCGGATTGGTTTCCGGTGTGGCTACCACCCTCAAACGTGCGAAAGTCGCCCCGCTCGCCGATTTACGAAGCGGCGCGGCCGCGTTCGCCACGGTTTTCGAACGCGGCACCTCCGATGCGGAACGGGCCGATGCCATTAGAGCGTCACCCTCGTTGTCGACGGGTTTCTCGGCTGCTGCGACCGGCGTCTGCGGTTCGACGGCCATCGACACGGCACGACGTTTCTTCGGTGAACCTGCAAATCAACGATAAACACCGCGATATAATAATCAAAGCTACAGTTCACGAGATTTAATAAGAAAAAAAATATGTAACGGTCGGTACCCCCTCCCATGGTCACAATTTCGACCGCGTGATCGAAAATCGATCACGTGTCAATATGGGGACCAATGAATACCGGTGACCCTTGATTTACCTTGTAAGAGAGTTTGCCTCTCCCCAGTCGCCCGGCCCGCGTGGTCGGGAACACACGTTATTTGTCGCTCTAAACCATATCGTTCGCGAGTGTGAAAAGGCCACGTGCAAAACGGCAAGAACAAAAAGATGTCCTCGTGTGTGGGCTGGGCCACGAGGCACTGTCGCCTCTCTTACGATAAGGAACAATACACTGAATGTGAATAATAAATGATAAATAAAATAATAAAATAATTATGTGCATTCGATTATCAACAGAAAGATAATCAAAATAATAAAATTATCAACGAAACGATAATCAAACGATAAACTGAACGTAAAAATATAATGAAATTAAGATTTGAAAATTAATATGTGAAACGGTATAATAATATTCGACAGATTTGTGGGGACGAACTATGCAATGACTTGGACATGAATAAGTGGAAAATGAACTTGATAATTTACTATGTGAAACTGTTTAATAATATTCAATGGATCTGTGGGGACGAACTATGCAATGACTTGGACATGAATAAGTGGAAAATGAACTTGATAATTTACTATGTGAAACTGTTTAATAATATTCAATGGATTTGTGGGGACGAACAATGCGATGAACTGGACACGATTTATTTTAAATGCTGTAATTAAATGTTTAAAAAACCGAATAATTGGATGAATGGATGATTAAATAGTAGAATGAATGAGTTAATTGAATAATTGAATAAATGAATGGTTGAATAAGAATAATTGAACTATAAAATAATAATAAACTATCACTGCACCTCAACATAATAAAGGAAAATTGACCATGATTTCAATAAAAAAAACACGAAACCGACCCTGCTTCGAGACATCCCAAAATCTTTAAAATAAATGCGAATATTTCGACAAAGAAATTCGTTAAAAATAAAAAATAATAAATACTAAAATGATACAAAAATATATGAAAATCGATAAACTTTCAATCGATTGACTCTTTGTCATTAAAAAAAAATCAAATTCAAGCGAAGTTTAAACACTGAATTCAAAAGAAAAAATAAATAAAAGGTATCGGACGAAAAAAAAAAGTATTCGAAAATAATTATAATTTTGTTTTTTGAGGAATCGATGAACAATCAGATCGAACGAAAATTTTAACGTCGATCTCATCATCATAACAATTCGAAGGTTGCTAAGTTTGACAAAATTCATTGGAAATTTGCACGTTGCAACGAACAAAAATATGGAAATAAATAAATTGGTAATTAAATGAAATATCTGAATGATTGATTGTTTTTTTTTTTTTTTAAACAATGAATTTCCGATGGACTCACCTTGCACGGGTGGCGTTGCAGCAACTTGCTGTCCACCTTGCTGATGGGTGTTGTCCGTTATCTGTATGGTTGCATTGCAATTTTTGTCCCGGCCATGATTACTTATAGCGGATGTAAATGGTACAGGAGATCCCTCCGTTCCCAATATTATTCTGCACAAACTTTCGTAATCCACCTTTCCCTGCGATTGGATGGGATTAGGAAAGTTAACCGTGTCCAATAAATTTATCGACGGCAAAAAACATTACAAGACGATGGACACGATTAAAAAAAAAAAAACAAAGAAACGTTTATCGTCTCGTAAAAGTTTTATTCGCAATAGTTTCGATATTTCTTCTGACTAAGAAAAATAATTTGAAAGACCAAGATACAAAATTGAAGAGAAAAAAAAAACGTTTTACACTCACCTCTTTTCTGTTATCAGGTTCGACGTTTTCCTGATTATTCGTGTCAACGTTTGGCGTGGTCGGTGCCTGATTTATGGTTGTGGCCGTCGTCAGAGCGGTCGGTGCGGTGACGGTGGGTAACGATCTGGTCGTTGGCAATCCTTCGTTCGCTACCAATGGCCTTTCCCAATCGTAAGGATCGCTCGCTTTCACACCACGTCGTTTCATACAACGTTCGAAAATATTCGCGAGCATCGCGTAATCCGGCTTATCCGCGTATTGCAAATTCTACAAACACACACAAATTCGATCGTTACAATTGAGAGGAAAGTTTTTTTTTTAATTTTTCTAATTTTTTTTATTTTCCGTAAAGTTATATAGTCTTGTAAAAAAAACGAAAAAATTATCATCGAGTGTCCGGCTCAACGCTGCTAGACAATTCTCCATAGCGTTGAGTTCTTTGACATTATAAACCGAGAAAAAAAAAAAAAACGTCCCCATCCTCGACTCGCGGAAAAACAAAAAAACAAAAGCAAAAGAAAAATCTATAAAAATAAAACTAATAGATAAAAAAAAAAAAAAAAAAACGTCTCGTCGTTATGACGTATTTAAACGATGAGTATATATGCTTCCGGAAAACCTTGGCCCCCTTATCACTAAGACGAAACTTTGAACACCGGCCAAATAATTCTCACGGAATCACCGAACGCCTACGTGATTCGCTTGCTACTACGACCAATTTTTTTTTCTTTTTTTTTCCCCTTTTTTTTCAAGCGTCCTAAAACATGTTTACCATTCGGCACGTACGTGGCAAAAAAAAAAAAAGAAAAAAAAAGCATATCGAATTACCTGAATGTGTTCCAGGAACAGACGAAGATCCGAGGGCAAGTGTTTGAGTAGACTGCGATGATCGTACTTCTCCTTCAGTGTTCCCACCTGAACAAACAAATAATTTTTTTTTTTTTTTTTAAGAGAAACTAACAAATCGTTAAAAATCTTCGTGGGCACATTGTCGTCGACCATGACCGAGATAATTCGTTAACGATTCGAGGTTTGGTGGGGAGACGGAGGGGGAAGAGGGTTTACCTGTTCCTTGTCTTTGATCTTGCGCCAAGGAAGTTGCCCATTGACGAATTCAACGAGCATGTAAAACAACGACCACAGATCGTCGTGTCTGCCCATTTCCTTGTTCTTGTGAGCATTGACAGAAGCGTAACGCACCGTACCACGAAATCCAGCTGCGGCACGCGGAGGTCTGACCTCACCCGTGCCCGTCGTGAATTGACGTGCCAGACCGAAATCCAACATGTAAACCATACGCGTGTTGTGGGGATGACGACCGATTGAAAAATTTGACTGCGACGAAACAAATTTTTTTTATTATTCTTTGAGGTTCATTATTTTTATAAATTGATCTACGGATGACTATCTTGTCATTTTTTTATAATAATAATTCTAGGGAATTCTGTGTGAAGAGATTGAAAAATTTTACGAAAAAATATATATATTTTTTTTTTCAGATTAAATTTTTTTGTCTTGAATTTGTCGATGGGTTTGAGAGATTTGTACTCACGGGCTTGATATCTCTGTGAAGGAAGCCCACTTGGTGTATACTTTCTATTGCTTTTAAAATTTGAAGACCCAGACGCAGCGTCGTGGACAGCGAAAAGGCGCCTCGAGGCTGCGCCCTTCGCAATTCAGCCAAATTTTTTCCTTGCAATTGCATTACCACGTAATTGAACCTATCGTTTCTGCCGCATCCTATGAATCTGCAAACGTGTTCTTTGCCTGACGATTCGAAAAAAAAAAAGCATATTAGATTTTTTTTTTTTTTTTTAAATCAAAATCATTGGCGTTATTTTTCGTCGTTGTTTTGTAATGTTGCAATGGTAATTTCTAACCCTGAAGCTTTTTGAGGACGGCTACTTCCATCTTCAGAACTTGTTTGGGTTGTCTGGCCGATTCGACTTTCAGAGCCACCTGTTCCTTGGTCATTAGATCCAGGCCCTCGTAAATTTCGCCAAAACCGCCGCCGCCAATTTTTCTCATCTGCGTTGATGAAAAAAAAAAAGAGAGAATCGTATAAATCGCGTATCATCAATATTCAATAGTCGAGGATGATGTTTTTAAATACATCGCTGACCAGGTAACGATTGTAACCAATAAAAAAAATATAAATAATAGCAAATAGGAATAGATGACAGACAATAAGAAAAAAATTGTATGATTCACGTATCGTTGATATTCAATAATTAAGAACAATTTCAAATACATCGCTGACTAGGTGAGAATTGACAGTCAAAAACAACGATTTCAAATTAATCACTGACCGACTGGCGATCATAACCAATAAAATTATCGATTCATCGGCAAATACGTGATAACCGTATGAAATTTATAACCCTCGAACTTTGCGATATCATTTTCTCAATGCGCAATTATTTATTCGTTTCTCTTTTACAAATATATTTGGTCAAGGTGCGGCACAGGTGCAAAGGTCGATCGTGGTCCAACATCTCGACAAGCTCGGCGCCAAGCATAAAGATTAAAAAAAAAAAAAAAAACATTTCCAAACAATCTATCAAATACAAAGGATGTACATTCAACGACAAAACACAGAGAGAAGTCAAATGGAAAATTAAATCCCGAAAAAAAAAAAAGAAAATGAATGAATCTAAAAGGAAAAAAAAAAATGTTACTCACGACTTTCCATCGTTCTTTGACCACATGGCCGGGCTGCAACAAATCCTCGCTTGTCATTGTGATGTTGTTGTTCTGATCTGTGCTCTCGTCGCCTACATGTCTCAGCACCAATTTACCGGGATGATTTGGATGCCTGAAAAAAAAATCGAAACAACCCTTATGAGCACCCGCGATGGAACGTCGGCCATGACAGTTTACACACGTTCGTATTGTATCTACTTGTGTGTGAATCTGTGTGTGCAGTCGCCCGCTCACGCTATTGCATATACATATATCTGTGTGTGTGTGTGTGTGTGTGTGTGTGTGTGTGTGTGTGTGTGTGTATATGTCACCGGGACGGAACGAAAAGTCGTGAGGGTGGGTGGGTGGAGGTTATATCCGCAAAACGACAATTTTCCCCGTGACCCTGGCGACAATTTCAAAATCATTCGACAGTCGGACACCAGAGAAACTACAAGCCTCGCGGAACAAACAACTGCCCACGCATTTGATTATTTGAATTTTATATTCTTTCTTTTTTTTTGCTCTTTCATTTGATATTCCAACCTAACCTAACTCTCGTTACCGTGCGAACGAATTGGTTCAATACGCGGGCGCCTCCCCCTCCCACTGCGCGCGCCGCCCCCCGTGCTAGGCAGCCATTATTGCGTGCGAGCGAAGGGTGCAGCCGTGTTCCAGGGTGGGGAGGGGGGGGTTGCGTCGCCCGAACATTTGTCTCGTCAGTGTGTGTCGCACAACCCCACCGCAACATCGTCACCTAGTCGCGATTCGCGATCGCCCATCACCACTACCCCCCACCGACGCCCCCCCCCCCCTTCGAACACCCATAAACTTTGTACGGCCCCGAAAACTTACCCCTTCGACCCCTCTTTACCGCCCTCCCACCTACACCCCCGCCCCTCCCGACCCGGAAAATCGTTCTTCAAAAATCGTGTTCACCGTATTACCATTTTTGGTTTGGTTACTCTTTTTTGACATTTGACCAAATCGAAAATGACAAAACACGATCGGAGAAAGGAAAATAGAAAAATAAATAATTATGATGAATATGAATTGATTTAGTGATTATTTTGACGATGAGGGTTGTTTGATGTATGTATATTGTATGGCATGTGTGTGTAGATGAATTTTGAGCTGAAGGAGTGCATTAACAACTCGAAGCACACACACACACACACACGGGAGGGTGGGCTGGTGGTATATATCGAATGCTTTCGATGTCGCGACTTTCTTCAAGAGTATCTCTTTCTATCTATCTATCTCTCTCTCTTTCTCACTCTCTCTCTCTCTCGGACACACAAACACACACACACACACACACGCGAGTCTTACCCCGCGATCCAAATATAATGACATTTTATTTTTACTAACAATGTCGTCTGCTAGGCGCTGATGGCCGAGAGCCGACAGCCCGCTCCCTATCTCCTTCCTCGTTTTGTCCTACCGTGTCTCTCTCACACCCCCATCTACCGCGCGCCCCCTGCCGTACTCTCTATCCTTTTCTCTCTCACTTTTTTTCTATCTCGCTCACTCTTCACACTCCCTCTCTCTCTCGATTTCTTTCTGTCTTTCGCACGCGGTCCTTGTCAAACTTCCTCACGACAATAATCGAAGAAAAGAAACCGTTTTTACTTTATTTTCACACCGGTTTCCTTTCTTTTCTCTCTCTCTATCTCTCTTGTTTTTTTTTCCGGTTCAAACACTTTTTCGTTCACTCATTTTTTTGGCAACTGCGAGCGCCTCACTGGGGCCAAGTCGACGATTTATCCCCGAGCCAGTTCGTTTGTGCTATTCGTCGTACCTTGCAAAATTCGTCCCTTGTCACACACCCCTAAATTGAACGTTGTTGCTCTTTTTTTTTGTTGTCTTTTCCCCGAGAGAGATCGATCTATACGCGAGACTTCGTGCTCGCCGCCGCGATAGCGCCGCACGATGATAACCCGTCGTCTAGGCGCGACGTCGTTTCTCCTGCCGCGGCCATCTTGTCCATCGCCACTGCGAGCTTCGTCCGAACGTCCGCGCGATGGCGACACCCGTTCCATCGAAACCCCCCCGCGGCGCCCACGCGAACTTTCGCGCGTTGCGGATCGATGAATTTTCGTGATAATATCGTAACAATCAACATTGCCGGACTTTGTTGTTTGCCATTGACGCGATTTTCACGCGTCAAGCGCGTTCACTGTCGCGCCATCTTGCAATCGTGATTGATGTACGAACCATCGATTTGAGAAAAAATTATTCTTTATTTTTCTCGTTCATTCGATTTCGATTGATTTGAACAGATGTTTGTCCGAAATATTTCGAACGTTTTCGTTTGGTAAGACCGACGACAGATGGCGCTGATTTTATGAAATTAATAATTTATGAAATTTCGACGAGGAAAAATACCGGACAATCGATCTGATTAGAATTTCTTGTATCAATATATTATTGTCACGATTAATTCGATTCTCAATGACATTATGAATTGCAAATGGCGTGTTAATTAAGAATAAAACCATTAAATTAACTAGCAGCTATCCCGTCAGATGGCGTGAATGACGCTCGAAATGGGAATGTTAATAATTGTTGTTGATCTCAAAAACGTTTGATCCCGGAATAAATGAGATTGTGGCGTGATAATTAGAAACGAAAATAATAAAATAAAAAAATCCATTGGCAGCTACGCCGAAAGATGGCGTGAGAGACGCCCGAAATACGAACGACAATAATTGTTGATCCCAAATACGCGCTTTGATCCCGGGAATTAATTGAAATTTGTGCGTCAACGAAATTTAATCGAGAGTCGTAGATGCGAATAATAAAACTCATTGTAAATCGTGACAATGGGAACGCGACAATGTCGTTCTCTCACGACGACGTTTTTGTTTCGGGAACCACGGAAACCTTTTTTTTTTTTTTTTTTTTTTCGTCTTCTCATTCTCCACGGGTTACGAATTTAGAATCTCGTTTTCCGAGAAAATTTTATTTCACGGCAGAGACCTCATCGCGTTTATAAAGTCTCTATGTGTATATATTTATTTATACCGTCGCTATACATTAAATTCCGATTTGTAAGTTTAGGCACCCTCTTTATCGTCATCATTATGTTGCCATTGTTTCCATTTTGCCACCGGCTACGAAAATCCAATGGCGTTCGAATTCACAGTCCTTCGAGTTTTATTCACAGATAAATTTCAATGGACCGAAATATATATAGTGCATATATATATAGTGTAGGTATTAAAGTTGCCACAGATTGTTTTCAACTCGGACCAAATTGCCAATCGAGTAAATCGTTACCGAGCAACGAACCAACAACGTTATAATAAACAACGACCAATTAACCGGAGAACAAAAAAAAATCAAGTACATTCGAAGACCGAGTGAATTTTGTTTTATTTATTTTTAAATTACCGGCTTTAGGGATAAGTTCCCCAAATATATGTACATACCTACATACATATATTTCTTTCATTATCATGGAATATTATTGAATTTCGTTGACTCCATTGTTGTTTACACATTGTTTCAGGAGTCGGGGCGATAAATGCAATCATGCGGCGGGCAATATGCATTTTTATTTCGAGAACCCGAGGGTAATAATCGATAATCCGATCGCGAGCACACACGAGCTTCGCGCGAGTTAACGATGCGTCTTAAATAATAATAATAACAATAATAATAACAACGACAAACAAACAACCCATATTTTTTTTTTCACGAAATAAAAATGATGGACGAAGCAATATGTGAAAAAATAATAAACGTTCGAACCGAGAATTATCGCACCGATTAGCAATTTATTATTATTTACTATTTAACATTAATATTATTATTGTTGAAATAATAATAATAACAATAATAATAATAATAAACATTTCTATTCTTATGCACATGAAGTTATTCAGAATCCACTGACACATCTTTAAATACGATTATTATCATTATTATTATTATTATTTCCATTAATAATCACAATAATAGTAATAGTAATAATAATAATAATAACAATAGATCGCAAGATCTGTCGCTCAATTTTTAACTAACTTTATTGTTGTTGTTGTTGTTGTTGTTGTTGTTGTTGTTATTATTGTTATGATTATTGTTGTTGTTGTTGTTGTTGTTATTATTATTATTATTATTATTATTATTATTATTATTATTATTATTATTATTATTATTATTATTATTATTATTATTATTATTATTATTATTATTATTATTATTATTATTATTATTATTATTATTATTATTATTATTATTATTATTATTATTATTATTATTATTATTATTATTATTTTGTTATCAAACCAAAAAAATCGTGAAAAGCCAGAACCACGCGATACATCATTGTCCTCCTCCCCACGTCTCACATTCGTCATGCGCAAACTCGTGACCAGCCAGATACAAAATTGAAAACAAAAACACACACACACACACAAACACACAATTAAAATAAAAAAATAACAATAATAATTATTCAAACGAAAAATTCCATCGTTGTTGTTTGTTGTTTGTTTTTTAACGCAAAAAAAAACAAAAAAAACCAAAACAATAAACATACCACTTCATCGCAAACGATGAGACGGGTTCTAAAGTTCACGAACGATAGCGACGAAGAGAGACGTTGTGGCGTCCGCGTGTGTCGGCAAGATAGCGTTGAGTAAGATATCGGAGTCCAATGACATCCCCACGAGGATGAAAAGTCGCGCGGATCGGGCCGCGGGGATCGTGCTCTTCAGCTCGGTTGAACCAGCGAAAGGGTCGAACAAGAGATTACGAATACGACGCGGCGGGTAGCCGAAGCTGCGAGCGCGGATGGACAATGATCACTGCACGAATATCACGGGATCCCAAACGAGAATCAACGTGGATGGATATCACTGGTAGGTATATGATATTCGCGTAAGCGAAGAGCGAGTAGTTTTTTTTTTTTTTTTTTTTAAACTCGCCGAAGCCGAAACTCTCGATCTCGAAACGTTACTGGGAACAGCAGCGTCTGGTTTCTGCACGTAGTCTGTCGTCAAGCACCAACAGCAGCAGCAGCAGCAGCAGCATCGGCATCAGCATCAGCATCAGCAGCCACGAGACGAAGAGAGCGTGATGAAGGTGATGATGCCGGTTGGCCCGAGAAAATCGTCGTCGTCGTCGTCGTCGTCGTGTCGAGCCTCGCGCACCGCGCGGCCAGACGGACTCCTCTCGTTTACAAACCCGAGCCAAAATCACAAAACTTGGGTCGGGAATTCATCACGCCTGCTTTAATTTCAAACCAGCGTGACGGCCACGATATGTATATATATGTATCTGGTGTGATAAACAATTTTTAGATTCGAAAAATTATTTATTATTCGCTATTAAGTTTATCATCAACTAGTATGAATTTGTATTAATTTACATAATTGAGGGATTTATTATTCTCACAATTTGATTGGGTATGTTATGTTTAAGAAAGGTTATCATTATTCATTGTTTTTTGTTATTATTAACATTATAAACGATATTAATATTGTTTTGTTGGGGTAGAATGTATATCGATGAATGTGATGTGTGATGAATGTGATATTTCAATACGATTTTACTGATTTATGATAATGATAATTATTATTATCATTGTTATTATTATTTAAAAAATTACTATTATTATTATTATTTTTTTTATATAATTAGACAATGAATTAAGATTCAAGAAAATTTGATGCAATGCCTATAAATTTACTTAGGTAATCCTCCACCTACATACATTTGTCTCGTCCTAGTGTTTCACTGGCATCGGCTAGTGCCACGGGTTGGGTGAATAATTTATCATTCATCTCGGTCATCATCATCAACATCATCCCCCCCCCCCGCGACCGCACTTGTGACGTGCCGATTTTCACGAGCTCGGACATCACTCCCCCACCTCCCTTGGTCACCCTCTTCGACCTTGGACTCCGCTCCGAGATAGATCATCGGATCGAGACTGACGTTTTTTTTCCGCTCAAACCGCCGATTAAGCTATCTTACAATTAATAGTTCAATTAACCCCTTCAATATTCAACGCTTGTTTTCGGTACCTTTGATTCCTGAACATGGGTCACGTGTGTCTGGCTTTTTGAAAAGTGCCTACTCTAAAATATTCTAAAAAAAAAAGTCCAAAAAAACAAAAAAAAAAAAAAATGCATGAAATTGTATCAAATATACTGGTATGAGGATCCAACTATATTGTATCGCTGAGAAAATCATTTTTGTCCAAATAATATGATTGTATAAACGAATAATGAAAGCAGTGGAAGAAGGTTTGGGCAAGATACGAGAGTGACTCATAATTACAGACCAAGGGTTATTATATTAACATGAAAACATTGATGTTAAGATTATTGTCATTGACATAATTAAATTATCATTAATATTAATTTGACTTATTGACAATACAGAATAATTGACAATGAGTTTAATATCGAAATAATAAAAATAACATTCAGATTGATTTGACTGGTTGACACTAAAAAAATTAATAATGATATTAATATTGACATTGTAAAATCAACTATCAGATTAATTTGACTGATTGACAAAACAAAATTAATGATGAGATTAAATATTATAAAATTAATATAAATCACGACGGACCTCCCAGATAGAGTAGGTCCTCCGACCGTTATATATCCATTCGCACAAACACGAGCATCCAATTTCATCTTCCCCCCAATCGTCCGTATTCGTATACGTGATTATACGACCTGGAGAGTTGGAAAAGTGGCTGTGGGAGGGGTCGAAAAGGAAAATATAAGCGATACGATAACTCGCGTTCGCCCCCGCGTTTTACCAAGCTCATCTATTTTCGTTCTACCGGCGTGTAGGAGACACCGAAAAGCTTCGTGGTAGCGGTCATCGTCGGAGACGATCCGTCCCAGAGAGAGAGAGAGAGAGAGAGAGAGAGAGAGAGAGAGAGAGAGAGAGAGGCTTATAAAAAAAAAATTCGTAACTCAGGTGGTTGATCGTGGAGGAGGTTCCTCTTCGAACCACACGCTTGACAACGTCGAAGAGTAGAAAAAAAAAATTTAAAAAAGCTAAACGACGATGTTCTCATTAGCTTTTCTCCTCATCGGTTTCCCTCATCTTCAAAGAGGGTCCTCTCCTCTCTCTCTCTCTCTCTCTCTCTCTCTCTCTCTCTCTCTCTCTCTCTCTCTCTCTCTCTCTCTCTCTCTCTCCCTCTCGACTCATCCTCTGCGAAATTTTGTCACCGAAAATTCACCGGACGAGTTTCTTCTCGGCCATTCACATCCCCGTATATTTCAACATTTGGCATTAGATCAACGAAACCGCGTTACCTTGTTTCACAATGATCCACGACGATGCGTCGTGTGTCTCTTCGTCGTCGTTGCACTTGGATCCGACGACGACGACGATGTGCCTCGAGAACGTATGACGTTTGAGGTTTTTTTTTTGCTTTAATTCATTTTTTATTTTTTTCAATTGAATTACTGAACCACAGTTATATTTTTTTTAATTAAAATAAGCCGAAGAGAGCCCCGGGGATAATTCATAGACATATGTTTGGTTTAAACGTAGGGATACTTAAACGAAATGGGTAACGAATCAGTATTCATTTGAAGGACTTTTTGATTTTTATTATTTATGATTGTTAATTATAATGCATGTATTAATGGTAGAGCTTAACATTCAAACGTTTAGTCTGTTTACCCGATTTTCATTAGTTTATACGATTATATATTGTTTGAAGAAATTATTATTTCAGCAATAGACAAATGTTGATCCGAATAACAGAATAATTGATAATATTTTATGAAATAAGTAAATAAATAAATAAATAAATAAATAAATAAATAAATAAATAAGTAAATAAATAAATAAATAAATAAATAAATAAATAAATAAATAAATAAATAATTTACTTAATTAATTAATGAATACGTTCGTCGATTGTTGCAAGAGTCGTGACCGGAAAATCGTTCGGAGGAGGTTGGCTCGTGTCGTTGCCCGCAACTTTCCACGAATTTAAAATCCATCCGGGAACTCGATAGCAAACACTTTTCATCACTGTCCAAGATTTTCAAACAAATTTTGAAAATGTTTTTTCTTTTCTTTCACGTCGTGAATAATTTTTGTTTTTCTTATATTTTCTGATTGATTCTATTCCGAAGCAACGTTCACCAAATACATGCCTGTATATATATATATATATATATAGATTGTACGTGTGTTAATGAAAAATGGAACGTCGCTTGCGTACGGGAGCCGTTTTATTTGTTTTTCGGAAAAAATTATTCGCAACGAAAATTCGAATCCGCACGTTTTCAAATATTTTTAAACTCGACTCACGTAATTCGATTAATTAATTTCCATTTTTTTTTTCGTTTCCATATCTTCGTACGCGATTTCCAACGATACTAATGGCAATTACAAACCACCAAAAAATACCGTCAAAACATTCTTAAAAAAAAACGGAAAAAAAAAAATTTATATTTATATTTTATATATTTTTTTAAGAAAAAAAAAATTGCGAACATTGATGCAAATCAATGTGCTCGCAAGACCCAAGCTGTTCATATATATCTGCAGCTCGTGGTACCCATTATCACCGAATTGTACACGACTTGGCGATATTATAATGGTACAACAGGCGTTTCCTTATAGTGTCGACTTTCCCTATTTTAAACTCCCCAATGTCCCAGATAAATTTGTAACTCGACTGAACCGCGGGTTAGATGGTCTCCTCTCGAAATATACTCTCCGGACCCGTGCTTCAATACCGAACGGGAAACAAAACCAGAGGTATGAGAAAAAATTAAAAAATTAAAAAAATTAAAAATTCAAATTTTTTTCCCAAAACATAAAAAACTATTGCAAAAATCGCGAATCAGCTGGAGTAAAAAAAATGTTAGTATCATAAAATGTTACTGTAAAGTTTGCGCCATTTATTCTGCAACATTTTTCGCGACATTTTTCAGTTGAGAAAAAAATAGAAAATAAAAAAATCTAATTACATTGAATCAAATTAATTGGAAATAATGGTAAATTAATGTTGTTGAAAAAAGGAAATAATAAAACCGACACGATTCGATCCGTGAAGAGGGTCAGTGAACTCATCAGCGTCTCGAAACTCCATTCATCGCGATTCGCAATCATTCAAAACAATAAATAATTCACGAGCAAACAATATTACTATTAAAAACGATAAATGAAAATATAATTCGATAATTGTTACCAAAAACCGGCGTTCCGTTGAAACAATACTTTACCGAGTTCAACGAGGCCAAACCTTATTTTCAAGTCTTCCTTAATTGCTCTAATTGCTTGAACCAGTCCCAGAAGACTGTTTCCTCAGTGGTTTGATGTGGAGGCCCCCAGAGCATTGTTCGTGCGTTTCTACTGTGCAAAACGCTTCGTTGCTTCGCGATAAAACCCACTCGAGACGTCTTCGCAAAAGCAGAAGCGGATAGAGTATACACACGAGCGTGTGTGTGTGTGTTTATGTATATATATGTGTAATTGTTACGGAGCATCACGTGCTAGATCTGTTACGGTGACCTAGTTTTTTTATTTATTATTTTTTTCCGTTGCCAAAGTAAGTACTTGCTTCATGGCCAGACTAGGAGTCATCGAATTGTAAAAAATGTGTGTCAGACACGTTTCCAGTCTAAAAAAAAAATATATAATAACAATGAAACAGAATAAAATTACGTTTCGAATGAAATTGTACGAATCACGAAAGATAAATGCGTTGATTGATTTTATTGATCGGTATATTCACAACAACTGTGCATGATCATAAATTATTAACTTCGATGAATGAAACTTCATAAAGATCGATACGATTATAAATCTAAATATTTTCAAAATATTCAATTCTCTTGATCATCAATGTTTAACTTTTTGTTATATTATATTAATATAATATATTGAATGATCTTTTTTTTTTGCAGTTGAAGAATGAACAATAGCTCAGCCATTTCGACAAAAATTTGAATCGTTCAAACATCGCGCGTTGCGCTCTTTTGCGCGCATGCGCGCCGCCCGCGACGGGTGCATTGATCGCGCGGGTCTGGACGATAAGATTACGTGTTATTTCGGATCCTTGCTTTGCCAAGTAATTTCCAACTCGTTAAACGATTGCTTATCGTAATTTCGTGATGCATCGTTTCAAGCTCGGTAAAATTTCAATGTACAGAACATTTTTTACACTCGATCAGAAGCTATGTTCGCTATTCGAAAACTGCTTGTCGGTCGCGTCGGGGGTCGCCACCTTCGACCCACAAGCGGCTACGGCGGCGTCCTTCGATCGCGACCTTCGTTTGACATTGTCACATCGCACATCCCACTCGTCGCATTCGCACGAACAATCGTAATCCGTAACGAATTCACTAATTGCCATTGTAATTCGTCAAATAGACGTAAATACTCGATACAATTGTCGACGAAAGAGAGGTCAAGCCGTGAAAACCATTCGAACGAGATAAAAACTTCAACGACAAACATGGCTCTCAACAAACTCAGCATCGACAAAGTCGATCTTGCCGGAAAACGAGTTCTCATGAGGTACAGTCATCACACTTCTATTGCGAAAAAAAAATGCCATAACCTATGAAACTTTAAACACACTTACATCATACCATCACATTTTTATTATC
The DNA here is from genome assembly GCA_963662125.1 of Diplazon laetatorius. Classification (NCBI taxonomy): domain Eukaryota; kingdom Metazoa; phylum Arthropoda; class Insecta; order Hymenoptera; family Ichneumonidae; genus Diplazon; species Diplazon laetatorius. The sequence continues at coordinate 18,213,659 of OY759158.1, forward strand.
AAAAAAATGTTTATAACTCATGTAAATTCAATAACAATTACATCACACGATCATGTTGCTATTACAAAAAAAAATGTGAGAACCTATAACAGTTTAATATTGATATCAATGTTTAATATTTTTCTACGCCCAGAGTCGATTTCAACGTTCCCATGAAGGATGGCAAAATCACCAACAATCAGAGAATCGTGGCGGCCCTTGACACCGTCAAGTACGCGCTGGAAAAGAATGCCAAATCCATCGTCCTCATGTCCCACTTGGGCCGACCGGACGGTTCCAAAAATCCAAAATACACTATGAAGCCCGTCGCCGACGAACTCAAGACGCTGCTGGCCAAGGACATTCAATTCCTGGACGATTGCGTCGGCCCGGCTGTGGAAGCCGCCTGCGCGGATCCCGCGCCCGGTTCCATCATTCTTCTCGAGAATTTGAGATTCCACGTCGAAGAGGAAGGCAAGGGTGTCGGGCCCGACGGCTCCAAGGTAAATTATAGGTTATGACGCGCTTCGAAATGAAAGCAAAGACCTCGTCGTTTTTTATATCCAACTTGACCTTTGTCACAGATCAAGGCCGACAAGGACAAGGTCACAGAATTTCGCGCGTCCCTTCGCAAATTGGGCGACGTCTACATAAACGACGCCTTTGGCACGGCTCACCGAGCTCACAGTTCCATGATGGGCGACGGTTTCGAAGTCCGAGCCAGCGGTTTTCTTCTGAAAAAAGAGCTCGAATATTTCGCCAAAGCTCTCGATAACCCCAAAAAACCATTTGTCGCCATTCTCGGAGGTGCCAAAGTCGCCGACAAGATTCAACTCATCAACAATCTGTTGGACAAGGTAGACGAGATGATAATCGGCGGCGGAATGGCTTATACCTTCCTCAACGTTACCAAAAACATGAAGGTACGTTATTAAAAGTGGAAAAAATATATATATATACATATGATACTCAATCCATTACGTACAAATAAATGATAAATATAAACATTGTTGACATATATCGTACAATGCAACCACATATATAAATAATACCGCCTACAAAAATTCCATACAATGTGTATTTTCACATATTTCTATGTAATTTTTTTTTTAAATTCAGATTGGAAATTCGTTGTTCGACGCTGAAGGCGCGAAAATCGTGAACGATCTCATGGCAAAGGCCGAGAAGAACAAGGTCGTTATTCATCTTCCGAGCGACTTCGTGACCGCCGACAAATTTGCCGAAGACGCGGCTGTTGGAACGGCCGACGTGAGCGGTGGCATTCCGGACGGTTGGATGGGACTCGACGTTGGTCCCAACACCGTACAACTCTTTTCCAGTATGAGAATTCAATATATTTATTTCCCCATTTTTTCATCCCCCTAATCCAGCATCGAATGATTTGTTTCGTTGAAAAATTAAAAAAAAAAATAAATAAATAAATTACAGAAACCCTGGAACGCGCGAATGTGATAGTTTGGAACGGTCCGGCCGGTGTGTTCGAGTGGGAAAATTTCAGCAAGGGTACCAAGTGTCTCATGGACGACGTTGTCAAGGCCACGGCCCGTGGCGCGATAACGATAATCGGTGGGGGCGACACGGCAACGTGCGCGGCCAAATGGAAGACCGAGGACAAAGTCAGTCACGTGAGCACCGGTGGCGGTGCGAGTTTGGAACTTCTCGAGGGCAAAGTATTGCCCGGCGTCGACGCTCTATCACCCTCGTCTTAATTTATTAATTATCATATATATATATATATATATGTAAATGTATATTCGTCGAATTTCCTGAAACGCAGCAAAACAGCAACCGTAAAGATGTTCATAAAAAAAAAAGAAAAAGAATATAAATTGAAAGAAGTAATGATAATGATAATAGAAATATCTGTAAATACCAAAAAGATGAAAAGCCACAAATAGCACAATAACGTATGAATCATCGTCAAAAATGTGTTTTCTTATTTTTCCTCTTTCTCTCGTATTATTTCTACAAACATTTCATTGTTTCATTTTTGTTTTGATTCGTCGTTTGAATTAATCGGAAGCTTGATCGGAGAAATGGATTTGACCGGAGTTACCTCTCAATTAACTCACATTGAATCGTGAAAAGTTTGTTTGTAAAAAGTTGATGTTTTATTTCATGTTCTCGTTCAAACCAAGAGCCTCTTGAGTTCAGTATCCGCTCAATCCGATACTGAACTTGCTAATCGACAATCAATATTACAATTATTGTTATAAAATGAAGAGAAAAAAAAAACAATAACAAGAAACAAATGTTACAAATTTTATCGTTAGACTTTTGGTTATCTGTACCTGTCTTCTTTACGTTCGACAGTCCTAGGAACGTTAACAAAAGAAAATAACAAAACGAATACGATTAGAACTTCGCCCTTTGCACCCCCTCCCCCCCACCCGCGCCCCATTCACGATTAATAAAAATCTTTATTAAAATTAAACGATCAAAATTGATAATGCTCATGTGTATATGTTTATGTTTTTATGCGTCGTCGTTTATCCATTTATCCTCGAGACAATTAACGAGTAATTTATAAAAACGAATCTGCGTAAACGAGATTCATAAAAAAAATTCTAATTGAAATTTACGTCGATGATGAAATTGCGCAGGTGTTCATCAACCTGTATGCTGCTTCGACCTTTGACACACGTGGCGATAGCCTCGACGTGTAAAACAAAAAAAACGTCTTGTTCGTTCTCTCTCTCTCTCTCTCACACACACATACACACACGAGTTTACGCAATTTCAATTACTACTGGGTTTATAATTTTCATCGGTTCTTCTCACACGCGTGTGAGATTTTTTTCTTTGTTTTTTTTTTCTTTTTATTAATATTCATTTCTTTTGCGCTCCGTTGCATCACATGATGCAGCAATCTTCTTCTTTGAGCCCGGGTGGCAATCCCGGCATCGTCGGATGACCCTCGTCGTCGAATTTATCTAATCCCGTATCCATCAACAATTCTTCAGGAGGCGGACCACAATTTTGCACAGCCTCCATGAGCGACAAGACTTCTACAAATCTTTGCTTCTTCAATTCTTTGGAGTCGCTTTCCTCTTCCTTTTCCAATTCCACACAAACCTGGACAAATTAACCGATGAACCAATTTTTTTTTCTCTTTTTTTTCATAACTTCACCATCGATGAAAAAAAAAAGCGAAATATTATTTTTGTTATTGATTTTGATTTGGATTGAATTTTGACCTTTTGCATGAGTTCGTGCTGTTTATTGTATCTCTCGAGATCGGCGGCCGGCAGAGTTGATTTTTTTTCTTCCAACCAAGCTGGAAATTTGTCAACAAGTTGCTTCAGTGACGGATAAAGAATTTGTTTGGACAAAAATGATTCCATAAGTCCCTGGATGAAGGGCCTCATGTCGGGCGATTCTTCTGAATCCTCGCCCAAGTTCACTTGGCCCAACAAGGCCGCCAGATCAGCTTCCGTGACATTGGGAACGTTCTGTTGAACATCCAAAAAATGTTTCCAACGCCATTTTGATGAATTTTTTTTCGATTCATGATTTTTTTTTTTCTTTCAACGATCTACGTCACCTGCAAATTTTCAGACGTCGCTGACAAATCTTTGAGAGCCTGAGCTATGGCGGATTGAAAATTGGCGCCTTCGCCGTCTCCGTCCGGAACGGTTGCCACTGCGCTCGCCACGCTCTGAGCCATTTTTTGCAGCGAACTTGCCAGATCGCTATCCTCGCCTGGTTATAAAATAATGTTGAGGTTAACGCAACTCATCTCTTTGCTGTGAGAGAAGACAATTCGTTTTCCCACCGTCCTGCATGAGATTTTGGAGATTTTTTTCAAACTGATCGGCCGCCTGTTTGATGAAATCTTGCGACCAAGTTTCGTCAGTCGTTGTCTCATCGACGTCACTGTCGGCGATCTGCAGCACCGACGACAAGGCTGGACTTTCATCCTTGGTCGACGGAGTAATGGGCTTGTCAAAGTCCTCCAATGCACCTAACGACACAATAAAATAGTGTAAAGAAAAAAAATATATATATGTAACCCGAAATGGTAATTCTATGTCAACATGTACCTTGACTCGTTACGTGTTACATAACCCAAAAAAATTATCATATCCAGGTATTGAAAGCCAGTAATACGCAATGCCAACTAAACGATTTATTATCTTTCATTTGATATCGTTGTTGAGTGAAATAATTGACAATCAATGACAACGATCGAACGGTTATGATTGATGATTTTAGGTTAGGTCGTCGCAAGTGAGAAAATGGTCCAGCAACGTTTCACTGACAATGGATTATCACCGGGTTAACACTTACTGTCCAACAAATCGTTCAATTCCGAATCCACTGTCCCACCGGAGGTTACCTTATCGTCCGACATGATTTCAATGTGTGTGATGATTTTTTTCGTTGCACCTTCTTCGTCCGAACCGTCTCGTCAGCTGTCCGGCACATCGGTTTGCATCGGTTCTTCAGATACGTCGACGAATCGCGACAATCATCACCTCCCACCGCTTGGATGTCACGTAACACGCGTGTCACATCGTTGTTACTCATTGCGATGGTCACTCTCTCTCGCTCCGCAACAAGTGCCGATAGTGCTATCTTTATCGCGCTTGTTGCGGCACGCCTACGACTGCCAATGGTGTTGACTCTCTCGCACTTATTGCAATCTACGACGTATTCCGATGATTCCTTCTGCCTCGCTCCGCAACGAGTCCCAATGGTGCTATCTCTCTCGCGCTCATTGCGATCAGCCGACGACCGCACCGCCACCCCGCGGTAATAGTGTTTCAGCTTTCGATTGGCGGGATTTTGCGGGATCAGACGCAATCAGACTATCAGACGGAATGACACGCTATGATAACCTGTCCGTGTTGTCATTGTCACAAGCCGGCTTGTAAATATTACCGAACAGAAAAGAAATAGACGCTCTCTGCGTAAACACGATCAGTCGCTCAGTCTTATAATTACTCAGGTAAGAATCCAAAACGAAAGTCGTATTTTATGTATTAAAGCCGAATTTTCCGTCGCAATGTTACAATAACGTCATCCATTATTTTTTAACGAAAACCCGTTTATTCGTGTAAGCAGAAGTTATTTGTGATAATTTTTGTATTCTCATCAATTTACATAGTCACTTTTTCATATTTATTGGTTTGGTCACACAGCTAAAGCCAATTCGGTTTGTTAGTGCGATCCTAACCTTCAAACGTGTTTGAAACAAATGACAATAGTTGGACCCAGATTCCTGATTCTGAAAAAAAAAAAAAAAAAAAAAAGTCTATGAAAATATTCAGTGTTGTTATATTCATGATGTACCAGTGACTGGGCAGCTCTGAACTTGTCAACAATGTTTATTCAATCTTATAATTAATTTTCAACAACACACTTACGACAAATCATTACGCAGGGTTCCAAAATGTTTCGCAAGCCGCCGCTCAGAACTTACGAGAGGAAAAAAGGCAGAGGCCTTCTATCGGCGAGCACAGCCAGTTCGGCGATGCGAGAGGACGTGCCGGACGACGAAAGGTTGCAGCCGGACGAATTTCTGGCCTTCAAGGACAGCGACGTGAGCTTGGAGTACGATCCATTCGATACGACTTTCGATCGTCTCGTTAAATCCACAAAGTACGATTCAAAATGAATAAATTTATCTTGATATCACGTTCCGCTGTCGTTTCGCGTACATAACCTCACATTTCTGCGCAAATTATTTTGTTGTAGAACGCAACCCCCGGTGCCACTTGCAACAAACTATCCGTCGCGCGACAGCAGCAGCGACGAAGATGCCGAATCTTCCAAATTATTCCAATCCGTTTGGCCGGATCCCATGATGAATCCGACACCCGAGCCGCGCCTCTCCAACGACAAGAAGCGAAAGATAAATGAAAAAACAACAAAAGCGCAACCAAAGAAACCCGGAAATCGCAAGAATAAAAAAGCCCGCAGCATCGATAGCAGCGTCGATGAGAACGACGAGCCGAATGTAGAAAAAAAAATTAATCCACCTCGGCGAGGCCGAAAGAAAAAAGATTCCAAAGAATCGCCCAAAAAATTTGCCAAAACGAATCGTCGAGCTGCTGATAAATCATTTACCGGCGATAAAAACAAAAACGCCGATGGACCAAAAAATCTCAAACGTTGCAGCGTGAGTTTAATGCGTGTTCCGATAAGTCTGGACGAATCTATGGAAGCTCTGAGTCTTCGCAATGACGATACCAATGATAAACAAATTTCCGCTGATAAATCCGATCCAAGACCCAGCACAACCAACGCTCGAAGCGACTTCATCGACGAAGGCACGAAAAATGCAAAAAAAATCAAAATAACGAAAATAGTGAAGAATCCAATGGTTTCCTTGTATCATTTGCCAGTTCGAAAACCCGGAGCTTCGTTCGTCGATGCACATTGGCTGAGCAGTACCCCGATCGATGCACAAAACGCAAGAACCAAATCGTCTCTGCGTTTTTCACCAATTGGCAAAATTGACACGAACAATTTGACCCACGACGAAAATTCTCATCCCCAAACTTCGTTGCCTCGAAGAACAATTCCCAAACCCAACGATTCTACCCCAAAAAATTCGAAAACGTCGAAATTCGACAATAAAAAAAATCAAAAAGACGGAAAATCGATAAAAAAAATTTCGAGAATTCTCAGCGATAGTCCAGAATCAGATCCATCGCGTTTGTTGTTCGACGACACGGAAGTTTCGACTCGTCATCCCGACGAATCTGTGATCGGTTTGAAAATGCCGGAAAACGTGGACAAGAACGAAAAATCGACGATGAGTACGATCGACGATGTCACAAAAGTTTGTGAAAACAATTCTGATAAAATTTCGAGATTTTCTTCACCATTGGAATCAGCAGGGTCGATTGAAATATCCAAAGATGAAGTTGATTGCGGACCAGAAGCATCGTCCACGAGTCCATTCATGGGTTTCACGAAGGAATCCACGGATTCCGGATCCTATCGTATGACTCTCGAAGTCAGCGACGTATCCTCATCATCCACAAAATCACATTCGAGCTCTTCGAAAAAAAATCGTCGACATTCCGAACTCTCGTCGGAATCATCGAAAAATACGTTGAAAATTAATCTCACCGATCTGACGAACGACGAGCTCTTTCACGGATTTCCACAAGATCGACAATCTACGTCACAACAATTTTCACAAAATTCGGAAAATAATTTCGACGAAATGACAAAAAATGTTGCGGAAAAAAATAATTTCGACTTCGAATTCTCATCAAAATCTTCGATAAATTCGTCGAAAAAAAATCTCAACGACCTCACGAACGACCAATCCTTTCCCGATCTTTTACACAATCGACCATCCACCTCGAAACAAATTTCAAAAAATTCGACAAATCATTTCCAAGAAAGTACAGAAATAAAATTTGTTGAAAAAAATTTGTCGAATGATGAAAATTTGGGTGAAGAATTGTCGGAGGATCGTGAAATTGGTTTGGAAAGTAGCGTCGATGATGTTGACACGAGAAAATCAATTTCCGATGGCGAATGGATGACGATATCGGAATCAGAAATGGAAGAAACGAGGGACAAGGAGGAAAGCACGATCGACGAATTTCCGTCAATTGTTGATTTGAGATCGGACGATGATGAAAATGATTCGAGTTACGATATCGGTGAACTTGTGGAGGCAATATCGATCACCGATCACAACGATTCGAACAGTCACGATTCAACGAAGAGTTTTGTAGCCGAAGAGAGCTCGAAAATCGAAACGATCGATGAAAATCAAACTCAAGAAAATAAAAACTCTTCGGTCACAAAAATTGATGAAAAAAAAATGCTCGAACATTCTTCTCGCAATTGTCCGCAACCGATCGTCCTTTTATCGAGGGTGAACGTTCCAATTGGTGCGAAAATAATCTCAGCCATGGAAAATCACGAAACGAACGATGAAAATGATTCGTTGAATTTAAATTTGAATTTAAACGAAGATGAGAAGATGGAAAATTTGTCGAGTAAGATTGAAAAGTTCGATAAATCGATGGAATGGCAAATGAACGAGAACGAGGATTCAAAAACGTCGAAAGAAATCGATCACGATGTTTCGAGCCATCAACCGATCGTTTTGTTGACTCGATTGAACGATCACGTTCGAATTACCGACAGACGTAAGAAAAATCGTAATTGGGGATTGAAAATGTTCGACGATGATGTTAAACAAAAAAAAATTGCTACCATTGCCGAAGAGTCCGATGAGAATGACGATGAGACGAAGGAGACGATGGAAAATGATGAGGAAACGAGTTCGAAGGCGAATGACGATTGTTCGACGAAGAAAATTATGTCACAAGCCACTACGGCTTCTTGTGATATGTCTGTAACGTCGAATCACGGTCACGATGTCAGCAAAGACGATAGAATGGTTTTTTTGAAACCTGGAAAATGTTGGTCGAGATCGTTGTCGTTGTATCGTCAGGTTAACAGTCAGGACGGTATTGACGAAGAAGCTGCGGGAAAGGGAAAGAAATGGAGACAGAGCGTACAGAACATTATGGATATGCAACAAAAAGGTTTGTGCATACTTTATTTTTCATTTTTTTAAACGATATCTATAAAAAAAAATTGATTTTTTATTATTTTTCATTTTTATGTTGTTGATTTTTTCATGGAGAGAATTTTTTCAGGGCTAAGTAGAGGTTGGGGGTGAAGAAGTAGGACCATCGTGCTTGTATTACGACAGTGAGAATTATTTTTTATCCAATAATGTTTTTACAAGAAATTATTTTTGAGTGATTTTTATTTTTCTTTATTTTACTTTTTTCATGGAGAGCATTTTTTCAAGCGTTATGTGGAGGTTGAGGATGAAGAAGCAAATACAACCCCCTTGCTTGTATAATAATAGGTTTTTGTACTGTGTTGCTTATACGAAATTATTATTATTATTTTATTTTATTTTTTAAATATTTTTTTATAGGAAGCTTTTGAGATAAATAAAATACGATCTTGTCACGTGATTTATCGTGATTTATCGAGTAGGCTATGAACGATAGGGAGACAATAGAACATATTCGAAAGATCAACATTAAACAAAATTTTTCGTGCCAAAAACTTAACCAAATTGTGACCAAAGTTTTACAATTTTTTCATTATTATTTTTTTCAATTATTTTCGTTTATACTTCACGAAAAACGGTTTTATTTATTAAAATGTTTCGTTTTCAATAACAATATCTCTGTATTCTGTGTCTCTATGTAAAACCACATATCTCAATTTTTTAATTCAAATTTTTTCGTTGACCGATTGGAAATAATGGAAATAAGAAAATTGTTCGAGTCGTTTGTGTAATTTTGATGGAATTATTCAGTAAATGGGTAAGCTCGGAAACGGTTGGAATTTGTGTGATTTTGTGATATTCTTTGCCAAAAAAAAAAATGTGGTCATTTTTTTTTCTAATTTATTTTTGTAAATTTATTTATCAGGAGTTATTCAAAGTTGCGTGAAGAAAAATGCGGACGACCGTGAATCATTATCGTGTTACGGAACACGTGACACCGTCGCACAATCATCATCAGCGTCAGCATCAATCGCAGGATGTCCACAATCGTCGGACGCAACGAGATTGTTCGGACAATCGACGATCGGAAGTCCTGGGAGATTTGTCAGACGCGTATCGATCCGCGTCGTGCCCGATTATAAAAATTCGCGGCTCTACGAAGACACACCGTTTCACGAAGCTTATGGCATTACCTCGTGCGAGAGTCGGAAAACATTTGACAAGAGGTCTACGTTGATAGGTGAGAGTGAATAGTTTTTTTTTTTCAAAATTTATTTAACGTATTTGTAATTTTTTTTTTTTTTTTGGGGTAAAAATTTATTCGAGTATTATGGACTGAAAAATTGGTAGCAATTAGATTTCTAAATAAGTTTTTTCGACAACAATATTCCAGCGTGATTCTTATGTTGATAAGCGAGAGTAAATATTTTTTTTGTAACTCCTCTGCAATTTTTTTTTTTGGGAATTTTTTTTCGAATATTCTGGACTAATAATTTTTAATAATTTTTCGTTAATATTTCAATAATAATATTTTGGTGGGATGTTCATGTTGATAGGCGAGAGATAAAAATTGTATAGAACTGCAAATTCATTATACTGAGCTCGTTGAAAATTCATTTGACGGAATTAATTAAAATATTCTGGGCACAATATTTTCTAGAAAATTCATTTTTAAAAAAATAATATTTTTCACTTTTGCACCTTCGTTCAAAAGAAAAATGTTTTTTTTTTTCAAAACAGCACCGAGAAAAACTCTTGTGTACAATGTGCAATGCAACGACGTGACATTCGAGAGTATTCCAAAAGCCATAAGCAGCGTAACATCGAGAGAAGTTGTGCTCGCTCAATGTGGTCAGGACTCGAGTGTGCCCTTCGAAGAATGTTATCCCGACTCGTTAGTATATTTGAAAAAAAAATAATTGTATTACAACAATCCAGTCGATTTATCGCCAATTAATTTTAATCGCCAAATACATTTTACGTTTCTTCTACAAGGTACTTGAAACATTGTCGTAAAATCGGTGAAGGTGTTTTTGGCGAAGTATTTCTATACGAAAAAGGTTCGACGAGAAACGTGATAAAAATAATTCCGATCGAAGGCGATCTCAAAGTAAATGGCGAACGACAGAAGAAATTTGACGAAATTCTTTCGGAAATTGTCATTGCCAAGTAAATATCACGAAGCATTCGTTAAGATGCAAAAATATTTAAAAAAAAAAATGAAACTAACAAATATTTATTAAATTATTTTTTTGTTCTGTTCTAATTTTTTTTTTCACAGAGAATTGAACGGTTTGAGATTCAACGATAGTTGCAGAACCAGCAGTTTCGTGGAGGTGAAAAATATACGATGCGTCGTTGGTAATTATCCCCGTAAATTAATCGATCAGTGGAAATTTTACGACGATGAGAAAAATTCGGAAAACGATTGTCCGGACATGTTCGACAAGGAACAATTGTACATTGTTCTGGAACTTGGACACGGTGGTCAGGATCTCGAAGCTTTTGTTTTTCAAAATTCGTCGGAAGCTCACGCGTTGTTCGTTCAGGTAATTCGATCGGTGAACGAGCTAATTCCATGGAACATTCATTCGAAACAATTTTTTTTTTTTTCTAAATTAATATTTTTGACAATTAAATGTTTTTTTTTTTTTTATTTTTACGGAGATTCTAAATATTTTCGATGAATCAGTGTTTTACATTTGTGAATACGTTGATAATTTTTCAGAGAGATTATTCACAAGACTATAAATTTCACGAAAATGAATTTGAAAAATGATTTTTTTTTTTTTTTTTTTTTTTTTTTTTTTTTTTTTTTTAAGACTGCATTGGCTCTGGCTGTGGCAGAAGAATCGTTGCAATTCGAACATCGCGATCTGCATTGGGGCAATCTGTTGATATCGCGTACCGACGATTCCCACATCGATTACAAATTGCACGACAAGAACATAACGGTGGCGAGCAAAGGCGTTAAAGTTTCGGTGATTGATTTCACACTTTCGCGAATGTCTTATCAGGGTTGCAGCATTTTCAACGATCTGTCGTTGGACGACGATCTGTTTGCCGCACAGGGCGAATATCAGTTTGAGATATATCGATTGATGAGACAAAAAGTCGAGTGAGTAATTTCGACGGATTGATTTTGTTAAAGTTTTTTATTTTTTTTTTTCTAAAATATATATTTTAATATTTTTTTTTTTTTTTTAGGAACAATTGGCAGACTTTCGAACCTTACACGAACGTTCTATGGTTGCACTACACCCTCGACAAGATGATAAGTGCGGTCCGTTATCGTCGTACGTCATCGAAAATTCACAAAAATGGCATTGACAAACTCAAAGAATTGAGCAAAGACGTTTTGAATTACGACAGCGCTTACGATTTTGTGACAAACTGTGATAAATTAACGCGGCTGCAGGGAAGTCGTTCCAGAACATCCACAATCGCGTCCGCTGATTAAAAAAAAAAAATAATCAAAAACAAATTAATTAATTAAAAAATGAAAAAACATGAGACTGTTGAAATAACTTTAACACAGATAAGTATCTATATTATTTTACTTCGTTGAAATTTTTTCTCCAAGAAAAAGTTTATATGAGAAAAGAAAAAAATTATAATAAATTTATATGACAAGTTTGTAAAAAATGTTATTATTTTTTTTTTTGTGAATGGAAATTTATCGTGTTGCGTTTGTTTTTGAAAATTTGATTTTCACGAGGCAGGCGTGGCTGGATAACGAGCGCAGTGCCATTCGTCGTCGACGATGTAAGGTTTGACGTCGAAATTTTCTTGAATCAACACACCAGAGAGTAACATTCGATTGACGATCTGGGAGTCGAAAAAATAGATTTGTGACAATTATATTTTTTTTTTCGATGGACGAAAAGAGCAAGAAGAATTAACAGAGATTTTTGTTTACTTTGAATTGTTTTTTTCGAATTTATTTGGCACGTTGAAAATTATTTGATGAAATTAATTATTATTTTTTTTTTTTTTTTTGCAAATTTTGAACCCAACATTTTTTAGCAAAATAATTTTTTTTAACAATATTATTTTGGCCAGGGATCTAAAGTTGGTTAAAAAAATATTTTGTCTTTTTAAGGTTCCGTAAAAATCTAATTTTTATTTATTATTTTATAATTTGAAAAATTCATTTTAAAATTTATTTTATTTGTTTAATCTTTTTGTTACCTTTGCTGTTTCGTGACCGATCGTGTTGCCGTAAATTCTCAATTGTCGCATTCTGGGACTTTTTTTTAACGAATTGAGAATATTAATGACGCCAAAATCGTTTATACGATTGTGAGATACGTCGAGATATTTCAATTTCGAACAGGGAAGCCCATAGCTCAGTGCACTTGTGCGAAAAAAAAAATTATAAAAATCGTTTCAAAACTATATCGACAATAATTTACAACGATTTATCATCCGACAAATGTCCGACTAATAATCACAAAAGTAAGAAGACAAAAAAAAACGAAAAAATAGGAAGACTGGAAGAAAAATAATTATGAGCATTTGTGCAATATTTTTATAAATATTTTTTGTGAATGACGAAAAAAAAAATGGGTCAAGCTCACGTGGCACCGGTGTTCGTCAGGATATTGTGGGCCATGACGAGACCCGACAATCGGGGTCTTTTCGCCAACCACGTGGCTATTAATTCCATTCCGAAATCACCAATGTTGTTGCAACTCAGATCGAGCAATACAAGATTATCGTTGCGACTGCCTTCGTCCATCAATATTTCAATATCGTGACAAGAAAATCCAAATTTACGAAGATGCAATTGTTCCAGACAAGTGTTTTGCTGCGTCGGAAAAAAATAAGGCACTTCTGATACATTTTATTTGAAAAAAAAAAAAAAAAAAAAAAAAACTAATGCAAGAATTTTTTACAGTAAAGAAAAAATAGTTTTCTTGAGAAACAATATAATTTCAAGTTAGTGATGCAAATTTGCAAAACCGTCTCGATCATATTTCGTTCGTGGTGAATTAAAAAAAAGAAAGAAAAAAAAGTAATGAAAATGGATCGTCAAATTTTACTTTGAGCATAGAACCGACGACACTGGCAATGTGTGCGGTATCGAGACGACACATGCATCCTGGATTGGGACGACTGACGTCCAACACCTTGAGGGTGTCATTGCCACGATTCCCATCGAATATGATTGCATCGGTGAAGTAAACGAGACTGGAAATTGTCTGATCCACATCAGCAACGTCCAACAATCGCAAATATTTATTTTTCAAAATCCACATGGCCAATTTTTTCGAGCACTGCAATATATATATATATTTTTTTTTCCAACAAATTTCAAAACAATCGTTTAAACAAATGAATAATGAAAAAAAAACATTAATCAAAACAAAGTTGTGGCAGTCGATTGAGTGTGAGTGAAAAATAATTTACTTCGTCACCGAATTTATTTCCACTCAATCGAAGTATTTGCAATTTCAATTGATCAACAGTATTGCACAAATGATTTATTCCCATTGATCGTATTTCATTGTTTCGAATATCCAGACTCACGATTTGATTGTACGTCTGTGAGAAAGAAAAAAAAACCAACCAAGTAATGCAGATTTGATTTGGATTTTTTGTTGTTGTCGGTAATTCATTCAGCAGACAAATTGGATTTTCGTGATTACGATTGTGTAATTTATAATTTCGATGAAGCCCGGACAGTGGACATTGTTGCTGGACAAATTGAGTTCCGTTATGTCAGAATTTTTTCGAAGAAAATTCAGCAGACCGGTCACGTCCTTGTCGTCGATGCATCTTCTGAAATATACGTAATACAGTGCATTATGATACTAGTGCGGAATATTATATTACGATACTAGTGCGAAAAAAGTTTTTCTGACGAGTGTGAGCAATCACACGAGTCCAGAAAACGTTTTTCGCACGAGTATCGTATACAATTTTATGTCACAACGTATGTAAATGGGGATTTGCCCACGCGAAGCGTGGGTAAAACCGCATTTCACCCACGGCGTGTCATAAAATTTTTTATGCCACAAGATGTGTAAATGCGGTTTGACGCGAACGAAGTGGGCGTAAAAACCGCAATTTACTTATAAAGCGTCATAAATATATATATATATAGGCGAGAGAAAGAGAAAGAGAGATTGCAAGTTTTATTGCCAGCAGGCCATCGACCGGGGTCTTTCGGACGATGTGAAATGTGAAACCTTTCTCGGTCGTTCTCTGTTGCTCCGTAGGCGACAGTGTCGAACTGTTACTCTCGCGCTCATTGCGTAAATAGATCGGTAGATTTCACATCTCCAGCCTCCTGAAGTGTTTTTTTACACGACCCCCTCTGAAAGCGCGTCATTTCGCGCGTGTGAACGAAGAAGGGAGAGAGGAGGAAGGGAGGGGGCAAAGTGACCAATGACAGTCCGGAGGCGGTTGCGCATGCGCACTCGGCCGGCAGGCCAACGTTAATCCGTCCGGCCGCTGCACCGAGGAAAACAGTTCGTTTGCGCGATCCCCCTCGGAAACGCATCATTCCGTGCATGTGAAGCGGGCGCAAATTGACCAATTACAGTCCACAAGCTATTGGCGCATGCGCAGTCCGCAACAGCCCTCGCTCCGCTCGTGCAACAACTTCACACTCGTAAATCTCGTCTTCATTTCGTCTTCGATAAAACATATAACCATTTTTTTCGTTATCAGTCTGTCACGAATTTGACATAATTGGTGAAAAACAAATCGTTTTCAAGATCGAATTAGGATCTAACGTAAAATAAACACATAATCGGAAAATGGATGAGAATAGTCATCAGAGTTCCGACGAAAGTGACGATGATGGTTCTTGTACGCCGCCACAAATCCGCCATGTTGATGAAAGTGTAAACACAAAATTGTTGCCCGTTGAGTCGCAAAAAAAATATGAAGCGGCATACGGAAATTATGAAAAGTGGAAATCATCAAACGGAATTGAATCAACGTCGGAGAGCGTTATGAACTCTTATTTCGTGGAATTGTCGGAAAAATTTGCGCCCCCTACACTGTGGTCGATATGGTCGATGCTGAAAAGTACCATCAGTCGGAACGAAGGCATTGACATCAGTCGATACGACGGATTGAAAGATTTTTTGAAAAGAAAATCGGACGGTTATAAAGCTAAGAAATCAGGGGTTTTGTCGTTGGAAGAAATCGAACAATTTCTTGCGGAAGCTCCCGATAATAAATATCTGGCCACGAAGGTAATCTATATTTATGTATATATATATATGGGGTGTTCCAAATGAAACTTTTTCCTTGGCTTTAATTGTTTCGACTCCAAGTAGACGCTAATTTTCTTTCGAAATTTCCCCCGCTACTTCTGATGGTGATGCGCGCGCATCGATGTTGCGAATACAAGAGCAAACCAACAGTTGGACCTTAAAAAAAATTTCTATTGGTTTTTCTGAAAATTCTGCGTGATAAATACACCAAAACGTAATGATAATAATTTTCATAATTCGTTAAATGTTTATAACGTGCTTTAACGAATCGACCTCGTAGATATAATTTCGTAAAATTATTTTTCTCTCTTGGTTGTGAGAGCGAGAAACCTGCTTTACCGATATTATTTTTTTTCGGTTTTTTATATTGTTATCAAATTAAATAAATAATTTTCATGAACGATGTTTCGCGCAGGTTTCTCTGGTTTTTGGGATTTACGGTGCTTGCAGACGCGACGAATTGGCAAATTTGCGAACCAAAGACGTTCAACATCACGGAAACATCGTGACCGTAAAAATTTTCGACAAAAAAACAAAACTTCCTCGTACATTCGTGATAAACGGTGAATATTTGGACATAGTCAAAAGATACGAGACTCTGAGACCGAAAACTGCACCCGACGACAGATTCTTCTTGAATTTTCAAAATGGCAAATGCACCAATCAAGTTATCGGAATAAACAAATTTGGCTCAATGCCGAAACAAATAGCCGAATATTTGAATTTGCCGGATCCAAATTTGTACACGGGTCATAGTTTTCGTCGAACATCGGCCTCGCTACTTTCCGGATCGGTAATCGATTCGATGATCGTTAAACGTCACGGTGCCACGAAAAACCGGACAGTCGTTGACGGCAATGCGGTGTTCATCAAGACCGAACCGGAAATAGAAAGTATTTTGTCGACGCCCGAGGATCCGTCGACGTCGAATCCGACGGATGAGCCGGAAACGCCGCCGTTTAAGAAATTAAAAACTGTTAATGTCATGAGATCGAGTAAAAATTTTGCCGATATTTCGGATTCAACTGTGAACATCGACAGCAGGATAACAAATCCAGTATTTGAATTTCACAATTGTACTGTACATATACATTATCATTAATTATTATTGTGTAAGCTTCGAAAATAAATGAATAACTTTGAGACCACTACCGGCAGAATTTGCCCCCTGGACTCCTCCAGTTTTATTTTCCACAGGATTTCAAATATTCTTATTGTTATTTATCGAAAAATAAAGTAAATTGTTATAAAAAAAATAAAAACCGACTTCGAAGTTAACTGATTAGATATTGTGAATATTTAAGTGTGAATAACTCTGTATATTGTCCATCAATGCTCTTTTCTTTGAAGCGATGAAAAGTCTTATTCTCGAACTTTTTAGTTTAACTTTGTACATATAGGCAAAGTTTTGAAGTCGGTTTCAATTTTTTGTCGTAAAAATTTACTTTATCGTATTTAGATTCAACGAATGAGATGCGATTCATTAAAAAAAAAAAAAATAATAATAATATAATAAGAAACAAACCCTAATCTTCGTAGAAGAACATTTCCATTCAGGGACAACGTCCTCGTGATCCCAGAGCTCTTCTTCGAGGAGCACGAACGAAAAAAAATCTCGTCCAACTTTGCAGCCTCATTTTTTTTCGTCACGCTATTGTCACTCGTTTCATCTGGCAATTCGACTATCAAATTATTGTAAATATCATATGTCATTTTTAAATTATTGTTCGTTGATTTGATATCTGAATTTTCGTTCATTATTCACTTTATTAATTAGTTTGAGGTTGCTCTTTTTATTCTTGTCTATTATTATTATTATTTATATTAAATGTGTAAAACTGTCGTGTTTCTTTCTTGTTTTGAATTCCATGTGAAGTGAGTTGCTTGCTTCGTCGATTTTTCAAACTCATTTATTATAATTATTTAATTCTTTTTTTTCTAATCAGCCGATGTATCGAATTGTGCAATGTCCAATGCAGTTTGACGATGCAGGACTACGGTATCCAGAAGAAACAAGAGGAGCCAGAAGTGATTCCCCTGAAAATCATGTTTGAAGGTTTTCTTGGCCGTTATATATTTATTATTTTGAATAAATAATTTAAATAAAATAGTCTTGCTGAAGAAAAAATAAATAATTTGCCTCAGCTTATTGTCGAATGGATCCACTGTCGGACTCGATGAACGTCGACCTGTTGCCCCTTTCCCAGCTCAACAAGTGGCTCGAATCGGCCCGGCTGTTGGACATGCAACGTCTAACCACCACGGACACTGGTTTGTGCTTTTTCAAATTTCGCAAACGAGCAATATCCTACGACGAATTTCTCTCGTATCTCGTGGAATTGTCCACGATCAAGAATCTCGATGTCACGGATATCAAGATGAAGATGCAAACCTGCGGAATACCGATTCATCCGCGTGATTTTAATCTCAAACGTGATAACAAAATTAAATAGAATAAAAGAAAATAAGAAATAATTGATTAATATTTGTTTTGATCGGTATATTCGTATTTAGTTGTTCATGAGCATTTCTTGCCACATAAATGAAAAGTGTGTGTGTGTGTACGAAAATGCTTGAAGAATACGAAGCAATAATAATAATAATAATAATGATAATAAAAGGCTTCAGACGTCGCTCGACAAAAACAAAAATAATGAAAATTTTCAAACATACATTCTATGTACAAGCTTTATTTCCAAATTTACACATATTCACACGCACACAACGTGTTACCAATTAATTACATAGTTGCGCCACAGTTTTTCGAAAAATTTAGTTATAGATGCATGTTTTTTTATACATTATGATTTTTCAAAATTTTTATTTATGATTTTTTTCGTTGTTAATTTTTTGGCTATTCGAATAATCGAGTGACTCTTTTTTTTTTTAATCCGCGAAATGAAGTTCATCGAATTGGCGTATAAGCGACAAACGTAGCTCGTGAATTTTGTTGCGATGAGCAATATTTTTTTTTCTTTACTTTTTTGTTAATAAAAAATATCGTGTCTCGCCTGGTGAATTTTTTTTCGTATATATCAATTGTAAATTCGCGGGTGAATAATCCGTTCGATCGTTCGATCGTTAATTGACAACCCCGAACAATGTTCTTCACATCGAAAAAACAAAAAAACCTACAATTATTTTTTTTTTCGGTATCGGTCGTCGTCGGGAACATTGATTGTAATTTTTTTTCTCTCTGTTTCTTTTTTTTTTAAATTTCGTTTGTTTCACGGTTACGCATTTTTTTGTATCCACTTGAAGCCCTCTCGCACGTTGCCCAGAGTAACGCGACCCAGAAAACTGGCTATCAGTTGATACTCGGGCATGGTTCGACGACCGGACGAACGAGTCGACAACGATCTGTTGAAAACACGCGGAGGATCGCTAGCGCGTCTTTCGCAACCGTAGAGAGCCCCGGGATCCAACGACGAATAAATGTTTCGACCCTCGCAGAGTACTTTCGTCGTTAGGGAAAGCAACCATTGGAGAATCTGACGAAAAATATTACCGGGAAATAAATAAATAAGAAAAAAATCGAATGAATAAATTTCGGGAAAAATTGATGAACGAATTTTTTTTTTGTTATTAAAATAAATGTTCGACAAATTTTTTTTTCGAACATGGTTTTTCATTACCTCGTTGCTGGACGGTCCTTCACCGTGTCCACGTTGCCAGGAACTCGGTGCCCACAGGTACAATTGAATTATCGTCGCAGCCATTTCCGCTGACAAACGCTGCGACGAAAAAAAAAAGAAAAAAAATGCATAAAGTTCGTTTTATAATTTTTTTTTATCATTTAAATAATTTTTTTTTCCAGGTCGTCTCAATTTTTTTTTCTCGTCAATGACAATTTCACAATCCACAATAATAAAAATCGTAGAGTCCGATAAACATTTCACAATTGCCGATATCTTTTTTTTTTCAATTTTTTTTCGCCCAAAAAAAATTTATAAATTTTTTCTTCTTCTTTCGTAAGCGAATGAAAATAATTTATTAAAGCGAAGCTTTCACGAACCTTGTTGACATTGCGATTCAACGTATTTTTCACGAGTGCGACGATCACGGACGGCACATCGTCCGGCAAACCCGGAAGTTCGTTATCGTTGTAACTGTGATTGCGCAAAGACGTCGTACCATCGTTTTTCGCCACGTAAAATGGATTCTTCGTGCCGAAAATTTCGTAAGCGATCGTGCCGACGGTCCAGACATCGGATTTCGTGTAATTTATACTGGTGAACGGACCGGGTTCGGCGGTTACGACTTCGGGGGCCATCAGAGCCGCGTTTCCACCCTTGTCGAGGTCGTGAGTGTTGTAGGGAAGATAGAGACCGTGAACCTTGTCCGCGAGACAACATCCGAAATCCGTTATCACCAGAGACGGACAATTGTCGGTTTCGTTCGATGTATCGAGCAATATGTTGTCGCTTTTCAAATCTCTGCAGAAAAAAAAAAAGTGAAACTAAGAGAGAGAAACATTATTTTTTAAATATTAATATTGAGAGACGGTCGGTAAGGTAGAAATCTCGTCTGACTCGGGTCAAGAAGAGACTGTGTCGAGTTAGAGACCGAAGGGAAAAATTGCAAGAATTGTGATACAATGAAACACACACACACACACACGTATATTGTTGTTATGGAGATTACGATCGGATATCAATTGACGAGATATGAGATACGAAACCCGACATCGGATCGGATTAAATTTCTGTGATGGGTGAACAATGAAATAAACTCACCTGTGAGCGATACCGTGAATATTCATGTGTGCCACACCTTCCAACAATTGTGCGAGCAAAAGTATCGATTCTCGAATATTCACATCACGATCCGTCATGTATTGCTTCAACGTTACGTCGTATCTGAAAAAAATTTCAGATAAAAAATATAGATTTTTTAAAATTCAAGTTTAATTGAATTTTGATTTAAATTTCAATTTAATCCTGATTGAAAAATCTCATTCAATTAGAATTTGAATTCGTACTGATTGGAATCCAGTCCAATTACAAATTGGATTAAATTTCGTCGAAATTTTAATTGAATTGAATCGATGATTCAAATAATCGGAAATTTTTCCGGAGGATCTTTCAAATAATTAGTCATAATATTCGCCGCACCCGAAAAATTTAACTATTTTTATAAATTATAGTACTTACTAATAATGGCTATTTCCTGAGATGGTCCAAAAATCAATTGATTAATTAAAAAAAAAATCTATTTCAAAGAATTAGATATTTTTATTTTATCATATAATTTTTAATAAATTATTATTTACTCGACCTGGATAATTTTATTTATAATTATTATTTGGGGGGAAAAAAAAAGAAGTTTCGTCAAGTATAATTCGTACCTCTTCATGAGAAGAAATAGACTCATGTTTCTTCCGGATCCCTCGGGATTGAGCCGGGCTGGCAAAGCGTCGGGATACATTCTCGTCGAGCCCGGTAAAAAAGGCACCCGATCGGCAAAAACGTAATACATCGCAACGATATTCGGATGTGGTGGCAATGCGCGTTTGTTATCCGCCATTCTGCGTTCCCAATCGGCGAGATCTTCGTGACGATTGTATTTTCTCGCCGGTACGGTTTCACGATACATCGCTCGTAAAATCGACGTTGCGTTTGATTCGGCATCGTAATTGAACATCATCTTCAGAGCCAATGGGAAATTCGATACGTCGCTAGTGTTCGCATCGATCGACAGTTCTTGAGAATTTTTTTTTTCCACCGCTTCCTTTATTCTAGCTGCGTAAACGACGGCCGAACAACCTTTGGCTATCGGAGGACCTATGACGAAATCTTTGAGACCCGCTGGCTCCTCTTCCGAATCGACGGTCGACGATTGATAATTTTCATCGTTGTGCGGTTTGTTCCATTGCAATTTTGAAACTGCGTCCTGCATAGATTCGAATAATTAAACGAAAAGAAGAAACAATAATGATCATTTAGATTTGAGGATTGAATAATTGGGACAATTATTACGATCAATGATTTTGAAGGTTATAAAGTTATCCGAGACAAAACAACTTCAAACTCCAAATAACCGCAATTGCGATTGTATGTCGATGGGTTGATGAAAAAAAAGATTATACCCTAATTTCCCAGCAAACGCCTTCCAATTCGTCGTCCTTGGTGAGAATTCCGGTTCCTGAAGCCAACGAAACTCCGACGAGAGCGAAGAAGGGAGCCGAATCGCCGAACAACAAACGACTGGCTGCTCTGCGACGCAAATCTGCGGCCAAACTGTTGGTCACTCGTTTGAGGATATTGTCGACGAACAGACGTCGCGCTTGAGATCCCAGGAACCCGAGATGTCTGCCGGCTGCGCCGACATCGACTGCGACCTTCGGCAGAAGGCCCTGGGACTTGCCTGGCCAATCGCAAAACAAAAAACAAACGTAATCATCATTAATTCGAATTAAAACAATTTTTGGTTATGATCAGCGCGTCTTTGAGTCCTCGATCCAAAAGTTTATCGGCGCGCGCGCGCGCGCGCGTGATACTAACCTACTTCCACAACGTGTATCTTGTCGATGCCGCCTCTCGTGTAGCTATTGCTCGTACAGCGATTATCCGAGTTCCGTAATGAACGAAAAAGTATTCGACCATGTTGAAAGAAACGTCGGGCGGCCGTTCTGACCGACATGTCTCCGGGCTCGTGGGCAGCTAGTGCCCAACGGGCAAGCCCGGATTCCCAGAAGAAGAGCTTCACCGTTTTAACCTTGTTTCAATCAAATTCGACGAACGACGACCAAACTGGAATGGAATCCAAGGATAAAAAAATTAAATGAGAACAATGTCATCGAAGAAAGGTTTTTTAAGTCTTATGAATATTTAAATGGTTGATTTTGTGTAAAAATGTTTTTTTCTCTTTCTTTGTCATACCTACGACGTGAGTGCTAATCAAACTGCGTACTGCTTCTGCTGCTGCTGCTGCGTACCCACCATCGGCGACCCAGCTGTGTCACACATACCATCACCCGACTGACCAACCCCCCGCAATAGCGGTGTGCGCACACACGCGGAAACTCGTCTCGACTCGTCACCCGCGATTATAGACGATGTGTGATATACGTCAAACTGTGTCCTAAGTGGTCCTAAGGTGACCGACGTAACGGGCTAACAATAAGAGCGAAGGAATAGAAACGAGAAAGAGTGAGTGAGAACGAGAGATTTTAAAAACAAAAAAAAAATTTAATCAAGTTGGGACAATTCTTCCCGCAAGGACGTGGAGGAATCTTCCTTACCGACGGTCAATGTGAGATTGTTTTACAGGGATGGATTTGTCCGACTGACCGTGGCAAATGGCGGTGCTGACATCTTGTGAGATGCTGGGGAAGCTTCGCCGTCTGTGGGCATCGTGGTTCAGTCGGTAAGGCAGGACGCTGCCGATAATCGTTATCGCTAGCCGATGAAGCGTAAGTGCGTGTATGTGTGTGTGTGTATTATTGTAAAATGCGTATATAAACTCGTTGCATTTGACAATTATGCAGTCGGACTTATATATTTATTCTTTTGCAGGTCAAGGGTTCGCGGTTTTCCGGTTACAGAAAAAAATAAATGGGCGTGCGATAATTTATGAATAATACATTTTTTTTACAGCGCTATGGCGTGGTCGAGACACTCGCGTGTAACACAATGCCGTCGTTTTTTTATTTATACCGTGCTGTGTGTAAAACACAGAATGTCAAAACATTAATTATTCAACCACGTGAACCATACAAAATGGTTGTCTCAACTCAAAGAACGAAATGAGATTTAGAAATACGGTTTGGCAAAAAAAAAATTCCGTCAACCTAGCAATTTGTCATATAACGAGAAATCGTGAATAATTGCAGGAAACGTTTCGTCATTTACACGGTTGGCGTTGCAACTGTAGCAAATACTCAGGACAATGAAAATAATACGCGCAAGGACTTGACTCATTAATTTCTTTTTTCATAAATTTATCTTTCGTGAAAAGTAATTTGAAAAAAAAAGCTTAAAATCGCTTAAATTTATTCGTCTTTTCAACAAAACTAAAGGAAATAGATAGAGTCCCGAACAACGAGTCTTCGTACGCGTGATAATATTGCGATTAAAATTCTTCAAAACGTAAACGATATTCTAACGATAATAAAAAATCGGATTAGTCCGAAGTTCCAAAGGTTCGTTGGAAATTCTTCGATAACTCGATGCCAAGGCTCTTTCAGCTGACTGACGAACTGACGTTTTTTTTTTTTCTAGCCTCGACCGTGATCGACGATACAGATACGATAAGACGTTCGATAATTCTAACGTTTCGTATAGCAACAAATTCGCAATATTTCGTGAAAAATTATTCGAACGCGGTGTATGCATTTATGCACGTATTTCGTATTTGTGTGTTTGAAGAAAGAGAAAGGATTGCATGCATAGAGTGGCCCGCTGAGACCCCGACCTCCCCCACCGCCGCGCCTGCGTAGACCGTCATAGAGCGCGCGGGGCTCCGACCTCGCCCCCCTCCCCGCCCCTGGCGGACCTAGCGGCTAAGCCGCGAGCAGCGACTCGGTGGGTGGCGAGGGAGGAGCCCCGCGCGCCGCACAGCAGTTCGCGCCTGCGCACCGCGCGAGGGACGTTATCGCGCGCCGTAACGCCGCGGTGTCGCTCTGTCGCTGTGTGTCAGCACCTACGGCCGCACGTCGCGTTCGTCCGTGTAGTTTCGTAACGAAACAACGACGAAATAAAATTCAAGAAAATAAGAACGAAAACAAGGGAGCGAGGGAGATAAAATAGAATAAAAAAAAAACAATTATATACAATCTTGCGATAGGTCGTGAGTGTGAAAATGGCCCCGGCCCTAAGTAAATTCGTGACTAAACGTACGGTCGCCGCGGGTGCTGCATCGCTGACAGCTCTAATCTGGTTACTCGCGAGAAAAAAAAGCACGAGGCAAATAACGAAAAAAAGGTGACTGTGCGGATAATCGAATTTTTTGCTGGTGTTGTTCGTCATTCTGTTGTTTTTTCCATCGATGTCTATGATCGTCTGTTTTTAGTTCTTTTCCATTGGAAAATGAAAATGAATCGATGAAAGTGAGGTTAAAGAGTTGTTTCTTTTTCGCAGATCATTGTGGCCATCCAATGACGTTCAGTATGTCATCAAGGAGGTGAGATCGAGTCGAGGGAGTGAAAATTTTGCAGGTTATGTTTGTCGATTGTGTGATGATTCGTCGTTCAAACGTTGTCTCTGTCTTCGTGTGTTTGTCAGGAAAAACCTAAAGGTCCGAAGGCTCACGTCGACGCAGAGTTCTTCAGACAATTGTTCAAGCTTTTGCGTATCGGAATACCCGGAGTGTTCACCGCCGAAACTGGTTTTATTGTTATGGTCGCAGTGTCGCTGGTCGCGAGGACTCTTTGCGATCTGTGGTTCATCAGATCCACCACCTTCATCGAAAGGTTATCGTCGCCGCACAGTTATTTTCCATCTTTTCGTTTTCGTACATTTAGTTTGCTCTCGACGGATGATAATCGAGTATCGTTTGTTTTTTTTTCCATCGCAGCACTATCGTAAACACGGATGGACCTGCGTTTAGGAGACGGCTTATCCACTTTTTAGCAGCTCTGCCTGTGGTACGAAAATTATTGACGAGCTGACAGATTTTTCGAGAATTTTCTAGGTTATTTGGGTTTAATATATTTTTTTTTTTTGCGTTACGTCATGCAGATATCGTTGGTGAACAATGTGCTGAAGTACAGTTTAGCCGAGACTAAACTTCGCCTCAGAGTCAACATAACCCGATACTTGCTCGACCAGTATCTCAAGTGAGTCAAATTATTTTTACAATTTGCAAATCAAAATTTTTTCATTGTTTCGATATTTGATATTGACAAGAGACATGGATTTCGAAACTTTGAATGAAATTGAAGGACTGGAATAATGCATTGCGTCGAGTAGCAGTGTCTGCTATACGATCGGTGAAACGTTAAAATAAATGCAATTGTCATTGAACGTAACAATATTTTATGACTCGAGAGCCAGTCTGCGATGCGTCTGATGCATCATAGTCTGATGCAATGGAACAAGAAGGCTCAAAGGTGACGATTCAATTCAATTAACTTCATCAATGCGATAAAAGAAGAGAAAAAAAAACATTCCGTGTCATGAAACGACGCTAGCGCCACATAGCAAACAACCAATAAAATTTGTTTTTTTTTCTCTGTTGTATGACTCGATACTGTTCTTTCTTTCTCAGAGGCTTTACGTACTACAAGATGACGAATCTGGACACGAGAATAGCAAATCCAGATCAATTGTTGACCACCGACGTTGATAAATTTTGCGAAAGTTGTACGGATCTTTACAGCAACGTTGCAAAACCCGTATTGGACATAGGTCTGTACGTTTACAGACTAACGTCCAGCCTCGGTGGACAGGTATGTAAAAAAAAAGAAAAAAAAAAAGAAAGAACATTCAAGAGAAATAAAATATTTCTGAACCGGCTAACCGTTTGTAATAAATGAATTATGAGAAGAAATAATTTTTTTTCTCTTTTTCAGACACCGACAATAATGTTGGGTTATTTGCTGATGGCCGGTACATTTTTGACTCACATACGCAAACCCATAGCACAAATGACGGTTAAAGAGCAACGTTTAGAAGGAGAATATCGTCACATTAATTCACGTTTGATCACGAATTCGGAAGAAATTGCTTTCTATCGTGGCAACAGTCGTGAAAAATTAACTCTTCTCGCGAGCTTCCACAAACTCGTTAGTAATGGAAATTTTTTGAATTATTTATGCGATTATTTCAACGAATTGGAATTTTTCACGATTTTCAACGTGTTTCAAAAATTTTCGTTTTTATTTTCTTCAAATTATATGGTAATTTTTTTACAGGTAAAGCATCTTCGTGGACTGTTGGAGTTCAAAGTCGCGATGGGTATCATCGATAATTTTGTTGGAAAGTGTGAGTACATTTTAATTTGGATTTGAATTATTTTTTTGGGGTTTCCCAAACCCCAGATTTAAACGACAAATGGTCCGTACTTTTTTGTGTATTCGTTAAATAGCGTTTTTGACACGAAATAATTGATATTTCATTTAATTCAGGTGCATCGTCGATTTATTTGCCATTTTTGCACGTAGTTAAAAAATAAATAAATAAATAAATAAATAAATAAATAAATAAATAAATAAATAAATGAATAAAACAAGTCAAAGCGATTTTAATTGCAGCTTCAGGATTTCTTTGCATTTTTGTACAGGAAGTGTGGGGTCCTAGGGTTAATATAATTTTTTTATATGTAAATATATATATATTTATTTGTTTTGTTTTTTTTGCAGATCTCGCTACAGCAGTGGGTTTTTATGCCGTGAGCATTCCGTTTTTCCAAAAGAATCATCCTTTGCTCGCCGGTCCTCCGGACCATCGTTTCGCGTGTTATTACGAATACGGACGCATGATGGTCAAATTGGCCGAAGCAATCGGACGTTTGGTTCTCGCTGGTCGTGAAATGACCCGTCTCGCCGGTTTTACCGCCCGGGTCACGGAAATTCGCAAAGTTTTGGACGATTTGAATGCCGGAAAATACGAACGCACGATGATCGCCGATGCGAAAAATGCGGAAATCGGCGAACCCGGATCGGGAAAAATTATCGCCCGTGACAATATAATTCGTTTCGAACGCGTGCCACTGGTCACACCCAATGGCGATGTTCTCGTCAAAGAATTGAGTTTCGAAGTTAAATCCGGCATGAACGTACTCGTTTGCGGTCCCAATGGTTGTGGCAAAAGTTCGTTGTTTCGCGTACTCGGCGAGGTAAATGAAAAAAAAAAAAAAAAAAAAAAAAAAAAAAAAAAAAAAAACCGAGGCGATTGATTTGCAAATTATAAACGCTCGATCCATGTTTTATTGAACACTTTATTATTTTTTTTTCTTTCGCTCTTATGTTTTTTTTTTTTTTCGTTTTTTTTTTCTGCGGTTTATAATTCCGATGATTCATGAAAATTTGCGATTTTTTGTTGTTGTCGATCATGTTTTTTTTTAAGCTCCTTTTTTATTTCTTTTTTTTTTTTGCAATTTATAATTCCGATGGTTCATGAAAATTTACGTGTTTTTTTCTTTTTAATTTTTTTTTTGTTCACAGTCGTGGTCTGTGCTCGAGGCACGATCATGTTTTATTGAAATTGATTTTTTTTTTGTTTCTTTGCAATTTATATTTCCGATCGTACGATTCCGATCGAAATTTTCTATTGTTTTTTTTTTTTTTCGTTTTTTTATTCTGCAATTTATAATTCCGATCGTTAATGGAAATTTACTACTTTTTTTTTTTTTGTCTCTTTCTTTTTGTCCTTTGAACAGTTGTGGCCTGTGTGGGGAGGCACGGTTACGAAACCACCCAGTGGCAAACTGTTTTACATTCCCCAACGACCTTACATGACCCTGGGCACGCTTCGCGATCAGGTGATTTATCCGCATACACAAGCGGAAATGTTACGACGTGGCAATGCGAAGGATGAGGATTTGCAAAAATTTTTGGATCTCGTGCAATTGGGACATTTGTTGGAACGCGAGGGACAGGTCAACAGTCAGGGCAACGGTTGGGACACCGTGGCCGATTGGATGGACGTGCTTTCCGGGGGCGAGAAGCAACGTATTGCTGTGAGAATACATTTTTTTTCAAATTTTTTCGAATTTTTTTTGGGAGCAAAAATGTGAACGAAAAATAATTATGTACGATATATATATATATATTTTTTTAAATTATTCGTTGAATTTATACATTTTGCTATAATGTTATATCACTCTGATAATTTGAGCTTCGAGACATTTTTTTTCCAAACGTATTGGAATTTTTATTATGACAAATGTAGTGAAAATTATTATTATTATTATTATTTTTACATTAAAAATTAATTTTGCATGATATATATATTTTTTATTATTCGATGAATTATTATATTGATTGTTTTATGGATTATACATGAATAATGCATTGTCGTTGATTTTGATCGATGATAAAATGAAAATTCGTGTTGTAAATTTGTATTTTCACGAATTACTATTTTTCTTTTTTTTTTTTTTTGGCTTTTTCAGATGGCAAGATTGTTTTATCACAAGCCGCAATTTGCAATTTTGGACGAGTGCACGAGTGCGGTTAGCGTGGACGTCGAAGATTCGATGTATTGCTATTGCAGACAAGCGAACATAACTCTGTTTACGGTATCGCACAGACGATCGCTTTGGAAGCACCACGAGGTTAATTTATATATAAATATATACATGCAGAAAAAAAAATTCCCAACCGATCTTTGATTTTATTTTTACCTTGATTTTTTTTTCATAATTTTTTTTTCAGTATTATCTACAAATGGACGGACGAGGGTCGTTCGAGTTCAAACCCATCGACAACAACACCGAGGAGTTTGGATCGTGAATAATTTTTCGTCGTCCCTCGTTGAACGACGATGATGAGGGGAAAAACGAAAAAAAAAAAAAAATAATCGAAGAAGAAAGAAAACGTCACAAAATTGAATAAATATATATTTTTTTTATATACTTTATGAGATCGTCGCGAGGCTTGGATCGGCCATAGTATGGTCCATGGGCCGAATGATGTCCCATAATATGATCCATGGGACGAATTTTATCACACGGAGGGTTCTTTTTTTTTTTTTAAATATTTTTTTTAGTTATTTTTTCGCCGCCCTCGTGATGCGACAGTCTCGTCCACTGGATTGTTCGTGGCTTCCAGTTTCACATTTTTTTTTTCCTGTGCAACGATTTTGCACGATGTTTACCGCGACGTTGCTCCAGGAGATGACGCAGTCGAGAAATGAAAAAATGGTGCGTCGCATGCGAGTTAGATAAATTGAAAATACAAAAAAAAAAAAAAACAAAAAAACAAAGAGTTTGTAGATATAATTCGGCTGTCGATTAGTCGCAATTTTTTTTTTTCCATAGAAAAGAAAAAGAAAAAAAAAACAAAATACATGAGAACAGACTTTTGCATCGTGGATGCTGCAAAGGGTATTGTTGACTGTTGTCCATCTCGCAGCGATTTTACGATCTCGAAGGCTGCGTTATTACCAATTACGTAATGATAATTAATTCGTACCGATTAATTATTTGTTTCGAAAATTGATTGTATAGTGGAAAATGCCAGAGGCCGAGGTACAGGTATAAATATTTATAAATATTGATATATACATCGATACAGTTTCGAACACCCGACATTTTTATCGTGCTGTAGACGTCGAGTAACGAAAAAATGAAAAAAAAAAAAAGAATTTTGTGGATCGGAGAAAATTGATTATCGATTATCGTTATAATTATTTTTTATATCTGTCCAGCTGAACTTCCGGGGTCGACCTACGGGCGCGAGCTTCGCAGGTCGTGGCATTGATAATCTAGCATAAGAAGACTGTAAATATTGTAATGGGATTGTAACGATAATTGATTTCTTTTCGGTTTTTTTTTTTTTTTTTTTTTTTTTTTTTTTTTTTTTTTTTTCGATGAAGAAATCTGGCCTCTAATGTAACATAAATCTACATTATTATTATCATCATTATATTTCACAGGCTTGACTCTGTTCGATGTGTGCGCACAACAAATTTTTTTTTTTTTTTTTCGATAATCATTCAGCCCAAAATTTATTACCTGCGAAAGGTATTTTTATATTTTGCTGTGGAACAGTTGTGTGTTGTTTTGTTGTTTTTTTTTTCCAGAATTGCGATTGAGATGTTTGAGCGTGCGTGCGTGTATGTGTGTGTGTGGGTGTGTGTCGAAACGCGTGTAAAAAGGAAGAGAAAACAAAATTCTATTATAATCGTTTGGAAAAACGAAAAAAAGAAAGAAAAAAAAAACGAAAATTCGTTTGGAAAAAAGACAAAAATATACAAGACCCATAGTTTTGTATCGATCATCCTTTGCTATATGATTATTATAAAATAGTTGTTATGTGTAGATCACATTTGTGTACGCGTGTTGGGAGTTGGGGAAGAGGGGAAAGGGGGGGGGGGGAGGGGGTGGCAAATGATTGTAACAGATTGCTGGACAATACAGGAAATTGTTATATATCGAAAGGTGAATACGTGAGTGTTTAATCAATCACCGGTGTTACTCCAAAGTTGACTCGAGAATATTGTCATATTTTTTTCTATCTTTTTTCAACCCTCAGCTGGCACATTGGGGTCGAATAATTCTTACGCAATTTGAATGAAAAAATCACCCTTGCTGAGGACGGTTCTAATATATATATATATATATGTTAGGGTGGTCCTTCATTTTTTCGAATATTTCAAAAACTTTGGAAAAAACGAGAAAATCTCATTCAATATTTTTTTGTAGAGAATTCAATTTTCTACAAAAAAGGTTACCTGCATTATCATCGTATCTCACATAGTTTTCGAGTTATTATGAAATTTATCGAAGCTTTCAATAAACAAGCTATCTTAACTTGCCGATTATCCACGCAAATTCAATCACTGGAAAATGTTTAAAATTGGCATCGAAGACCTACTACCTTAAGTGAAAAATGTGTAGAGTTTCGAATTTTTCGGTGCAATACTGCGGAACGAAAAAAAATATAAACTATCAGGTGCCAAAAACGCTATGTTAATCAAATGGCGAAATTCGAGGGCTTCAGGGGAGGTACTTAGAATTGGTCTACGAGGCTGGGCCTTCGGCTGCGTTGAAATTTATTTTTTTCGACACATTTAAGCCCATGGGAGGGCCAAAAAATTGTTTGACCCCAAATAAGGACCACCCTTATATACATATATATATATATTTGTTTGAACTTTGAGTGAAATGGGATGCGACGAAATGCATCGGTGTTTGGTAAGCCCTGCGGGTTGGTTCGAGCGTTAGTGGGGTAAGTGAGAGAAGCCGATGTGCACGGTGTCTACATATAGTCGGATGCAACCCCACTCGCTCGTAGTCGCCGTATAGTGCCTCGAGCTTGCAAGCCATTTCGCAACGTTCGAAAATGAAATTTACCACGTGCTTGTGAGCGTATGAGTATGATGGGTACGTACGTACGTACGTACAACGGTAACACAGAAGGGTTGGATATATGTATACGTGGTAACAGAAGGGCACATACGCGATAAGGGATTCGCCCTCGGGGACGTATCCGCGCTGTGCAACGTCGACGAAATTTTCGACCGATTCACCAACCGTGTGAGTTGAATGTTTCACGAAAATTTATTTCTATTTATTGGTGTTGTTATTATTATTATTATTATTTTTTAAATTATAATTATAATTATTTTTTGAATTATAATTATTATGATTATTTTTCAATATTGCAATTATGAATTTTTCAGGTGTTTTTGATATCCACCATGTCGATAATTATCGTTGAAATTTTATTTCCATTTATTATTATTATTTCTTCCCATTATTATATTTTATTATTATTATTATTATTATTATTAATATTTTTTCGTTATTACAATCATGAATCTTTTAGGTGGTCCAGTGATTCACCTTGACGATAGCTGTCGTCGAATTTTTCTTTCCATATATTATTATTATTATTATTATTATTTTTATTATTATTATTATTACTTCCCATTTTTATTACTATTATTCTTATTAATATTTTTCGTTATTACAATTATGAATTTTTCTAGGTGCTCCAGTGATTCATTATCGAAGATAGTTATCGTCGAATTTTTATTTCCATTTATTATCATTATTATTATTTTTTAAATATTATTATATAATAATAATAATAATAAAATAATCAAGCTCTCGGTTCTCACGTTGACTCGCGGTCGAGCTTGAATATCATTGTTTTTATAAAAATGGCGAAGGGTTGACGTCGTTGGGCGATGGGGGGGGGGGTGGGGGCAAGAGGAGCGGTGTTATTGTGTATATTTGAATTGTATCAGCTATTCCTGATAGTCTCGGATGATCGATGTGAATCCATCGAGAATCGCTTTTTTACGTCGAAAAGCCAATCCACTTCCTGCTTCCAATCTCTTCGCTTTCAATCTCTTCGCGATTATTCCTTGTTTTTTCGTTTGTTGTTGTTTTCTTCAATGCTTTTTCCCCTGCCTTCTTCTACGAAAGCTCTCAATCTTTACCAATTTTTTTATCATTATTTTTTTTTCTTCGCTGATATTTTTTATTTATTGTTGTTATTTTTTTTTAACGGAATTGAATTCAAGCACGTTGAGAGCTTTACTCTTTGCGCTGGGTTTTCCATCGATGCGTTCTAGACGCATTTTCATTTAATTTGTTTCATTTGATTTTTATTTATTTTCTTATTTTAACTTTTATAATTTGACATTTAATTTGACAACTTTTTAAATTATTATTATTGCGATTTTTGGTTTTTTCTTATCATCTCTAACTCTTTTCCAATTATCTCTATTTTCCTCTCTTTCTCTCTCTCTCTCCCCTTCCTGTTTTCTACAATTTTTCTCAGAGCCTTAAAATTCAATTCACCGATTTCCATTGTTGTTATTATTATTTTTTATTTGTTTGTATTTTTCTCTCTCTCTCTCTCTCTCTCTCTCTCTGCTTTTCTGTCTCCTCTCTCGATCTCTCTCTTTCTCTCCTTCTCTGTCCGTACCAGCATCTGCTCATTCACCCGTCGTCTCTCTTAATCACATTATCAAACTTGTTCATTCGCATTGCATCGCTCCTTTTGACTCGTGCTTGCGAAAGCTCGAAGCCCGGGGCGCCGATGTTGAAGTTCGAATTAAGCAGCCTTACGTTCCAACACACACACACACACACACACACACACACACACACACACACACACACACACACACACACACACCCACACACAGAGATGTACATTCGTTATCGTGAAATTCGAAACGTTAAACTCGTATTTGTCAAACACATTGACTCGACGAGTTCGACGAGCAAACTCGAGACCCGAGACAATCGACGAAACATAAACTTTATGTCGTATCTAAAATTTCGTATTGCAAGCAATTTATTTCCATATAATTTTCCACGATAAATTCCGTCAGGTTGAAATAGATTTAAAAAAACAAAAAAAAAAACATAATTTAGCACAAAGTAAATGACTCAATTATCAAACGATAGATGGCAATTATTTTTTTTTTTCACTATTCTTTTTTTTACGGTGGTTGACGATGCACACGTTCATATAAGATTTGAAATGAATAAAGAAAAATAATAATAATAATAATGTGAGTTTTTTTAATTACTTGGATGAACGTTTGAACGATCGTCAATGGGATTTTATTAATTTTACGTAGCTCGGAAATTCTACACGTTTATGTAGGCGACGTAGGGTGGGTGTACGGGAGAAGGCAGAAGAAGGGGGGTTGGAGTGGATTGTGGAGCGTGTGAGAGGCGCGAGCGATAACGATGACCAATTAAAAGTTTATCGGGGATTATAAGCGTGGGATCGTTTAGCGAACAGCAGGAGAAGCAAGATGGTTTAAAGTAGATATATATATATATATATATCAGGGTGGTTCTTATTTGGTCCAAAAAAAAAAAAAAAAATAGTATCGCTACCCACCTTCCAAAAGATTCTAGACCATGAAAAAGGAATTTTTATATTCAGATTTCTTTTCCCGAACGTTTTCGTAAGAAAAAAATAAATAAATCATTTTTAAAACTTTCAAATGAATTCAGGCAATGCAGAGAGTGAATTTAAAAATCCGGAAAAAATATGAAAATTCCTTTTTCATGGTCTAGAATCATTTGGAAGGTGGGTAGCCATACTTTTTTTTAAAGAACCACCCTTATATATATATTCGAAATATGTATATATATATATAAATAGATAAATACACACGTTATCGTAGATGCGGGTTGCAGTCGAATGCAAATCCATCTGCAAGCTCGATATTATCGCGAGGTTTAAACCGAGCGACGACATATGGCCACGCGATAAGTAATCGAAAATTCAATCATCGTTATTAGTATTTATTTCCATCGTATGGCGACAACGCCTTTTACATCAACCAGTCTTATTTCTACGGTTACATAGATCTTTCTTAAAAACTAGTACTTATAAGCTGAAATCACAGATTTAAACCCATTGCAATTCGATGACTACGCCGGCTCTCTGGCTCTCTTTGGCTTACATCCCCCCCGCTCGTCGCAGATTAACATACTCATGCCTCGTGGCCCCCGTGAGCCAATACCGCCCCGCATGTTTTGCGACTCCTCCGTCCCTTCGGATCTCCCTCTGTCCGCCCTGCCTCCCCCCTTCATCAACTCACCCCCCTCCCCGCCCCTCTGCCATGCTCCGCTCTCGACCTGCTCACCTCTGCGAAAGCCCTGACATATTCGCACAAACCCCCCACCACCTCGCCCCTCAGGGTTTCCTTCGTCCATTTTTCCAGCTCTTCTCCCCTCCTTCCGTCTCTCCATTCGTCTACCGCTGTAACCCATTTCCTGTTTATCTCTCCTCCCACCTCCGGGCATTGCCAGATATGAGCCAAGGTTTCCTCTTCCTCCCCGCACACTCCGCAGCTCCAATTGTCAAAACCTTTCTTCCCCGCCTTCCCCACGTTTCCGCACCTCAGTCTGGTCCACTGCTCCTTCCAGTCGCCCCTCATTTTCGGGTCATCCCAGAATTTTTCCCTCTCGACCCCCATCTTTATTTCTTTATACATGGGGTTGAAGGTGGACTTGTCCACCCTGGCCCAATCTGCCTGAATGTCCTGCTCTATCTTCCGCTTGACCCCCTCCTCTAGCAGTCTTTCTACCCCCTCTACATCCACGTTCACTTCCCTTAATAGTCCAATTATCCTCCCCTCCCCCACTTCCTCCATCGCTTTCCTCAGCTCCGTCCCCCATTTGGACGGGTTTCCATTTATAAGTCCCCTCACCTCCTCTCTGAGGCATATTTTTGGCCATCTCTCCCCCTCCATTCTCAGTATTTTCAAGATATACTTCCCGGCCCGCCTCCGCGCCTCCACCTCGATACTTCTCTTACCCGCTTCCAGCTTCCAGATGTAGTCCGGCGTGTTTCTAGCTACCCCCAAGGCCATCTTTACCATTCTCCCCTGCAATTTCTCCATTTCCTCTCTTCTCCTCCAGCCCCAGATTTCAACACCATATAAGGCCCCAGCTTTAACCAGCGAGTTCATCAGGAACAGCCTTTCCTTCAGTTTACTCATCCTAGCCCTTTTCACCATCCCCCATACCGCGTTCGCCGCCTTCACCGCCTTCCCTACCAGATTTTTCATATGCGTGCCTCCCGTGTTCCTCGTCGAAAACCAAAAACCTAAGTATTTAAAGTCATTAACCACCTCTATCTCCTTCCCCTGGAACCTCCACCCCTCCCCTAGCTTTCGGCGTCCCCCGTTCCTGAATATCATGATTTTAGTTTTTTTAACATTGACTTCCAATTTCATTTTGACTACAAACCTCTCTAGCGATCTCAACATTTTCCCCAACTCCTCCCCACTCTCTGCCACTATCGCCACGTCGTCCGCGAATTTCAAGGCGAAGATTTTAGTACCCCCTATTACCGACCCTCCCTCCCCCCTCCTCTCCCATCCCTCGTCTATGTCATCCAGTATCACATTAAAAAGGGTGGGGCTGAGCGGACAACCCTGCCTCACCCCACACCCCGTCCCGAAGCGTTCTGACACACCCTCTCCCGCAATCACATCATTCGTTGTCCGCCTGTAAATTCCCCTGATCATGCTGTGCATCCTCCCTCTTATCCCCTTCTCCCATAGTTTGTCCAACATAATTCCCCTGTCCACCTTGTCGAACGCTGCCCTAAAATCAACAAACGCCACATACAGCTTCCCCCCTTCTTTTTTCAGCCTATTATTGATCAAACTATTCAAAACAAAAATATGATCCCTAGTCCCCCTCCCATTCCTAAACCCCGCCTGGCTCTCTCTCAATACTCCCTCCCTTTCGACCCACCCATTTAGTCTCTTTACCATTACGCTCGTCAGCAGCTTGTACCCCACGTTCAACAGCGAGATCCCTCTGTAATTACTGACCTCTCCCTCATCTCCTGCCTTGAGGATTGGAAAGATTCTCCCGTTCTCCCACCCCTTCGGCAACTCCCCCTTCTCCCAGATTTGGTTCAGCGCCCCTCGCAGATCCTCTCTCCGCTCTCGTGTCAACCCCTTTAAGAATTCCGCGGTTATCCCATCATCGCCCGCAGCCTTCTTGTTTTTTAGTCCCCTCAGCGCTTTCAGAAGCTCCTGCTCGCTAATCTCCCTGTCTAGGTTCTGGTCACTCGATCCCTCGTCGGCCCTCCCCCCCTCTTGGCCCCCCCACTCTGGCAGTCGCCCGCTTTCCCCCGCGTTTCCCCCCAATAATCTCGAGAAGTACTCTGCCCACTGCTGTTTCTCCACCTCTAGCCCAGCCCGTCTTCGTCTGGGTCTGAATTTTGCCACGGCCTCCCACCACTCCGTCATATTCCGGCTCTCTCTTACCTTTCTCCATCTTTCCTCCCACCATTCCTTCCGTTTCTCGCCACATAATTTCCTCAATCGCCTCTTTTCCTTCGCCAGCTTTCTTTTCTCCCGCGCGGCTCCCACCCCTCCCTCTCCCCCTTCCCTTCGCTCTCCCCTACCTTGCCTGCTTATTTCTGCTTTTTTCTCTAAAAAGGCTTTCAACGCCATCCACACCTTTGTCTTCTGCTCTTTGCATTCCGCATCAAACCAGCTTTTTCCCTCCCCCCCTGCCATTCTTTGCGTTTTCACCATGCCAGCTTCTCCCGCTGCTTCCCAGATCACCTTCCTCAGTTTCTCCCACCTCCCGCCCACCTCTTCTCTTTCCGTCCCTTGCCATATCAGGTTCAGGCTTCTCTCATACGTCTCCGCTTCCTCCTCCCTCCAAATTAGCTTCTCCCCCATTATTCCCCCCTTTTTCCTCCCCGCCCCCACCCTCTTCCCCCCTCCCCCCCTCATCCGAAATACGACTGGTAAGTGGTCCGACTCATCTCTGGTCACCACCTCCAGTTTTTCCACCAGGTCTTCCTCTTCATCCTCCAATTTGATAACCAGGTCGAGCACGGAGCCGTCCCCCCCGCCCCCCACAAAAGTCAATTTCCCCTCCTCATCCCCCCTCGTTCTTCCATTTAATACCGCCATGCCCATACTGTTACACCATCCTAGCAGCTTTCTCCCCTCTCCATTACACCCCTCATCTTGTGACCTTCTTACTCCCACGCTCCCCCCTGATTTCTCACACTCCGTCATCCCCTGCTCCCCCCCAATCCTCGCGTTTAGGTCCCCCACAATTATTACCGCTGCTCCCCTCTCCATCCCCTCTTCCACCAAGCTTCTCATTGGCTCCACAATCTTTTTCATACCGACATTATTGTACGTCTCAATTAACCACAGCTCTTTTTTCACATCTTGTCTTTTTATCTTAATTACCATACCACTCATCCATTCCTCCACACTGCATCTCTCACTCAAATTTTTCCTGATTCCCACTAGGTGGCCTCCTCTCGCTCTCCCCCTTGCCTTTTCACGCACCGCAGCTTTCGCCCACCATTTGAAACCCCCCCCGCACTTATTTATGAACGCTTTCTCCCTACCCTCCTCCAGCCACGTTTCCTGCAGCAGAATTATATCACATTTTCTCAAAAAATCTCTCGCATGCCACAGGTTTCCCACCCCTGCAACGTTCCACGTGACTACCCCCCACCCCTCTTCCCCCTTACTTCCGAAATGTCAGTCTCTCCAGTTTTCCCTCCCTCTCTATCCAGTACCACCACACACCATTCACACACAGCTTCATGTATCCCACCGACACGATCTTCCCGGCTCGCTTCTTTTTCCCTGCTTCTCTCTTCAGCCATCCCGCGACCTCCATCTCCCTCGTAGTGAGATCGTCGACCAGAACGATCCCAAGATTCCTCAGCTCGGCTCTCCTTCTCATGATGTCCGTTTTCATTTCCATCGAGCCCATCTTTATTATCGGGCCCCCTCCCACTCTTAACACTTCGACTATCTTGACAGTTAGCCCCATCTTCTTCTGGAACAACGTCTCGAGTTCCTTGGCAATCGTATTTTCCGATCCAGCTCCCCCCACTCCTCTGACCACGATATTTCTCTTCCTTTTCCTTCTTTCTGCGCACTCCCATTGCCATTCGTTCTCGGTCAGCGCTTCTGGTCTATGTCGCTCGTCATCAGTCCCGGCGCTCCCTTGCGACTGTCGCGGCGTGGCCGGGGACCCCGGCTGCCACGTCCCCCCTCTCCTCTCGCCATCCGGAATTCCGTCTCGGCCACAGGCCTCGTCTCTGTCTTGCCGTCCCGGGCTCCCGTCGATCTCGGTATCCTCGCACCTTTCCTCTATGCTTGCATCTTTGACGTTATTATTTCCGTCCGACGTTGCCCCCTCACTGCCGCGCCCGCTTCTCCCCTCACACTCCTCTTCCACTCTCTGTTCCAGAAATCTGATGGTCTCGGCCATCCCCCGTTTTTCCTCTTCCCATACGCATCTGTCATTCTCTCGCTTCATTCTCCACATTTCCACCTCCTCCAACAAGTCTTTCACAATCCCGTTCATGTATTCACACCTACACGGTAGCGGAATTATCGAGTCCTTCAATTGCCCCACACCACTCGTCCATATTTCCACAAGTCTTTCCTCCATTCGCCGCATCTCTCTCAGCAATATCCCCTCCTTTGTTACTCCCGGTGACGCACTCACCCCATTCCTCTCTGTCGACGTGCCCAAGTCCTGCGTCCCCGCCACCCCGCACTTCTTATTACCATCCTGTCCCGTCTCCGCGCTTGCACCGTTCTCGGTGTTCGCAGCGTCGCCTTCCCCACTCTCGTTCCCTCGCACTTCGCTCCCCACATCTTCCGTCTCTCTCTCGTCGCCGCTACTCTTCTCACTCGCCTCTCCCGCTCTCTCTCGCGAGCGCGCTACCCTGTCTCGCTTCGCGAACGCCTCTGGGGTTTCCCCTCCTTTCCTGCCGCCGCGGCTCAGGAATTTATCGATTTTTCCTGCATCCACAACACCGACCGGGGCCTGCATTGCCTTCCGCGGCCTACCTCTCTTCGCCTTTTCGCTGTCGTTACCGACCGACTTCGGCGCGCTCGGTTCTTCCCGAGCCTTCACGGCCGCCGCCATGTCCGCCGCACCGCTTCCCGGTTGCCCCGAACTTTCCCCCTTCCCCTCGTCACCAAACTCCGTCTCTTTGTTCGGCGCCATGCCTTCCACGTTTAACCTCTTCCCGGCGTCGGAAAAACACTTTCCTCTCTCGCTCTTTCACCAGGCCTTTCCCTGACTTGCCCACACTTCCACCCACTAAACTTTTTCCTCCCTTCACGAATTACCACTTTTTATATTTCTCGACCGTAAATTTCCACCAATATACCGCCTTGATCACGGAGCCCAAAAAACGACGCGACCTTCAATCATCGTTATTATTATTTTTTAATTTTCTGCAAATTTTATTTTTCATTTTTTTTTACCGTTCGTAATTTTTTTTTTCTTCAATTAATTTATTAATTTTTAATTTTTCTGATCCGTTCGAAGCTCGCATTGCCACCGACGTAACAATAAATTTGCGAACGACATGGAATTGTTATTATTACGAAATAAATTACGACTTGTTAGTACGAACTTCTACTTCGATCGTGAAAATATAAGGAAGGAAACAAAATATATGTGTTGTTTGCCATGCTTGTGTTCGTTTCTCCGTCATTATTTTTATTTCGAGTTCCACACGAACGATGATTCGTCAATGGCGATTATTCATCGGACCCTCTCGTGCAATTCGAACTGGCCGTTCGATCGCGATAATAATTTCGGTAAGCCGCACCCACACACTCACTTGGTTGTCGCATGGAAACCCAAAATTACACACCTATTCGACGAGCTGTATGACAATAATAATTTATTTCAACCGAATAATACTTAATTTTGACGAATAATTATTTATTTTAACAAATAAAAAATTATTTAACTGGATAATAATTTATTTTAACGATTACAAATTTATTTAACTGAATAATAATTTATTTTAACGATTACAAATTTATTTATCTAAATAATAATTTATTCATCTAAACACCAATTTATTTAACAAGATGATAATTCATTAAATCGAACACAATATTTAATTTATCTGAATAATAATTTATTTTAACGAATACAAATTTATTTATCTGAATAATAATTCATTTATCTAAATACCAATTTATTTAACATGATGATAATTCATTAAATCGAACACAATATTTAATTTTAACGAATAATTTAATCGCAAAAGATCACAACAAAAAAAAATAAGAAAAAAAAACAAAACCCTTCAGTAACAAATCGTAAATGCAAATGAAGAATCGAAAATACATATTTTTTTCTTGTCACTCGAGTACGTATTACAGTCTCTGACGTATTCGCAGCTCGGGCCGAGATTCGCTGGTACAGCGAGTTTTATTTTTACGTTGGTGATTGGAAATTGAATGAGGGATGGCGACGAAGGGTGGTGGGCGACGAAGCCAGGGTGGAGCGAAGATACGAGACAGCAAGATAGATGGAAGAAAGAGATCGAGAGAGAGAGAGAGAGAGAGAGAGAGAGAGAGAGAGAGAGAGAGAGAGAGAGAGAGAGAAAGAGTGAGTGAGAGAGAGAGAGAGAGAGAGAGAGAGAGAGAGAGAGAGAGAGAGAGAGATGGAAAAAGCTGTGGGTGTAAACGACAGGACATCGAGTACGGCAAAAGGGCTTGACACGGAGCCGGAAAAAGAGAAAAAAATGCGGAAGGCGAATGAAGGATCGATTTTTGTTTTTTTTTTTATTTTTCAATAATTTTCTTATTTCCGTTTTTTTTTAAGCTCAAGTGAATAATGTGAAGTATAGCAAAAGGGCTTGACACGGAGCCGGAAAAAAAACAGAGAAAGTAATGCAGAAGACGCATGAAAGATCGGATCAATTTTTTCATTTTTTTTTTTCGTTCCATTTTTTAATTTTTTCAATAATTTTTTTTAATTCCATTTGTTTTCTTTGAAGCTTAAGCGAATAAATCCGAAGTAGCGGAAGGGCTTGACACGGAGCCGGAACAAAATTAAAAAATGCAAAAGACGAATGAAAGATCGAGTTCTTTTTTTTTTTGTTTTTTGTTTCATTCTCGAATTTTTTCGAATTAATTTGTATTTCGTTCGTTTTTTCGAAGCTCGAGGAAATAAATTCGAAGTAGCGAAAAAAATTAAATAAATAAATGCAGAAGACGAATGAACGAACAATTTTTTTTTTTTTTTAATTTTTTTCATAAGACCGAATACGCGAAGGGTTGCAAAACTGTCGAAGGGTCGCACAAGAGTGCGCGCGCGGTCGTCGCGACCGCGGAACGTCTATTCGCTCGAGCTCAATCCCTCAGTCTTCGACGAGCCACCGCTCGGTGCGAACAATCGTCCCTAATCAGTCTCTATCGCACTCTCTTTCGGGTTATCACGCGCCAGTTATCTCACGAACCCGATGGAATAATTATTATTCGCGTGAAAACGAAAATACGTAATTCGACACAGACGATTAAATAATTTTTTTCTATTAAATTTTTGTCGATCATTTTTTTTTTTTAACGATTTTTGAAAATTGAATTCAATTTTAGAAGTATTTTGGTGCGACGTTAGTGGTGATTTGGTACGAAGCTTTTTTATTCACTTGTTCTCTACGAGAATTTCGATATTTTATTTATTTATTTATTTATTTATTTATTTATTTATTTATTTATTTATTTATTTATTTATTTATTTATTTATTTATTTATTTATTTATTTATTTATTTATTTATTTATTTATTTATTTATTTATTTATTTATTTATTTATTTATTTATTTATTTATTTATTTATTTATTTATTTATTTATTTATTCATTTATTTATTTATTTATTTATTCATTTTAGTAATGATGGATATTCGTCGTTTAGAAGCAACGAAGGGCGCGTCGATGAAATTGTCTGTTCGCGCCAATTTTCCGACGATTATTTCATCGCGTTGAATGCACTTTCGGTTTCACCGAGAAAGTTGGAATTGCATCTCGTGTCGAGTTTCACGTTTGGTAATTAATCCACAGGTTTATGTACTTATTTGGTGATTCATTCGATCATTCATTAATTCATTCATTGATTCAGTTATTTATTCATTGATTCATTGATTCATTCCATCATTCATTTATTCATCGACTTCAACTATTTCGAAGGAGTAAAAAAACCCATCGAAATATCATCCATGAAAAAAAAAAATGTAATATATAATTTAATAATAATAATAATAATAATAATAATAATAATAATAATAATAATAATAATAATAATAATAATAATAATAATAATAATAATAATAATAATAAACTCCTGTCAAATATATCAATTATTTATTTATTCTCTTCAACTTTTGTCTCTTCTCTTCAACTTTCGAGGGAGTAGCGTTAAAAATTGTTTTTTTTTTAAATATTTTAAACAAACAGCAAAAGAAAGAGGGACGAAAAAAAAAAAAACAAATTGTCTGGCAAGTAGTCGAGTTCGGTGTGCGATCAGACGCGCGCGAATTGACGGGAGATCGCGCATATATAGCTGGGGCTATTGCGATATCGATGACGCGTTGCGTATTGCAGTCAATGCCGTCGTGTGTTCGCTAAACGCACCTGTCGGCTGCAGTTGACTCCAAATCGGCTGGTTGTAACGCTGCTCGTACGGAGTCGTCGTCCCCCCCCCTCTCTGCCCTCCCCGCCAATTGTCCTCCGGTTGGCCGAGCCAAAGCGTCGACTGGCAGTTGCAGATCTCGCGCCTCGATATATCCTCGCCACGAATCCAGAATTTAATTATGCACTGAAAGTTGCATTATTAAATTCTCTAAATTATTTTTGCATTTTTTGTTTTTTTTTTTTTTTTTTCAATTTTTATCTACTCCGTTTCTTCTTGTTTTTCTTTTTCTTCAAGTTTCTCATTTGTGTACTTCGGTCTGGTGGTGGTGATGTTGATGGGGTGCTGCAACCTTTCATTCACCATCGCGTTTGCGATAAACCGCGTAATAAGAAAATCGCACCGACGCGATTATGCAATACACGTCGACCATGATTTATAATTTGGTTTATAAATTGCTTGCGCTCTCCCTCTCTCTCTCTCTCTCGTTTTCTTTCTCTCTTTCCCGCTCTTGTTCTCGCGTCCCGCGAGTTCAAAAAATATTTATCAAACGCGCTCAAACCGTCCTTGAAACGCGTCGGCGAGCTTGCGAAAAATCCGGAAAATCCGGAACGAATAAAAGGACGGGTGACGAAAAAACAAAAAAAATGTAAAAAATGGGCGCTCGGCGTGTGACGTGATTTTTGCGAGCATGTAGATATATATATATAACGATAGCTGTTGCAAATTATTCGCCATGCGGGCATTGTCATTGTTTTGTTTCATCATTTATTTATTTATTCATTCATTTCATCAATTTATTCCAACTCTATAAACTTATATGTAGCTCCTGTCGAAAAATTATCACCAAGGATTTTTAAACTAAAACAGAACCTTTTTTTTTTTTTTTCAAATATTAATTGAATTTTGTTTTTTTCAAATGTTTAATTCATATTAATTTAGCGATTCCTCTTGCCGAATTGTTATCGTTATTATTGTTGTTGTTGTTGTTGTTCATTAACTAGCTTTATCGTTCCAGTCGGATTATTCAACTCGAAT